>JAJSOF020000025.1:50606122-51206122 GCA_025594305.2 Periplaneta americana
AATGCACATTGTTGTATTGAGCTGCACTAAACGAGCGCACATATTTTCTATAATGTCTGTCTTCTCTTGAATAGTCCTTCGGGAAAATGTATTTAATAATAGGGTTTCAATAACACACAATTCCGAACTCATTGCAGTACTTCAAATTAATGTTTAAGAATTAATAAAACATGCAGCAGCTAACACATGCATTCCACTCATACAATTACATTGCACTCGCAAATCACAGCACATTACCAGCTGTCAATACTGCTCTGTGTAACGTTAAATAGTCGTTGGTGTAGCTCTCGGACCAGAGCTTCAAACAACACACAACAGAAGCATGTGCGCCTAGAACGGACTAAGGAGGAAGGCACTTGCGCTCGCATCATATTCTCGCTATTTCTACGTCTTTCCTGTAGCTCCGAGAAACGAGCAAGCGTTGCGATACTTGCGGTGTGCAACCTGCGGATGGTATTACGCCTATGCAGTATTCCAAAATCAAAATCAATTTTAATGTACGTAATCCCATTTTGAGAAATACACATTCTACGAAAATATTGGGCTTGCTCAGCAAGCATAGCATGCCCTGAGAAATCGCCCTGCCTAAATCAACCTCTAAGAAAATCAGCATTCACAGGGAAATAAATGCAGAAGCAGGCAGAAGGCGCACAGTTATGAGAGAGGACGCGGCAGAAGGGAAGTCATTGTCCCAAACAAAAGCGCTGGCCAAGAACAAAGTGCGATGGAAGAAGTTTGGAGCTGCTCTATGTCCCTACAAGGAATAAATAGGAAATAGGTGGAAGGAAGGACGTCAGTTCTTCATAATTCATGCCTGAAGTTAAAAATCTGAAAGTCGCTGACAGTCTTTCACGACGACAGGTACACTGTCTCATGATTCGTGTATTGTTTTTTACGTAGTTCCTCCATTCTGACTTTTCCAAACTCAGTTTACTAAATTCACGTGAGTTAATTAAATTGGTTCTATTTAAAAGCTATTGATTTGACCACTTTCGTTTATATATATACAGTACATATATACATATATACATATACACATATATATACACATATACATATACACATATACATACTCCAAATGTAGCTAGTATCAGTTCTTCGTCAATTGCGAAAACCACGGCTTTCACAGAGAGGTAAAAAAACGTGACTGGCGTGACGCGACAGTGAATGTACACCTCCTTAGACGATATTCGATTGGATGTCATTCATCTTCGATGTCATCCATTTCTATACTGCAACGATTCCTAAATTATTTTTCTAAATATCTAATGCGATTTTTCATCAGACGAATATCGTGAGGCTGCAAAAATGTATATTTTCAGAAATGCACAATTTCAGCATTCCTGATAATGTGGTTTTGGGCATACCGTTTGTTTGCGTGTCCGTCCGTGTACAGCGATTTCTCTTTAACTTCTGGTCGGGTTTTGTTCATAGTGTGTACATATCTATTTATCCGAGAATAAGCCACATGAAATATCGTATATGTGTGTTCTCCATCTTTTGAGTGTCATGGATCTCTTGAAGCTCATATTTTTTTTTTGGCGGAGCCCCAAAATGTTTGTATAATTTAGGTTGGTAATCATGTTCTATTTATTAAATACTTGCATAATTTAGTAAAAATCCTTAATAAATTGACGATATTAAATTTAAGTTTTAGCTTTAGAATGTAATTAGAAAATACATAGGCTAAATACAATGTTATTTTACATTTTATCATGTATTTATTGTGAAAAATAGAACCATCATTTTAGACTCACTACAAATTAAGGTAAGTGTGATAGTTGATATCTTTGCTATGAAAAATTGAACTAATTTTTTAGACTCGCCATAAGGTTGGAATGATGTTACTTTGCGAAGTCTGCAAGTCTACCTAAATAATGCGTTTATTCCATTGTTCTTCAAGTCGACCAGACCAAAAATTGTACGCTCACATAAGTATGCCGATGCAAATGCAATCATGTTATATCATATTCCCTTAATTTTGATGTTGAGTCAATCAATGAACAGCTTTTTCTGTACTTCCAAACCTATCGGACGAGAATTCATCATTATGTGTTATTAGAAAGTTACTGAGAGTGGGAAATTAATCGAATTCTCGATTGATAACTCAGCGAGATCACAAGTTTAATTTCTTTTCGTTACTTCAATCTTATCCTGAAAGGTGAACACAGTTCAAATTGGACTCTGAAGATTAGGACATAAAAAACTAAAAATATATAATGGATACGTAAGTCTTGCAGCCAAGAGAAATACTTCAGGTGAACTCATTCCTATTATAACGTGTCTCAAATCTCTGAGGTAACAAAAAAATATTCAGACAGCTGATAAAAATCAGAAAACGTGACAAAATTAAGTTTAGATAAAATACCGTTTGAAAAAAAAATGCCATGCTTCCGTGGCTTCCTTTCAAATCACCCGAGTACCAAAGGTTTGGAACTGCTGCATACTACTTTTTAGTAAGAAATGAAAGGACCATTTTTTGTATTCAAAAACACAAAATGGCACTCAACTTCAAATTTTCTTCGTTTTTTTCCTATTCTTCTTTTTTACTCAGCTGATACTTGATTTTAACTGTTGGCAGGGTTGTACAGTATCAGGAGTTATACTTTCTTCCGTTCGGTGCATGGCCGTTCGTGGACACGTCGCGTTCGCCGCAGTACGGGTTGCTGTACACCCTGCAAGCCACGGGCTGCATATCTCACGGCTGGACGCATTCGGCAAGCGATGGCTTCTTCCTGTTCTTCGTCATGTTTGTCTGCGGCCAATTCGAGTTCCTTAACAAGACCATCCGCCAGGTGGGGTATCCGCGGTCAGTGGAGAGGACGACGGAAAACGCTACTGGGAAGACTCAGGGCAATATTCTGACTTGGCAAACTGCATTCGTCATCATCAGCTGCTGCTCAGGTGATAACACTGAACATCTAAGTTAGGATTGACAGGTTTTAAATAAGGGACAGCTGCAATATTTAACTTGAAAAACTCCTAGGAGACAGACAGAGAAATATATAAACATCACCTCAGAGGATATTACTAGCATGTTAAAGCACTACTGTGCTACGAAGAAGAAATAGTTTAATTTTACATGTATGTATGTATTTATTCACACTGCAATGGGTATATACCCGGTGGCAGTGGTAACTACTTACACTCAATAATGACAATAATAAACTTATTAATTAAAATACAATTAATAATAATAATAATAATAACAACAACAGGGAATATACTAAATTAAATGAAACGATCACTTAAAATAACATTTGAAATATTCTAATTTGTATCTTAAAACTAAGATCGAACTAAAACCCACGAGTATGATATGTTCATATCTGCACAAGTACCTTTCAACATTACACTCATTTCGCTGTCAACTCACTCACTGCACTGGAACTACGACACATTTCATTGATTCTATCCTGATTTCACTAACACTTCAAAAACATTTCACTGTTCAAATACTTTGCACTGCCACTATAAACTATAAAGCTTCACTGACAGGAATACGTTTCACTTACACAGCACACTTCACTGATACGACATACTTCTTCACTGATACAACACACTTCACTGACACAACATAATTCTTCACTGATACAACACTTCAATAGCAACATTTACACCCTTTAAATACTGTGTATAATTACCGTCTATTAGTAAGGTCCTTAAGCCTATTTTTAAATGCATTTTTGGTTGTTGGTAAAGCCTTTAGTAAGTCTGCAGGTAAAGCATTCCAGTCCCTGATAGTACGATTGAGAAAAGAAAACTTTCCAGTATCCGTCCTCTGCCTTCTTTCCCTCAATTTATATGAGTGGTCGTTCCTTGAAGAGTAATTTGGCGGCTGCAACCTATTTTTATTTCTCTCCAGGCAGGCTCACCTCTGTATGTTTTGAACAGTGCGCATAATCGAATTCGCGTTCTTCTGTCCGTGAGTGTGTCCCATTTTAATGGTGAATTTTTCCGACAACACTTAAGAGCCCGTTTTTTAATCTTTTCCAGTGTCTTAATATGTTCTAATCTGTAAGGATCCCAACATGCAGCACCATATTCCATTACTGGACGTACTAGTACATCATTAAAGATGCTTTATTACTAATCTTGATTTTATTCTTATTATTAAAATTTAGAAGGTATATTAAGATATCTGGGATTCATATTGGGAAAATACTGGATATATGCAAAGATTTGTCCCGCGCCGTTGGCGTCGCGGTCTAAGGCATTCTGCCTAGGACTCGCGTTTCGGAATGCGCGCTGGTTCGAGTCCTCATGGGGAAGAAATTTTCTCATGAAATTTCAGTCAGTGTATGGGACCGGTGCCCACCCAGCATCGTGATGCACTTGGGGAGTTACGATAGGTAGCGAAATCCGGTTGCGAAAGCCAGCTATAACGGCTGGTAGGATCATCGTGATAACCACACGATACCTCCATGCTGATTGGATGATCGTCCACCTCTGCTTCGGCATGGGGGCGTGAGACCAGCAGCCGTCTGGTCGGTCTAGGCCAGTGGTTCCCAACAGGTGTGCCCCGGCACCCTAGGGTGCCGCGAGATATTGAAATAAACCAAAAAAATACTGTCTACTTAAGCTTAAAGTCTTGTAAGATCTTGAAACAAAATAAGTCAAATTAATTACTCTCATGCACTAAAGATCGATTCATTTCGAAGTTTCAATTATACTTGTATCCGGCTCCGGCAGATGGCATTACAGTCAATTCCTGCCGAACATTCCCGATTCAGTATACTAGTATATACTACTCGCTTCCTCACGAACATTCCCGAGACTGCGACAGAACAATATATAAAATTGATGTATTTTTACTAAGTGATTGTAGTAAAGTTTACCGTATTATGTTATGATGTATGTTACTTATTATATCATCTTTCAATAAATGAATATATTAAACTTCAATTTTTTTTTATTCAAGAAAGGGTGCCCCCAGTTTTTAATGTTATTCTCAAGGGTGCTGCGAACTTAAAAAGGTTGGGAAACACTGGTCTAGGCCCTTGACGGGCTGTAGCGCCACGGATTATTATTAATTTGCAAAGATTATATTCTTATAAACCATTTCAAATGTCAAATGTTTAATACACACATAGTCGTTATGAAAACATTGAGGCCAGGAAAGTCATACTTCCGTTACGGTTCGAGTAACAGTGAATCGGTACTACAAATTTTTGTTGCGTTCGGTGTGCTCTATCACCTATAAAACATCTTCACGTACACTTAACGGCAAAAAGAATGGGCCGACTCTTGGTCGATAGAAATGCTAAGTTCTATCGCGCGGTTCACTCGTGTAAACGTAACCCACTGCAAGGCATTGCTGTGGTGTCTCTTCATTGAAAGTCGTCCGTCTATAATGGAGTAAACCTTACGAGCAGTGTGTGGCCCAGTGGTAAGAAGTCTGACATTCATACCAGAGGTTGTGAGTTCGCTTCCCGGTACGGTAGAATTATTACTTTTATATTTTAACATTTACTTAATTTATTAGTTTAAATGTGAAATGGCATTTGTTAACAAACTTCGTTATGCCTGTCTTGTAAAAATATTATTGCTCATCACTGTGGGCTATTAATAGATGAGACCTGGCCTGTATAAATAAAAATACTTGTTTCACATCCTAAAAAACCGGACGCATATCAAACACAAATAAATAATTAAATTAACAAAAACAAACAATGTTTAATGTATTAACAAAACAAGGCCTGTCGTGGTGACTAGTATCTCGTCCACAAACCACCTGCGTCAATAACTGCCCTCATTCTGCGCGGCATGGAGTCCACAAGATTATGGAACAGGTCTAAATTCTTGGCCACCTCCTCCCACGCATCTAGAACTCTGTCCCACAATTCCTCAGGTGTCCGAACGGGAGGTTGTTCTTCCCAATTAGAGCGTAGGATCCTTTTCACTGCAGTCCACAAATTTTGAATCGGATTCATATCTGGTGAATTTTGAGGCCAGTCCACTGGGTCGACATCACACCTCCTCGTAAACCATCTTTGAATCCGGTTGGCGGTGTGTATCGGATGATTATCCTGTTGTATCATCAGATAGCAGTGTTGCTTGAAAGAGAGAGGGAGGTTTATTATTATTAGAGTTTGGGCATATTCTAAAAGATATCGCCACATAATTATAGCTTTGCGAGACACATATGATGGCAAATTTGTAATTAAAAGAAACGAAGATTGGGGGAGATTCGAACCTTGAGCTACTACTATCAACTTGTTCAATATACCAATGCCGTAACGACTTGCGCTACTGTGAACGTTAATCAGTTCGGCATAATACGTGGTTTTCCTGTTCATATTCGCTCCGGTTGATTTTGTATTTATCAATTTAATTATATTTCACTCTCCAAGGACCCTGATGTATCTAGAATCAACCCGCCATTCGATTTTATTACATATTTTAGACTCTTAAACAAAATACAGCAAATTTAATGGTTTAATTATGTGTTACCTAGTGAACTATGGCGTTGACGAGACGAGCATGCGCAATGTATGTCTCTGGAACTTAGAAAGTGTCGGCCGGCCCATTCTTTTTGCCGCTAAGTGTACATCATTCATACTCTGTATATCATGTGCATTTTTAATACGTAGTTTCAGTCCTAAGTTGAGATCAGTTCTTTTTCAATAAATGTTATTTCTGACGAGGTTCCACCCTGGATTATTGCAGCATCGTCAATGATTTCAACTCCATCTACTCGCCTCTGATGTTCGTGCAATTCGTCAATACAATCTTCTCGCTCTGCACTTTCGCTTTCGAAGCCAGCAACGTAAGTAAAACCCTCACTCAGGCTGTAGTTCTTAAGTTAAACAAGTAAATGACATAATAAAACAAGCCGAGATGATCTTCATTTCACCCTGGATATATTGTATTATTTATAAATCGATATTCAGTGCATGGAATTCATTTTCAGTTGAAGAGTGACGACTCCAAGCTGGCAAGCATGGTGGGATTCCTAGTGGCCACTATGCTACAGCTCTATCTTTTCTGCAAAGTTGGCAGTAAGGTCACAGTATTGGTTAGTACATAGCTTACACATTTCACAGACTTCAATATTTGAATGCAGCACATAAAATTTAAAAATTATTTTATTATATTTCTACTTATTATTTACATAAAATTGAAGAAATAGTATCGTGATGCTGAGGAGGAGAAGCTTTTGAGAATTTCTTACACCGGAATAGTAATATGCCTTACAAGAGCGGTATGTTGAAGTTTTCATGTTCGGGGAAATGTTTGAAAAAGCGAAACGTAGTTGAGCTTTTTTAATTTCCGAGAATTGAAAGAAAACATACCGCTCGTGTATCGTACATTATTTTGTGCGAAGATCGTTTATTACATACCTGAAAGAGGAATTTCTAATTAGTTGCAATGAAATCTCCATCTTGGTTTCTGTTCAATGACGGCAAATTTGCAAAACAAAAATATCTATCTTCAACATTGTTGCTTTAAAATGTTTTCTGTGTTTACTATACTCCAGCAGGCCGTGATATACATCTGTCTTCCCTCCACCCAGTCTATGATGAGTCAGGAAACTTGTTGACTTTTTCACGGCTTCCTTCTTACATCACGAATGCAGTAACTTTAGTGGAGTTGTAGAGTTTACTTAATTTTTGCAAATATTTAAAAACAATAATTAACAGTGCAATTTAGGTGAAATTGCAGTGGTAAGTTTCCAATTTATAATTATTACTATATTGAACGTCTCTAAAATAATATGTTAAAAGCCTAAAACAGTAAAATCAATACGTCACTTAAGCGGTAAGAAGAGGGAAATTGTTATGTGTGTTAGGTTGTGAATACTGAATGTGGAATTTTAGACTTTCCGCGGATTGGTTTTGTGCGGAAACCAAGCAAATACGCACGATCTCGCACAATAGTATATTACGATACAAGGTTGGATACCAGTTTGGGAAGTACGTTTTACAAAATCGAGGAAAAGTTTGAAAAACGAGCAGAACGAGTTTTTCAGTCTTCGAGATTTTTTAATGCACTTCACAAACTTATATTGTATAACATTTTTTGCACGATCGTATATATTTTTAAAATTGCAAATGCATTACATTTTGCATTGAAAATTTAGAGCAATATCATTTCAAAGCCTTCAAAAACTGCACTGTAATGGTAACTAAGTAATAATAAGTGCACTGTAATAGGTCTATTTGAGTCTATTTTTATGTTATGAAGAATAGTTTCCCTAGCAACAAGTTTCTGTGTGGGAATTCTTAATTTCCAAGGCCTAACAACAATAGCTGTAAATACAACAAAAAACACGATCGTGCAAACAAACCTGTTTTCGGCATATCGCTAGGATGTCTGTGTGTATGCAACGATATCTTCTAAATTGCTGAACGCATTTTCTTCATATTCAATATACCCGAGTCAATTTACTTGGCAATAATGTACTTCTTTTAGTAAGGCATTTAAGTGTTCTCTGTTTGACAATTTAGTCCAAATAAAATGAGACAGATTTCTTTGTAGTAGCTCATTTTAATGTATAACGTAAAATAAACTGGAAAACTGATTTTTTTTTTAAATTATACAGATAATTGGTTCTCACTTTCTCTGAGAATTAAGCCTAAGTTTTCAACTCATGCAACATAGGGAAAGCATTATAACAATCTACACAGACAGACAAGCGTACGTCTTTCTTTAAAGATTGGCGGTCACTAGTTATAAATATGTCTTGTTATGCGCGGGCTAATATCTAAAGAAGTAATTATTTTTGTAGCTTTATTTTTAATAGCATCATTTTTAATTATTTGATCAATATAAAAATAAATGTACTTTTACTTTAATATAAAATGTATTTTAAAGTTTACATCATTTTAAGTATAAATTCTATCAAATATAAAAATAAAGTGTACATTTTTACTTAATATAAGAATAGCTTATTTTTATTTGAATACAATTGAAAGTGTGTGCAATGAAGCTTAATGATATTGAATATCTAATTAATCAGCCCACATCTACTTAAACTGTGCAATTTATAAATTGTCATATCTTAATTTTTGGAAATATAAAAAGCGTCTTTTTGTGCACTCTAAAAAACTGAAGCTTATCTTCTTATTTGAATACACATTGAATGATTTAATTTATTGTACTCTGTCCTGATAGAGATTTTTAGTAATGTTCAATGGAATAAGAAGTTTAATTTAAAAAGATGAATTGAATCTGTCGATGGGAATGAAAATGTAAATAAAAGTGACAGGAGATTCATAGTACACCGATGTTTGCATGAATACGTCTTTCCTTTATAGCTTAGTTGTTTTTCTTTTTTTTTTTTTGGCATTAGGAATATGCTTTTTAATGTCTAATATTTTTATTGTATTTTAGATTTTTGGTTATAACGGCTTCTTATGTTATTCCAAAGACATTCATTGGTTTGATTAGTTATTAGATAACGCTCGTGGCTTATTCACTTGCAAATAGATTACGCGACACTCGACAGTTGGCAGCACGCATACGCTTTGGCATATGCAGCGTCAAGCGGAGGTTACTTGAACTCCGTGTTACATTAAAAATTGTTAGATTTTCTCTTCAAATTCTGTAGTTCGAAGCCAAAAGGTAATATGGCAATTTTTGGCGAAAATTAGATTTTTCGATATGTTGTGCATTCTGATAGTATCTTTATTGTTTTATCAGATTACAAGCATTTCTCTAATTTTTTCTTTCTGTCCCTTGTTACGAAACTATTATTATGATTTTACACAGTCATTAAAATTTTTAACGCTCGCTCTCAAAAACTGCAAGAACTGAGATCACATTTTGCCTTGAATTCATAGAATTGTACCTTCAACAAAGACGTGTTTACGTCAAAAATTAGTTTCTTGAAGAACTTTCTACAAATAATTGTATTTTATTTTATATTGAATAGCTTAAGCTATCCTCATTAAGATAGATGTTTTATTCCTTTAGTTTGGCTTGAGTTATCAGAAAATCCTGGGTGGATTATAGATCTTCATTTATCTACCGAGAATAAAATCTAAGTTTTCTGGTTTTGTACATTTTATTTCAAAATTATTGCATCAATTTATCGACACGAATTATGGAAGTACGACACTTTGATGAGTGGGAGTACTGAACTTGTCATTTTTATGGTCAGTCACTCAAAATTATGCAGTATCTGCAGAAAACATTTTGTTTAGCAGCTCAATGCCGATGAGTGTAATGCTTTTATTATTAACAGAAGAGTAGCAGTAGCAAGACATACTCCCATCCATAACATTACATTGGGTTAGTCCAAAGTGTCAACAATCCAAATTCTCAGCAGGTTGCACATATCAGTCACGAAGTAGCTTCTTTATCTAAAACACTATTATGTAATGCGGAAAGAGAGAGACAAAGCAAGTTATGTAGTATCCATTGTAACGATGTAGTGTGCAAAGCTTTGATAACTATGAGGAAACGCAACGGATAATATTATCAATGACTATTACAGAGTTTGCTCGTGGCAGACTCGTGCTATGAAAGCGATTGGGTTGACAAGCCAAAGTACTGGAAGAAGTCGGTAGAGATCGTCATAATGAGAGCCCAGAAGCCTTTGATTCTCACCGGCGGTCCTTTCTATGTCATCACGTACGAGACATTTTTGGCAGTAAGTGATCAAATTAACTCACATGAATGTTGTTTCATCTGCATCTCTTACAGATTCTGTTAGTTCTTAAATTCAAATATCTTTATGATTTTTGTGCCTTTCTTTTCTAGCAAATGCAGATGGCATTTTCCTACTTCACTGTGCTGCGAAATCTACACGACGCAGAAGAATAGACAAATCGATTACATATGAACATGCTAAGAGTAGAAATATTTCACTACAACCTGCGAAGAAGCAATTATAGTTGCAGAAAATTAGTAGCTTTGCCACAGTTCACCTCAAATTAATGTTTAGAGTAAATATATGTATACAAGTGCAAAGATCTTAGGTATTTTTGTGTTGTATTGTGAGAGAGTTGCTTATCGGAACAAAAATGTATAATAGGCATATACTTTTTTCATTTAGCAAATGGTTTTGCACAGTACTCTGCCCAAGGACAGATCTTGCAAACGCAGCATTATCCAGTCTTTCCTATTTTATGCCTTCCTCTTTGTATCCGCATATTATCCATATATCTTAATGTGTCTAACATCTGATATCTTCTTCCGCCACGAACTCCTCTCCTATTCACCATTCCTTCCAGTGCATCCTTCAGTAGGCAGTTTCTTCTCAACCAGTGACCCAGCCAATTCCTTTTCCTCTTTCTAATCAGTTTCAGCATAATTCTTTCTTCACTCACTCTTTCCAACACATCTTTGTTTCTTACTCTGTCTGTCCATTTGACATGCTCCATCCTTCTCCATTTCCACATTTCAAGTGCTGCTGAATAATTTATGTTTTTAAAACAAACACACAAGAGTGGAAGAAAGAATAATGCTGAAACTGAACAGGAAGATAAAGGGTGCGTCACTGACTAAGAAGAAACTGCCTATTGAAATAAGCACTGGAGGGATTGGTGAACGAAGAAAAGTTCGGGGTAGAAGAAGCTAGCAGATGATAGACAAGATTAAGATATATGGATCGTATGCGAAGGTTAAGAGGAAGGCGGAAAATAGGGAAGATTTGAGAATGCTATTTTTTCAGTAAAACACCTGCCGTTGGGCAGATCTTTCGAATGTATTTATTACATACTTTAACACAAAATAATCTTAGAATACATTGACAAAATACCAGTTACATTAGGCTAAAGATATATAATTTTTGTGATATACCTTATTTCGTGATTTATGAAATTAGTTCTATCACTGAGTAAAGTATAATCAATACACCAAACTTTTTTAACACTTTGAATCTAATATTTTGATGAACTACCTATGTAATGAAACAAATTGTTAAGTATCGTCATAAACTGTACTGCCATCTGTTTCGTTAACAAATCCATGGCATCGATCCTGAATAGATTTTTATCTTTATTAAAGTATTTTATGATTTAACACTAGTCACCTTCACTTTAAGAATCTATCTGTCTAGTATCATATATGATGATTTAGGTCGGTAAAGTTCAAAAAAAAATTTTTGAACAATGAAAATGCTCATGTACATCTTTCCATCTAGTTTTAACTTCATAAAGTCAGTGAAACAAATTAAAATAGTATTCGTTTACGAACCCTGTGGCGATATTGGCCGGCTTCTTGAGAGAAACAAATCTTCTTAACAATGCACGAATTTTAAATAGGATTTGTTATCTTTATTAAAGTATTTTATGATTTATAACACTCGTCCACACCTGTAGGTAACGGCTAGCGCGTCTGGCCGCAAACAAAAATTTTCAAGATTCTCGCTTACAACGTTTACCTGGTTGATTTAAAGGGTTTAAATCATGACAATGTAAATGCAAATTAAAGTCGTCATTGCAAACCCCATGTGTGATCATTTCACCGGCATTACAAGGTTCTCATATCAGACGAAATAATCAAAGATGTTGATAAAGCGGTATTAAAAGTTTCATTTTAAAAGATTATAACACTCAGTCAAACGTTTCACTTTAAGAATCTTCTGCAGCGAAAACATCTAGTATGCTGTTTAGTAAATTTTATAGATTTATAGGCCTACTGAAAGAAGTTATCATTAAAAACAATTTTTGAACACACTGAAAGATAGCTACATGTTGTTTCTTTCTTTTTACATTCATAAAGCTTGATCCTATTGCCTTAAGGCAATTTAAAATCTGCACACCAAGACACCCACAAGGCAGGATTCCAATGAAGCCGGCCTATCTTTGAAGAACACAGGATATCACATTAACAATGCACAAATACACCTCCAAGGTGGGTTCGAGTTCAAGGCATCTGAACCATCATGTAGCAGTTCAAGAAGAGTATTTAATGTTGTGTACATTACGACAGGCATATTATGAATGCATTGTATGATTTTATACTGGAAAATAAGACGCAAAGATGAGCACAAAAATGTTTGCAGTTTCTCGCTTATTGCAACGTTTACAGACACCATAATTAAAAGGTGTAAATACATGACAATATAAATGCAACAATGTAGTGTTCATTGTATGTTATAGGATTGATCATGGGTATTGGTGGATTTTAAAAGGTTCTGTAAGATCACAGCAATGCGACCAAAAGTAAATTGTTTGAGGAAAACAATCTTCAGAGTGTGCAATTCAGTTAACATGTAGACTTTTTTTTTTAAATAACTTTGAATAAACGTCCCCCATTACAATTTAAACACATGTGTAACCTTCCACGTAACTTGTGCATTATACTATGCAATATCCCACAATCAATGTTTATTTTTCTAGTTCTCATTCTTTAAACATTTCTGTAGTACGCAAAGATACTGGACGACTCTGGACTTTAAATACGCTCAGATCTGGAGATCTTGCTGGCCAACTGCTGTCCCCAAATCTTGAACTCGGCCGTCGACCAAGAAACATGGTTCTGAGGGCAGTCAAGCTCTGTCTTGCGGTATGCGTCGATGCATCATTTTTTTGAAAGAGAAAATTGTTTATCCCAAGTCTGCGCAATTTTTCTAAGAGTCGTTCTCGGAAAATTCAAAGACAGAGACAGTCTTCCTGCTGAGAGGGTCGAACTTCCTGCCACACAAGTTTGCACTCGTCCAAAATTCTAGGCATTCGGACGGACCGTGTAATACTGCTACGAAATGAATTAATATTGTCATGGAGACGAAATTATCAACCATTTTAAAATCTATCCCGTTCAGGTTTCCTTCCATGTCTTGAAACTCGAAACTCAGTTATGAAATTTCTTTGTGTCTCCACAATGCTCCTCGTTTTTAAGAAAGTTTCCACAGAAAATGTTCGATCATATACTGAAAAAGTCATGGTTTATCAATTTGCATTACACAGAAAATGACCGTAACAATATGATATTCGCCTATTGTTACGTTCGCATTCCACAATCCTCAGCCTTCAAAATTCACCCGTACTCAGTAACCAACTCTGTATATTTTTATTTATATTACGCTATAATTTAATAAGTCTAAGGGTAGGGTAGGAAAAAACAAGGACTAGCCACTTTTAGCGATTTAGTAGTGTACAGCGCATTCTATTGGTGGCAACTGGGACTACAGAACTGTCAAATCACAGGAGTCTGTATAAGGTAACGTTAAACATTTGGTGCACTCGTTAAAAACCAGTAATGTCAAAAGTATATATTACATAGAACAATTTGAAGGGTAAGAGGGAAAAAAAAGGAAATTTAAATATGTATGTCGCTATTATATTGATTAAGGTTGGTTGAGTGGAAGAGAAGGCCTTATGGCCTTAACTCTACCAGCGAAACTAAAATATTCTACGGGAAGAAAGTATATGGAAAAATCTTGAATCCAACTGTAGATGTTTCTTCTTCTTCTTTTTCTTCTTTTATTATTATTCAATTAATAATCACCAATCCATATAGTACATAAAGTAACCCTCTTTTATCAGTCCTGAACATAATAATAGTCTTATACAAAAATATTTCATGCATAGTAACAATTAAATTTGTAGGCCCGAGACTTATTTTCTGTCTCTTATATAATTAGTGCAATTTCCTTACTGAGTAATACTTAAAAAAATTCTTTTGTCTCCTTCTATCTTATTTTATGTTAATAATTTAGGGATTTTATTATTAGAATTCCTTACTAATTTTTATCATTATTATTATTATTATCATGGAAACATCATCATGCGTAATAAGTTTGTCAATTTTTTTAATTTGTAGTCAAATCAAAAGAATTCCACTGTCAGCCTGCTGTGGATAAAATGGTCAGAGCGTGGTGCCGACCAGGGCCATTTTCATTACCGGCGAAGAAAGTGAAGCTTTGTGCCCTCCAAATGCCTTCATGGCATGTTACGGGGATACCTTTACCTTTTACGCCTAGATTTATTTTGAAATGGTCTTTTACATTTTATTACTTTTATCTTCCGCTATTTTATTATAAGCCTATTATAGCCTATCGTAACGTTCACAGTAATATGTTAAATAAATTATTAGGAAATTTCGTTACTTGTGCCATGTTTGGATTTCTAAGTACACAACACGGATTCAAAGGAAATGTGTGAAATGATAATATCCACTGATATGACATCGCCATCTCCAACACCATCATCACCATCATCATCAACACCACCACCATCATTTTTTTGAAGCTTTCTTGATCCTTGTAAAAGCGCCAGCAACTGGACCTACTATGGCCTTTGCGCCATCTGCGCACACGTCAATGCAATTGAGGGGCTGGATGCAAGAAAGGCATTTTAGAGGATCTGCACTTTTTAATAAAACGCTTTATTGTGTTCTTTGATCTGTTTATGCTGTTTTAAGGCTATGATCACCAGTAGTTGTAGTTCAATACTGCGATCATAGATTTCAAGTACCCAAAATGTAAAGGCGTGCATGATAATATCATTGGTTTGAATTTTCACCATAAATTTTTCAAAACTTACATTTGAGAGCAAGTGACCTACTTCTTTGCGCCATCCCCTCAATTATTGTCCCACGGTATCGAGTTTTCGTTGAAGAAGACATCAGGGAAAGAATTTCAGTACCGCTTTACAGGATGGCGATGGCTTGCAGAACAAAATATCTTCATGGAAAGAACCTGAAAATCTTACCGCACAAACGTCATTAACACAGATAATCCGGCAACGTCCGTAAATTCGGCAAGTTGTAACGAAGATTTCCTTTGACATACAGGAAATTATGACATTTTCAACATCGTTTGATAGATCCTGGATTCGATTACGCATAGCGTTATTTGATAAGGGCACACTGGAGATCAAGTTTGCAGCTTTTCGATCCAAAGGGCACTTCACTACCTTCACTAATAGTGGTTTTATAAGAGTTTCAGCAAGGGTGTGAGGTTTACCAGCAAGAGCCAGGCCATGACTAACCAAGTACGACTCTTCTAGTGGCTTCTCGTTATTTGTCTTTACACGAGATGAAAATTTTCTATGAACTGCATGGAGTTCGTCACTTTTATCATCTTCGTGACTGCCACGAGCACACTTTGGGACCCGCTGATCTAGCACAGTATATTGTAAATGGAATGCGTCGCACTTTGGCAATTCTTCAGGCGTAACGGTAATGAAACATTTAGAAATGGATAGTCGACTTAGAAGGCGAAGTCGGTAAACTGGCCTGACCTTCTGTGCCCGAAGATTTGCGTAGATTTACGATCCACCCGTGGCCCAGGTGGATCACACTCGGGTGCGGGTTCGAAATTACCTGGTTGGGTTTTTCCGAGGTTTTCCCAAACCGTATCAGGCGACGCCTCATCTGCCAAATATAACATTGACGCAGTTAGATGATACAGCGTCATTAAATAAAACATAAAAATTTAAATTCTGAAATGAGTAACTCGGTAGTTACGAGCGTCATTAAATAAAACATAATTATAATTTAGAAATGAATAACTTACAATAAGGTAGATGTATTGGAAAAACTTGGAATCCAACAATTGCAACGAAAATGCAATACGGCCTGCTGCTACGTAAAAGTTGCATTCTAATACATCGTATTACATATGAAGCCTTACAGTGCCCTTCTCGACACTCATCTCTTCCGAAGTGATCATGACTAGGTTCACGTCTCTTTTCTTGTAACATGTTGTGCAATATGGTTCTCATCCCTCAGTTCAGAAATATACTGCGTTTGTTCAGTCTCTATTGTTAATGGGAACAAAATAGGCTTACTTACTCGTATACTAACGACTCGGTCTTTGAGAGCAGATGGCGAAAGAAATTTTCTTTTGACATCCAAAAGTGAATTCTTTCTCCGTTCTGTTGCATACATCAGCAGTATCATATAAGCTTAATTTAATGAAACTATTATAAGCAACATGAATTAGCGTCGCTAAACGTTTTAATTAAAAAATCACTTTGTAAATATCCGAGTGTAGGTCTGTTTATTTATTAAGAGATTTTCCAAACACTGCCACGTGTGGCGGTTCGCACGAGTTCAATTTTCTATGATGACTAGAGCCCGGATGTTTAGGCATTTATAACAGTTAAAATAGGCAGGCAAACAAGACAGTAAAAACGTAAAAACAGGCAGAATAATCTTTGAAAAGGACATAAATTTTAAAAAGGCATAATATAGTTTAGCAATAAATCTAATTTATATCAACATAACTCATTTATTTACTTCGTAGGTGACACATGTCGACTTATAAAATATTTTTTTCGTAATTAACTGTTTTTTCACAAACCTTACATAACAAAATTGTTCCATCGGTTGAAAACACATGGGCACCAAATTCACTAACGTGAGCATGCAGTTTGCTTTTCAATAGTTTACTGCATTTAGGAATTCTAGCTAACCGATCATATATCTTCTGTCACTCGACAATGACTAATAGGCCTAACTGTTCCTGACTCAAAATTTCTTTCTCGTACAATAATAAACACGTGTAACATTAAGATTTGAAAATATGAAAGCAAACAATTGGAAATGGTACACGACAACTTCTATGAGAACAAGCTTAATATTTAAAATTATAAAGCTGATTGTTGGTACCGTGAAGACATGACAATATTATGGTCTGTGGATAAGCTTCGGGGCTTCTACCGCGCGTTGTCTTGGTGTTGGTGGCTGACGTTTCGACCGCTGTGTTGTGGTCATCTTCAGAGCAGTTGGATAAGGAACTGCTTATCCACAAACCATGTACACCAGCCGCGGAAGCCTACGCGAACACATGACAATATTATATTTGTAACTGTGGATTGTCGTTCATTATTAATATTACGCCAATAGTATTAAAGTACGATTATTAGCAGATTAAGCACCGAAATAAATTACTTTTATTTACTATTGTTAGTAAAGTTACTCATTGCTTCAAATATTTAAATTTCATGTACGTTACATCACAATTAATAAGAAAATTGCAAATAAATAAGAAATATTGCTTTAAAATGACAAAAAAGGCTTTTATTAGTAAGAAACACCTTTAAAAAGGCAAAATAGTCAAAATAAAAATGGCCCTATCACTTTGATTTACTCCAAATCACATTTATATTTAGGCAAATAATGATTCACTTCCACCCAGTAAAAAAGACATTTTGCCAAGCATTCGGGCTCTAGTGATGACCATTTATCAATTTTTCTTTCACTCTTCTTGTCACCGTTTCAGTAGCTTGTGCTTTCAATGTAGGTACTCAAAGATATAGGCCTACATACTCGTACGTATCTACGAACGGCATACGGAAGGAAGCATACCTGCCAGCAGCCACGGATGCAACCTAGTGCAATGTCTTATCCGCGGGTAAAAAACGCCAGCTAAACAGGGTGCACGTTGCTGTCATGACCCTGTGATTAGACGGTTGCGAAACGTCATGACGCAGGAAAATATTGTTCGAAATTTGGAAACATTTCATTATTTGAAAATAAAAAATATTTTTAAATACGATGAAACATAAAGATCACCCACAATGAACTGCTATGTAACTAACCTTTTATTTTTGTTATGCCTCTTATTGAAAAACGCGAAACTGATGAATACCAAAAGTAATACGAGTTTTGTCTATTCTTGTAAAAGCATTCGTCACTTGAGCTTGTAGTTGTTCACGTAAGCACGTGGTACTGAAGTATGGTTTCTGCATCCTCTGTGTGTGTGTGTGTGTGTGTGTGTGTGTGTGTGTGTGTGTGTGTGTGTGTGTGTGTGTGTGTGTGTGTGTGTGTGTGTGTGTGTGTGTGTGTGTGTGTGAAACATCTGTTGATATTGTGCTGTGTGTGTGTGTGTGTGTGTTAATCAATTCAGAAACCCATAACAAATGTTCAAAATGTTCTCCTCTTGCTTCCACACACGCATGCAATCGGCGGATCATGGATTTGGCAATTTAATTATCAGGATACAATGGATAAAGCAGAATTTATCCATAACATCAAACATTAATCATTATCGGTTACAAACTTGAGTTAAGTTGTTGGAAATTTTAACATCGAAACGTTGAACGTAAACTTTCATTGTTATAAGTTTCTGAATTGATTAAAGTTGCAAACACGGTCAATGAAGCCTGACAATATCTCACATGATATTTCATTATGTTTTTCTAATAAAAGAAAAAAGATTTTATAGTTTATATGCTTGTTTTGGTGTGAACTTGCCCCAAGGTTTGTCAAAGGTTTGTCAACATCAACGTCTTATCCGCGGGTAAGAGACGCCAGTTTGTCAAAGGGTACTTTTTTGATGTAGCTGTTATTTTACGACGTTTATCAATAATCGGGTTATTTAGAACGTCTGGTCAAATTATTTTAGAAAAATCTTGTAACCTACTTACATATTTACTTATAAGGCTTCTGAGGAACCCGGAGAATCATTGCCACCCTAACATAAGCCCGCCATCGGTCCCTATCCTGTACAAGATTAATCCAGTTTATTATCAACCCCCTTCATTTATATGTTGCGGGTTCGGAAAACTTAACCAAGTGGAAAATTTCATCTGGAATATTTTTCTGAACAGGCCACAATAAACTAATGCAAGTAACCTTGGGAAATTGACGTCAGCCTCACTGCAAACTTCAATTGGGGATTTATTTTTTTATTTTAGTTTGTTATTCGCAAACTGGCATCAACTACTTAGTTTTTAGTTATTAATGAAAGAACATAATGAAACATCTGTTAGATATTGTTAGATTTGATAGCAAATGTTGCGACGTTACGGTTGGGGAAAACCCATAAAAACCCAAAAGGTAATCAGCCCAACGGGCATGAAGTCGTCCCGAACGCATGGACTATTGGGGATGATTGACTTCCGCCATCGAGAATGAATGGTGATGCAGCGAGACGTAATCGATAACGCCGATTAATCACAGGTTACAAAAGGTGGTTGGGGGTAAGAAAGGGGAGGAAAGAAGTCTTTCAAGAGCTACAGTTCTGAATTGGTTTGTTCTGAGATATTGAGTCTTACCTGGCTGACAATATCAACAGTTTTCATAGGAAATGTTCTTTTCTTAATAAAAAAGCTAAGGACTTGTTTGTCGGACATATTGTTGAATAAACTAAGTTTTCTTCATCCGAAATTGTATTAATGCCCCCAAAGGTTTGTCAAATTATTTCTGAAACACCCCTGTGTATACCTACTTACATATTTACTTACTTAAGGCTTTTGAGGAACCCGGAGGATCATTGCTTTTTTTTTTTTTTTTAGCAGAATTGAAGAATCCTCTGCAAGTTAACATCTCTATTATCTAATTGTATATTGGGATGTGTCATACTTTGGCAATTCTTCAGACATATATAGGCCTATTTATATCAAGTTTTCAGACGTAATGAAACATTTATAAATGGATATTCGGCCTGATTGCCGCAGTCAGTAGAGTGTTGGCTTTCTATGCCAGAGGTTGCGGGTTCGATCGCGGCCCAGGTCGATGACATTTAAGAGTGCTCAAATGCGACAGGCTTATTTCAGTAGATTTACTGGTATGTAGAAACTACTCCGGGACAAAATTCCGGCACACCAGCGATGCTGATGTAACTTCGGCAGTTGCGAGCGTCATTAAATAAAACATAATTTAAATATAGAAACGAATAACTTACAATAAGAACAAAATTCGGCATTCCACACTTGGATAATAAGGTAGACGTACTGGAAAGACTTGGAATCTAGTATTTACAACGAAAATGCGGTACGGCCTGCTACTAGGTTTTATTTATTTATTTATTTATGTTATTTATTTACTTATTTATTTATTTATTATTTATTTAATTTAATTGATTGATTTTTACATATTACTTATTTATTTCTTTACTTATTATTTATTTACTTATTTACTTATTTATTTATTTATTTACTTATTTATTTACTTATTTACTTACTTATTTTTTTATTTAGATATTTATTTATTTATTTATTTATTTATTTATTTATTTATTTATTTATTTATTTTATTTATTTATTATTTTTATTTATTTATTTATTTATTTCAATTTAAATATAGACAATACAGAATATAGTTATAAGAACAGAAATAGAAATAAATTAATACAATCAATATAAAGAAGAAGATACAATAATATTAACAAAATTTGACCGAATGAGCAGCGCTCGTGTTCGGTCGCAGTTCAGAGAAATGTGGTATTCTAATGCATCGTATTACGTATGAAGCCTCACCGTGCCCTTTTCGACACTCATCTCTTCGGAAGTGATCATGACTAGGTTCATGTCTCTTCTCTTGTAGCATGTTGTGCAATATGGTTCCCATCCCGCAGTTCATTGATATCTTGCGTTTGTTCAGTCTCTACTGTTAATGGGAATAAAATATATCAACGACCAGTCGTTGAAAGCAGATGGCGAAAGAAATTTTCCTTTGAGATCCAAAAGTGAATTCTTTCTCCGTCCTATTGCATACATCAGCAGTATCATATAAGCTTAGTTTAATGAAAATATTATAGGCCTAAGCAACATGAATTTGCGTCGTAAACGAATTAATAAAAAAATCGCTTTGTAAATATCTGAGTGTAGGTCTGTTTATTTATTAAAACAAGAGGTTTCCAAACACTGCCACATGTGGCGGTTCGCACGAGTTCTTCAATATTCTGTGATGACCATTTATCAATTTCTTTCACTCTTCTTCTGCCACCGTTTCAGTAGCTTGTTCTTCAATGTACTCAACGTTATAGGCCTACATATTATTTATTTCGCATTTACTGAAATTCTCTTTATCAGCATGTTGGTCTCTTACGCAGAGGGCCCGGGTTCGATTCCCGGTTGGGTTGAATTTCCTGGTTGAGTTTTTTTTAGGATTTTCCCTCAACTGTAAGGCAAATGCCAGGAAATTCGGGCCACAACATCCCTGAATATCAACATTTTACATCTAATGTTTAGCTGCAATAATTGGTGAGTATCAATATAATTTGTGCGAGATCGTGCTTAGTTACACACAAAACCATTCTGAAAGTTTTTGTTTTCATTTTCAGTATTCCCAAGTTTCACACATATTTTTCATTTTCTTTTACCGCTTAAGTGACATATTGATTTTACTGCTTTAGGCTTTTATATATTATTTTTAGAGACGTTCAATATAGTAATTTGTTTATTGAAACTTAGTTTCATAATTTTCATACGAGCGCACTGCAATTTCACCTAAATTGCATGGTTAATTATTGTTTTTAAATATTTGCAAAACTTTTTACGTAAACGTATTTCTAACTCCACTAAAGTTACTGCATAGGTGATGCAAGTAACATTAAGTGAGAAGCCGAAAAAATCAACAAGATTCCAGACTCATCATAGACTGGGGGAAAAGACAGATTGATTCACGGCCTGCTGGAGTATAGTAAATCAGAAAACATTTTAAAGCAACAATGTTGAAGATAGATATTTTTGTTTTACAAATTTGCCGTCATTGAAAAACCAAGATGGAGATTTCATTTGCAATAATTAGAAATTCCCCTTTCAGGTATGTAATAAACGATCTTCTGCGACAAAATAATGTACGATTCGTGACGGTATGTTTTCTTTCGATTGAAATTAAAAAATCAACTACGTTTCGCTTTTTCAAACTTTTCCTCGAACATGAAAACTTCCAACATACCGCTCTTGCAACGCATATTACTATTTTTCTAGTAAGTTACGAACATTCTGATGTTTTTGTTTTCATTTTCAGACTTTTTTTTTTTTTAGTTTCAGTACACATTTTTCAAATTTTTAGCACATAAAAGTAAATATTTTTAAGTTTTCTAGCACATAAAAATCTGTGCTCTAATAATAAACATATGAATAATCTATTGAGAAAACAATTCCTAATGCAATACACCGAAAGTAATTCGTCAGTGTTATGTAATATGTAACATTACGCGAGATTAAAATGCATTATTGTCGTGAATGCTTATTTGTTCTGTACCACACAATAGCCGAGATTCCAACTTGTCACGCAAGTTCGTGGTCGTCTTCTTTTCTAAAGATTTATTTTGTTCTATAGAGTTTGTGGTTGCAAGTTTGTAACAATAATGTAGCAGAGATCCTTTTCACCTTGGAAATGTATTTTCATGGCGATGACTCATAATGACAGATGTCACCCACCTATTATGACGTAAATAAGTCTTCCAAAACAAATGAAGACCCGGCAGCAAAAGTTCATACCTGTATGAATAATAAAAATAAGAATGAGTAATGGAAAAATATTTTGCCGCACGCAACTCCCTCAAGAGGCGCAGGCTTAGGTTGAAGACTGTGTATGAGAATAATTCCAGAGGAAGCAGATATTGTATTTCACGGTACGCGGCGTAAAAAGAGAAAGTGTTGTGGAGTTTGCAAAAAATTGATTTCGATGTGCTGCTGGAATTTGGGAAGATCCAAAAGAAGCAAGAAAAAAAACTTGAGGAAAGGAACATTTTGATGTAAATTTTGTACTTGTATTTTTATATCAATGGGACGGTTAAGAACAAAATGGTTAAATAAAGAGGTTAATATGATGATGCTGTGGAACGTGAAAGCAACATTGTCAAATGTTATTAATTTTAAATTCTGCAATAATTTAAGCTAGGCTATATAAATGATGAAATCAAACGATAAACTTTAAAACAAGTAAATACATGTAAATATTTATGGTGTAATGTACGATAACAAAACAAAAACACATACACACATATATTATCTTCCTGCAGAAGTTAGCACACGGTGTAAAAATAGTACATTATGCAACGAGCTTATAATGATAGTAATTAAGACGCGGGTATGTTTGTTTATGAAACGAGCGCAAGCGAGTTTAATAATTTTCATACGAGCGTCTTAATTACCATTATAGGCAAGTTTCATACGACTTTTTATGCTCGATCATATTTCTAACTTAAAATTATTCAGAAGTATTCATTTTATTCGTAACTGACTCAAGAGGGGAAGTGACCTTGTGCATAGCTCGTAAAGTGTGAGATGTGCGCAGACGCGAAAGTATTGATTTTTTCCGAGGAACAATAATGTCATCGACCTTGAAATAATCTAGAGAATAACATGAACTAATCTTGATATAACCTGGAAATTGATTTAGAATTGAAAAACGAGAGACAAATTGAATTTATTTGAATATTATTTACAATTAGCGCTAATTATTATAGTAACAGAACATAACTTTCTGCGACAGTATTGGATTTCCAGTCTCCGTGACGTTTCCCTCGTTGTCTTTCGATTGCATATCCGAGAATAATCGAAAACCTGAACTTTAATGAATAGGTGTACTTTAATGACATGCATTAAAGGACTGCTACCAGGTGTATAATTACTACATTTCGGCATGGTCGAGCATAAAATATATATTCCTTCCCTGTAGGGCTGTATCCTAAAAGGCAGCCATAGTTATTCTGGTATCTGACATAGGCTGAACACGATTTCTCCAGTGTATGTATCCGTATTACCCATTTTACTGACAAGACTTCTTTTGTACTAGCAGAGTAACAACAATATAGCAGCGTTTGCTTCGAATCTGACTTCAATTATTCGTCTTTCCAATATTATTGAAATATTCTTAGTAATTGTTGAAATATTCTTAGTAATTATTGAAATATCATGATATGATCATTTATATTTAAAAATTTTGAAATAAAACTTTGTTCTTTTGATGGATAAAATATTTGTCGCACGCTTTTATACAGGGTGAGTCAGTGTGGGTAGACCGGTGGCAGCGGAAAGTCGATTGCGTAGTACTGCTGCGCCCTCACAGTGATCAGACCTCTTGCTCTCATACGTTTCGTATTTAGTTACGAAAACACGTTCACACAGTGAGAGTGCAGCTGTATACCGTACATTTAGAGTGCAGTAGTGTATCCCTTATGAAATATAGCCTTGAACAACGAGTGTTTATTTATGACAGATATTTGAAATACGAATCTTGGATAACAGTTGTAACAAACTTCCGTCAGTCATTTCTGATTCGCCAGAGCCTTCTAAAGCAATGATTTACAATTTAGTGAAGAAATTTCGTACAACCGGATCAGTATTGGATAAGAAACGAACATGTGTGAAGCGTGTTCTCACTGAGGAGACGTTAGATGAAATTGACCAGCGTCTAGAGAGAAGTCCTACGACCTTATTCCGCCGTGTAGCTCAGCAGGCAAGAGTTTTACAATCTTCAGTGATAAGAGGTATGAAACAATTAAAATTAAAACAAAATTCGTATAGTTCAGAGTTTAACGGAACCCGATTATTAGAGCAGATTTAATTTTGCATGTGGTTCCAACAGTCAGTGTATGATGGACTACTTGACCCCACCTTAATTTTTATAGTGAAGAAGCATGGTTCCACCTCAGTTGTTACGTGATCACTCAAAACAATCGTTACTGGGACAGTGAAAATCCACACCGTTTTCACGAACAACCGCTACATGATATAAATTCGAACCATTTCGGAGAACGAACTGCGGTGAATTGCTGAACATGTCTTCAGGAGATGTGCAGACTGTCACATATAACAAGGACGTCATTTCGAACATGAATAGTGAATTCGGTAAGGACATCATAATGCAATAATAACCGCAAAAGCGCGGAACGAATCCTGCGCATATGGTAATGTCGTTACGTTTGAATCAGCCCCTGTGAGTAAATTTAAGAGTCTACCTCTGGCTGATTCAGCCTGTATTACTGTATCTGCATGAGGAACGAAGGGAGAGGACAATCATGAACGAGAGTTTCAAAAGTGATAAATAGATGATAGGGTTCAGAAAAAGTTTATTTTGTTGTCATTTTGCCATGTTACGGTCCTGACTAATTAATGTAATGTTTATACAGAATAAGGCTTAATTAACTACAATTTTAAGTTACTTCTTCTACTTCACAAGACTTCAGATCCGTAGCTGCTTCTCAGAACATTTTAACTTGCTATTCTGTAAAATATTTCCCTTTCCTATTTTCCTTCGATGTGGGCTATCCTTTTCACAGAAACTGATCCATTCTGCACGCTAATTAATGATGGACAATTTTAATACTTTACTTCTCCTCAACCTCTCCCTCTTCACTTGCTCTTTCCTTCCGTAATTTTACTGATAAAAGAATAAGATCTTATAATATGAATGTCTTGTAAGGTAATCATTAGTGGATGTCGAGAGCATGGATCTACCTTTTCAAATTCATTTGGTTCTTGTATTCGCGGTAATAGCACAATCTAGAATATACAGTCACGAAGTTCAATACGTAGTAAATATGCATCCATAGAAAGTTGCTAACCACTAGGATCGCTACTATCGCCTCATTACAGACAATGCGAAATAGTACCTGCACAGTCTATTGTTCCTAGTACCCCCATAAACTTAAGCTTCTGTATATACTAGACTGTGGTAATAGTAAGAGACTTCAATCTTTCCTCGTTTACCACTTTGTTTACTGGCAGCTTAAAATTACGGTTTCTTACAAGCCTGCTCTAGCTCCAATGATTATATTTGTTTTAATATTTGGGCGGAGTTATGAAACAACAAACCACTTGTAATTTTGTAAAAATTAGATTTCGGTGACATCTAGGCCTACAGGAAAATAGTTGACACTATCTTAAAATAAATAGAACCCATGGTTTCTTATTTTCCACTTTCAACATAGAGTTTAGTTCTAGCTCACTTCTTGTCCTCCATTTTGTATTCTGCGACAAAAGACCAATACATACGAGTAGATTGTTATCGCAAGATTTACATTATATTGTATTTATAATAATGGTAAATAATGCCCTGTTTGGTATTGAAACTATTTTCTTCCATGAATTTGAAAGAAATTGGTATTATGAGTTTATAATAATTAATTCCAATTAAATATTGCAGTATCTTTAAAAAGCGATTTTGCTGGTTGGTCTGTTGTTGCATAACTATTTCCACTTATTCAAATGTACCAACTGTTCTACGTTAAAGATAATAATGCACTTCGTAACACTTCTCAGACACACAATTCAATGATAATTACTCAATTTAGAAGACGAATATATTTTCCAAATACACAGATACATTATACGCATTACAATATTTAATTGCTCTTAATCAACTGTTGCAGCTACTAGTATTAAAATAAAAACACTATTCATATTTTAAACACAGAAGATAGCTTTAAGTAAAAAAAAAGTTATGTTTTATTTAACGACGCTCACAACTGCAGAGGTTATATCAGCGTCGCCGGATGTGCCAGAATTTTGTCCCGCAGGAGCTCTTTTACATGCCAGTAAATCTACTGACGTGAGCCTGTCGCATTTAAGCACACTTAAAGGCCATCGACCTGGTCCGGGATCGAACCCGCAACCTTGGGCATAGAAGGCCAGCGCTATACCAACTCTCTAACCAGGTCGACTAACTTTAAGTAATCTCAGTTAGATTTAGAACTGATGTTGCAAAGACGATTGCATTAATACTTGTTTACTACTAACGGTATTGCATCAACTAGAGTAGCTATTTAACTATACCAGAGCATAGTACTAAAAGTAGTCGCCATTCAATTTTTAAGTGTGCTATTGAGGAAAGATTTAAAAAATGCATTAAGTGTGTATAATATACTATCGTCTATCAGTCTTACTAATAAACCGTGTATGATTTTTGTACTAGACTTATGCAGAGTTGAGACAGAAAACTTTACTAATGAACCATGCAGAAGCGATGGATGTATAAACAGCCTGTAACTATACAATGGGAATTGCTTTGCAGTAGTTATATACACGAAACCCCTTGTTTAAGCGTCGTATATAGAGAAACAAATGGCCGCCCCTCTAACAGCTGTTCGTATCGACTGCCATTTTATGATGATGGTTGCCTAGTCACCAAAGAAGAACAAACCAAAGAGCACAGAATAATTAGAATAATATTGCTGTAGCTTGTACTCTTTGAACAAAATATAGTATCGTAATCGATTAGAGCCAGTTGTACTATCGATACTTAACACGCCACACTAGAGCGCTCTACCGGATGCAATAGAGAACCTCAGATATTCTATTATTTTTCGTAACGAAGTAATGACGAAACTATGACGTAGCTATGTAACAGTTGTACTGTTATACGCGACGTATGTAGTGATTATTAGTAAGGAATTTACACGACGTATAAATGAGCTACTCATTGTATAAGTATAAGACAGTTAAACGTCTGTATATAGAGTTTTTATTAGTAAGACCGTATTAGTATTAGTCTATATTTTTGGTTATTGGTGAAGCCTTTAATAAGTCTGCAGGTAAAGATTCCAGTCCCTGATAGTACGATTGAGGAAAGAAAACTTTCCAGTGTCCGTCTTCTGTCTTCTTTCCCTCAATTTATATGAGTGGTCATTCCTTGAAGAGTAATTTTGCGACTGCAATTTATTTACATTATATTGTATTTATTATAATGGTAAATAATGTCCTGTTTGATACTGAAACTATTTTCTTCCATGAATTTGAACAGTATTGGTATTATGAGTTTATAATAATTAATTCCAATTAAATACTGCAGTATCTTTAAAACGCCATTTTGTTGGTTGGTCTGCTGTCGCAAAACTATTTCCACTTATTCATATGTAGCAACTATTTTACGTTAAAGATAATAATGCACTTCGTAGATCTAAAGCTTTTCGAATACACAATTCAATGATCATTACTCAATTTTGAAAAAGAATATGAGATTCATTTTCCAAATACATAGATACATTACACGCATTACAATATTTAATCATCCTTAATCAACTGTTGCAGTTACTAGTATTAAAATAAAAACACTATTCATATTTTAAACACTTTAAGTAATCTCCGCTATATTTAGAACTGATGTTGCAAAGACGATTGCATTAATACTTGTTTACTACTAACGGTATTGCATCAACCAGAGTAGCTATTTAACTATACCAGAGCATAGTACTAAAAGTAGTCGCCATTCAATTTTTAAGTGTGCTATTGAGGAAAGATAAAAAAAAAGCATTATGCTATATTGAGGCAAACTGGTTCTTCAGTGTTGGAGGCGACGTAGCACGTGATTGTGGGATAAAATATTGTGACACGAAACAAACACGATGAAATATATTGCTAGGACGATCACAGCATGACTTGAGCAATCCGACCGACTCACCGCCACTGCAGACGTACAACCCACTACTAGTTCACGATTCTGTTACGAGAAGAATACCGATTTTGTTTCGGAATTGAAAATATTGCTTATAAACTGTAATTAGTATTCGATTTCGGTTTTTAAACATTACGATGTCTACTAATCGTGAGTTTTCGCAGATTTATATGCGACAAGGATACCTATTGTATTCAGTAAGTCCTATTTATCATACAGGGCAAGACATATTAAAGATTAACCTTGTTATTTTTCTGCTTTAAAAAGATTTGACATGACATTGAGATTTATTTCTAAGCGTTTTGTGATGAAATATGAATTTCAAGTAATAACGTATAATTCGAACGGTTGTACGATATGTATCGGGCAATCGGTTGATGAACGGTCCGCAACACGACGTTTCTGCTCTCGGTACGCACTCTCTTCTTCCGAGCGTCAGGAGATATCTGACATTATTATCTACACTTGACTAAGTTGTTAAAATCGGAAATTATTATGAAGAAAAATAGTTTAAATATACAGGGTGATTCGTTTTGGAAGACATAAAATATAAACGTGATAAAATGAGAACTGTTGCTATTTGTTGTTGTTTAGTCAACTATCCGAAGACAGGTTTGAACCTTATAAGTAACACCAATAAGGCATTTTCGTATTCATAAACCAACTAGGCAGGAGATAATTCGGATATGAGTTCCTTTTTCCAATTCATACATCACGAATAGCTACATTCCAATGGATAGCTTCAGATGCATTGTTCTTCCTCTGACATAATAATAATAATAATAATAATAATAATAATAATAATAATAATAATAATAATAATACTTACATAATTACTTACGCTTTTCGGAGGCTCAGCGCGCCATTGGTCCTATCCTGAGCAAGATTAATCCAGTCTCTACCATCAATAGCAAATCCATTTTAAATTATCACTACGTCTCGGCCTAAAAAAGTCTTTTTCCTCCGGCCTCCCAATAACACTCTGATGCATTTTGGGAGTGCTAATGTCCTGCCCATCTCAAACGTCTGATTTTATGTTCCTAATTATATCAGGTGAAGAAAAATGCGTGCAGCTCTGCGTTGTGTAACTTTCTCCATTTCCTGTTGTTTATCCCTCAACCCCAAATATTTTCCTAAGAAGACTTATTCTTTAATCTCTGTTCCTCTCTCAGTAGAGTAACAACCTACAGAACAACCGGTAATATAATGATCTATTTTGGCGAAGTAGAAGACCTTCTGAATCGAATAATAACAGGCATTTCCCATATTTATTTGCTTAATTTCCTCCCGAGTGTCATTTATATTTGTTATTTCCAAGATATTTGAATTTTCCACCTCTTGAAAGATAAATTCCAGTTTTTATAGTTCCATTTCGTACAATAACGAGACAAATCATAACTTTGTCTTTTCGGGTAATATTTTTACTTGCTTCAACTAGAATTTCGTTTTCCCTAATCGTTTGTGGATTTTCTCTAGGATATTCACGTCATCCGCATAGACAAGAAGCTGATGTAAATTCATTCCAAAATCCTGAATTGCAGTAAAGGTAAATCTTGCTTCAGCCCGCAGTGAATTGAAAAAGCATCAGAAAATTACTAAATTGTAAAACTAAAAAATTTTAATAAAAATTGAACTAGTTTCTTGGGTAACCAAATTCAATAAGAATATTATATAAATCTTCTTTCCACATCATACGCCTTTTTGAAATCTAAAGTTTCATTGCTCATCCAAGATTTGTGGAATAAAAAAAAATCTAAAAAATAAGGCATCACTCATAATAATAATAATAATAATAATAATAAGATTTAATTTAGCTGGCAGAGTTAAGGCCAGTTCCTTTCCTCCCTCAACCAGCAAAATATACATACGAATAGCTAAACATTCAAAGTAATAAGACTTTGATTTAGATGCATAGTAAACAAGAGTTATTCTTCCTTAAACATACAAAATCAAATGAGATATTATTATGTATTTTTAATAAAAGATATACATATCAGCCAGTACCTCAGTCAGAGATGTGTGTTGCTATTTATTGTTAAATAATTTGTATATGCATTCTAGAAGAATGGGAGTTTTGTCCAAATTAGACGTCAACGTGCCCACCATTGCGAACACGACACAGTTCATATTTTGAGGTTAATTCTCCCATTTATGGTCTAACATCTCAGGGGTAACTTTCTCAGAAGCTGAGAAAATCTTTGCTCTGAGATCATAAATATCCCTGGGTCGTTGTGCATACACATCAATCTTCACGAAACCCTTAAAAAAAAAAAAAAAAACTCTCTCCTTAAAATTGTTACAAATCATGGTGTCAACTCTTTAAGAACATTGGAGGCAAAATAACTGGCTCTCCTTAACTAATTGTTAAACAAATAATGTCATTCTTATAAACTCTTAAAGATTGTACATTAGGATGCAAAAATTACTTACTTACTTACTTACTTTTAAGGAACCCGGAGGTTCATTGCCACCCTCACATAAGCCCGCCATTGGTCCCTATCCTGAGCAAGATTAATCCATTCTCTATCATCATATCCCATCTCCCTCAAATCCATTTTAATATTATCTTCCCATCTACGTCTCGGCCCCCCTAAAGGTTTTTTAGTTAAAAATTGGAAAAAAAAATCTGTACAAAGCAATTAAGGAATTAATAACACATTTTTATCTTCAAAATACTAGCCAATTGAAGAAAAAATAACGAGTCAGTTCACATCTTGTCACGCAGGAGTACAGATCAAACATCCGGAATCGCTCTGTCTTGACATCACTGATGATGGGGATGCAATCCCTGAAACATGTATGATAAATAAAGAAGCTCCACAGACATAGTACTCATAGAACTGTTATGTATTTTCTTCAAATTTAATGTTTTTTATGAAGAAAGAATAGTTCATTCTCTATTTGTAACATTCTTTTACCCTTAAAACTAAAGAAAACTTCAAATTAGTGCAACTTTGAAAAAATTGAGAATGGGTCACATGCTTATACATGACAGATTTTGCTCAGATTATCTCCAGAAATAATCTCTGCAAGTGGCGGTAACTCCTCATGAATCACACTGTATAACTCCTTCAATATTTAGTTCATTTCTTATGTTATCGTTTGAGAGCTTCTTGTCTATCAATCTACATCCTTTCACGGCTCTAAAGAACTTCATCTCGGCTGTCTCAATTCTTATCAGAGCTCTTCGATTAACTACCCACGATTCACTTCCATAGAGTAAAGTTGGTAAAGCCATAACTTATAAAATTTCAATTGGGTTTAGTTCATCATAATTCATAAATGTATTTTTCAACGCTTTACTAACATTTACAATTATGACGGATATTGGATAAAATATCCATTTCATTTCTAATCTAACTCAAGTTGATGCAATGCAATTCTTCCTTTGACAAAGTTACGTCACACAGTACAATGCCCTGCCCCAGAAATACCAACACGAAGCAAGCACTCCCACTCCAATCAGGATGTTGGCACCACTGTTGTGCTATTATATTGGCAACCTAAGTATTCTACTAAAGGGTCGAATTAAGGTTAAAGAGTTGCTTTGTGTCCAGAAAGAGCAAATTCTGGCGCTCCTTGCTTCCGGAATGGTGAAGTGTAACAAATTCCTACAAATTGCTGCACTCCGACCCTGCAGTCCAACAGAGAACTTATTCATTCGGCGGCACACAGAGCAGTTGTTACGTCTCCAAAGAAAATACTTCCATTCTTATTCAAAACTTTTAATGCGTATTGCAGCTAGTCACTAACATTAAACTGAACTCTGTCTATATATTTATATTGAATGGTTTGTTTCCAAAACTTGCTATTTCACTTTCAGTTATTTTTGCAGGAAGGAGAAAAATTTCTGGCTTTGAAATATACAAACCAATTTTAAAAATACGTGTTTATTCTTATCTTACAGATATTTTATACCATTCTATGCACTTACTTATGGCTTTTAAGGAACCCGGAGGTTCATTGCCGCCCTCATATAAGCCCGCCATCGGTCCCTATCCTGAGCAAGATTTATCCAGTCTCTACTATAATATCTCACCTCCCTGAAATATATTTTAATATTATCCTCCCATCTACGTCTCGGCATTCCCAAAGGCCTTATTTCCTTCAGCCTATATGCATTTCTGGATTCACCCATAAGTGCTACGTGCCCTGCCCATTTCAAACGTCTAGATTTAATGTTCTTAAATATGTCAGGTGAAGAAAAAAATGCGTGCAATTCTGCGTAATGTAACTTTCTCCATTCACTGTAACTTAATCCCTCTTCGCCCCAAATATTTTCCTAAGCACCCTATTCTCAAACATCCTTAACCTCTGTTCCTCTCTCAAAGTGAGAGTCCAAGTCCCACATTTTATTCTGCGTCTAATTTCGTCCTGAGCATCATTTATATTTGTTACTTTTGCTCCAAGATATTTGAATTTTTCCATTTCTTCAAAGGATAAATTTACAATTTTTATATTTCCATTTCGTACAATATTCTGGTCACAAGATAGTCATATACCTCGTCTTTTCAGGATTTACTTCCAAACCTATCGCTTTACTTGTTTCAATTAAAATTCCCGTGTTTTCCCTAATAGTTTGTGGATTTTCTCCTAACATAGTCACATCATCCGCATAAACAAGGAGCTGATGTAACCGTTCACTTCCAAACCCTCTGTGTTATCCTGAACTTTCCTAATGGCATGTTCTATAGCAAATTTAAAAAGTAAAGGTGATAGTGCATCTCCTTGCTTTAGCGCGCAGTGAATTGGAAAATCATCTGACAGAAACTGGCCTATACGGACTCTGCATACCTTTGTATGTACTAAATGTATTAGAATACTTCATAGTTTACCAACAATTTATAAATAAAAGATAATAGATTTTGGCCAGAAAAACAAAAAATAGAAGGGTTTGGAAAATAAATCATAGCCTACTTTTATCGAATCTGGAATATTCTTCCTTCTAAGATTAGAACCTGTCGGACGGAATCGTCTTTCAAAACTAAAATGCACAATTACCTTATTGAAAATGCATAGTAAATTACATTCGCTCTTAAATGTAATATTTATAAGGAATGTTTAATAATCTGTGTTTTTTTTCACACTGTTTTACTGAATTGATTTTCTCTTAATTGTTGAACAGTGATTATATTTAACTATCTAAATAATTGTATTTTTACTTTATAAATGATAGTTCTAAATAATTATATTTACATTTCTTATGTATTCACCTTGACTAGTAACTTAGATAAATTTCAATAATTGTATTTCACAACGTATCTATTATTATTATTATTATTATTATTATTATTATTATTTTGTATCTGTATTAATAGTAGACCTGGTTGAGTGGAAGAGAAGGTATCAAGCCTTAACTCTGCCAGGTAAAATAAAATCTATTATTACTATTTCCTTTTCTTCCTCTTCCCCTTGCATTTCCTTTTCTATCTTTCCCCTTCTCTTTCCATTTACTTCTATTTATTTTCTTCCTCTTTTTCTTATCAGTTATTCATCTTATTCTCCTTTCTCTTCTTCCTATTACTTCTGTTCTCATTTATTTTTCCCACCTTTTCCCTTCTTTCTCTGACACCATTCTTGACCTACTCTTTTCTCTCTCTTTCTATATCTCTTGCATTTCTCTTTTCCTCCTACCCTTTTCAATTTCGTTTTCTGCTTTTCTTTCTGTTCCAGTCGCATGAAAGCTTATTACGCCGTCGGTGGAATTCGTGATGGCGCCTACAGTTACAGAAAATCTCGGAAAGGGTTCGTGGAGTGGAACCACAGATGTCGATTCCTACTCGCTACCATCTGCTTCCTCTTTCTTTTCTTTCCCTTTTACTGTCTTTCTTCTGATTCCTTTCTCTCCTCTTCTCCTCTCTAGTCCTGCGCTTCTTTTCCCTATTCCTTCTAGAATTTTCTTCTTTCCTCCTCCTCCTGCTTCCTTCTTTCGTTCTTATCTTCCTTTTTCTCTCCCCTGCTTTTCGATTTTTTCTCAGTTCTCTTTCTATATTCTTTCCATACCTTCTCCTTATGATTATTTGTAGACGGAGCAAATACAACTGTCAAAATTGTACGTTTACTGCTAATGATCGAATGAATGTCTTCACGTCAATAGGTTGTTACTTTTTCAGAGCATTGGTCTTCACTCATGGATTGGACGTCCCTGGGATTACGGTAACAGTATAACCGCCTAAAGTTATGCAAATGACAGGTATTATCGTACCTATGTGCATTACTCAGATCATTCCAACCGATATTATCCTGAATGGCTGTAAACCGCGTTACGAGAATAAGGAAGCTGGCAGGCCACACAGCATTCTTCACTCTATACAATTATGCTACTTTTTCGCATGGGGATGAAGCTTACTTCACCGTCCTATAAAAAGAGTAAGTACTACGTTACTCAATGGATGCCTAATTTAATTGCCTGTCTTCTTTGTTTCTTCTGTGTAAGCTTTTCAATGCTTCCCAATTTACTCCTCTTAATGAAACGTAAGTTCTCCTTATCTCGCTGCCTATTACTGCTTGTAGGTGCCTTACACATTATAAGCACCGCATTGTTTAAGGTGCGTTCGCAACTGAAATGAGAGCCAATTAGTCTTTTGAGAAGCAAATTGCGTAAACGGAAAAAGAAACAATAGCGCTCCATGTAACTTCACGTTTAGTTGATTCTCTTTAATAAACTATTTTTTTCTGCGCAGACAGTACGTATACGACGGTATTCAGTGGCCGGACGTGAAACCTACTGTAGGCCTACAGCCGTCAATATGTGGTTTTTGATGTTGGGTGCTGGCGACTGCAGTGGGTTCTAATCCCAACTAATCCAGTGATACTCATCCGTTGTCAGTATGATGGAGCACAACGAGAAGAGAATAGAAAGGAAAGAGGTGAAGAGAAAAAGAAAGAGATGAAGAGGAATAGCAGGCCTATAAAGAAAGAGAAGAGTAAGAGAGAGGAGGAAAATGAGGATAGAGGAGTTAGACTGAGGAGGAGAAGAGGAATCAAAGTAAGGAAAGGAGAAGTAAAGAGAAGAAGAGTCAAGAGTAAGGTGGAGATAAGTCGGAGTAAGGAGTAGGAAGAGAGGAGTAGTCAGAGTAAGAAAGAAGAGGTGTCAGAGTAAAGAAGAGAAGAAGAGTCAGAGTAATGAGGAAGAGAAGAGAAGTCAGAGTAAAGAGGAAGAGAAGATGAGTCAGAATAAGCAGGAAGAGAAGAGAAGTCAGAATAAAGAGGAAGAGAAGAGGAGTCAGAGTAAAGAGGAAGAGAAGATGAGTCAGAATAAGCAGGAAGAGAAGAGAAGTCAGAATAAAGAGGAAGAGAAGATGAGTCAGAGTAAGGTGGAGGAGGAGGAGAAGAGGAGTCAGAGTAATGATGGAGAGAAGAGGAGTTAGAGTAAGCAGGAAGAGAAGATGAGTCAAAGTAAAGAGGAAGAGAAGATGAGTCAGAATAAGCAGGAAGAGAAGTCAGAATAAAGAGGAAGAGAAGATGAGTCAGAGTAAGCAGGAAGAGAAGAGGAGTCAGAGTAAGGTGGAGGAGGAGAAGAGGAGTCAGAGTAATGATGGAGAGAAGAGGAGTCAGAGTAAAGAGGAAGAGAAGAGAGTCAGAGTAAGCAGGAAGAGAAGATGAGTCAGAGTAAGGTGGAGGAGGAGAAGAGGAGTCAGAGTAATGATGGAGAGAATAGGAGCCAGAGTAGAGGAAGAGAAGAGAGTCAGAGTAAGCAGGAAGAGAAAATGAGTCAGAGTAAGGTGGAGGAGGAGAAGAGGAGTCAGAGTAAAGAGGAAGGGAAGATGAGTCAGAGTAAAGAGGAAGAGAAGAGAAGTCAGAGTGAAGAGGAAGAGAGGAGAGTCAGAGCACAGAGGAAGAAAGGAGAAGTCAGAGTAAGGAAGAAGAGGAGTCATAGTAAAGTGGACAAGAAGAACTAGAGTAAGGAAGGATAGTCAGACTAAGAAGAAGAAGAGGAATCAAAGTAAGGAGGAGAAGAGGTGTCAGAGGAAGGAAGAAGTGAAGAGAAGTCAGAGTAAGAAGAAGAAATCAGAGTAAAGGAGAGAGAGAGAAGAGTAAAGAAAAGTTAGGATGAGAAGAGGAGACAGAGTAAGAAGAAGGAAGAGAACAGAAGTTAAAGGAAGAGAAGAGGAGTCAAAGTAAAGGAGAGAGAGAGAAGGGTAAAGAAGAGTTAGGATGAGAAGAGGAGACAGAGTAAAGGAGAGGGAGAAGAGTAGGATGAGAAGAGGAGACAGAGTAAAGGAGAGGGAGAAGAGTAAAGAAGAGTAGGATGAGAGGAGGAGACAGAGTAAAGGAGAGGGAGAAGAGTAAAGAAGAGTAGGATGAGAAGAGGAGACAGAGTAAAGGACAGGGAGAAGAGTAAAGAAGAGTAGGATGAGAAGAGGAGACAGAGTAAAGGAGAGGGAGAAGAGTAAAGAAGAGTAGGATGAGAAGAGGAGACAGTAAGAAGAAGGAAGAGAACAGAAGTCAGAGGAAGAGAAGAGGAGTGAGAGTAAAGGAGAGAGAGAGAAGAGTAAAGAAGAGTTAGAATGAGAAGAGGAGACAGTAAGAAGTAGGAAGAGAACAGAAGTCAGAGGAAGAGAAGAGGAGTGAGAGTAAAGGAGAGAGAGAGAAGAGCAAAGAAGAGTTAGGATGAGAAGAAGAGACATAGTAAGAAGAAGGAAGAGAAGAGGAGTCAGAGGAAGAAAGAGGAAAAGAAGAGGAGTAAGAGTAAAGAGAAGGAGAAGTATCAGAGCAAGGGGAAGGAGGAGGAAAGGAATCAGAGTGAGGAGAAGAGGAATCAGAATAAGGGGGAAGAGAGTCAGAATAAGGAGGAGAAGTGTCAGAGTAGGGAAGGAAAAAAGAGAGTAAGAAGGAGAAGAGTCAGAGAAGGATGAAGAGTAAGGAGAGGGATAAAAGTGTTAGAAAAAAGAAATTGTGAAAAGTAATCAAAGTAAGGGAGAGAAGAGAAGAGAAAGTGAGGAGAACAGAAGTCAGAGGAGGGAGGTGGAAGAAAGAAGAGTCAGAGGAAGGAGGAGAAGAGGAAGAGAAAGAATAAGAGTAAGGAAAGTTAGAATAGGGATGAAAGAAAATTTAAGAAGAAGGACGAGAAGAGTGAGAAGAATTGAATGAGGTATAAAAGGAATGTGAAGAGAGGTAAAAGAAGTTGAAGGATGAGGAAAGGTATAAGAGGTAGGAAAAAATTAATGTACTGCCTTAATGGGGGCTCAAGTCGTCATAGGAAGCCCATTACGTGTTCGTCAAGTGTAGAGGCGATAGAACATCAAATGTGGACTTAGGTCTAAGTTAAAAACCATTGAATACAGCATGAATGTGTTCGTAGATAAGATTGAAAAGTCGATTGTGGTAGCTGCAAGCTGTTAAGGTGCTAATCTTTGATACCGCTGGTAGAATTCGAATTCGACCGTGAATTTGAAATCAAACTATGGCATGAATATTTCTCCCTTGTTAATGTGATTTCCTATGTTAACTCAGGCGGAGACCAGGCGTCGTGCTGAACTCACGCAGTAAAAGACCTGCCGTTTGTATGTATGTATGTATGTCTAATGTTTTGTTTCGAGAAGTGAACTGAACTATAGGGCCTTTGAAAAATAAAATGATAAAATTGATGTGATAGGAGTAAAGCAAGCAGGAGGAAGAACCAAGTTATTGGGAATAACAGTTTTGTCAAAGAAAGAAAAGAAATCTTATGAGAACTACTGAGTGTCGAACCTAACCGAAAAGCTTTGTTATAGGTAATGACTTTGCGTATGTTCTTCTAAAGCAATACCCTATAATTTTTAACTGTCAAGCTTTCCCACGCATGTTCAAATATATGGCGCACGGAAGATGATTACCTTGATATATTCTAGGAAGGAGTTTTTGATCATAATATGGCAGGGAGAAATAATGGATTTCAGAGTTATGTATACGTAACAACAAAGAGAAATATCCATTATTTCTGTGATAGAACAAGTACGCGGCACTCCAGATGATGAAGAGTTGTTTTAGCTTTCCGCGTTTCAGTCATACATATATAGGGTGATTCAGTAAAAGCGCACAAAAATTAAACATGACATAGGGGGATACTCTACTAAACATTTTGAGATACAGAACTTGTGATCTGCCTGCGAAACCAGGTTAAGGAGGTATGGGCTTAAACATGAGAGGGGAGCCTGAAAGCTAGGCAATCCATGATGCATTTTTTTGTTTACCTATAGTCCAGAAGGTGGCTCTATCTTACCGTATTCACATTGTCACATGACAGAACATGCTATGAATCGACGATAGATCCTTTAGAGCAGTACGATGGCGCAGTATCGGTACATCTAAATGCTACATTTCCTGGGCGCTGGATTGGAAATGGAGGCTCTATTCCATGCCTGCGAAGTTATCCGACCTGAATCCACTCGATTATTTCGTATGGGGATATAAAATGACTTGTGTACAGTATGAGACCCCAGTGGACAGTGGACAGTGGACCAGAATTGTAGTCGTCTGTGAAGTTATTCGAAACGCGGGATATTTGGAAAGGTGTGGCAGAATCTCGTACGCCGATGTCATGCTTGCATTGAGATCTGTGGCCGTTATTTTGATCAACTGTTGTGAAGTACAAAATGTCAATGATATGGTATAAATAATGTAACAGTCTAAATGTAAATAAATACCTGTAAATATTAGCTCAGACCCTATGTTCCCTATGTCAAAATGTTTATTAGAGCATCCCCTATGCCCTGTTTAATATTTGCAAGTTTTTACTGATTATACTTTAATTTTTTCTTAGGTGCCAAAAGAAAAATTGTTTCAAACAAAAGTTAAGTAAAATGAGGAATTAATACCATTGGCATATTTTTCTTATAACCTTGTTCGTAAATGAGATACAGTAATGAATTCATTTCTTTAAATGGTACAAATTACATTTTATGCAATTAAAACCATTTAACCTCTTCAAGGCCTATTTTAAAATACATCACAGTGCATCATTCTAATAACCAAAACATTGATGGATGCAAAAGAATATGGAACTCATAATGTACATGTTTACTGCAGTTCCGAAGTAAAATGACAGCATTGCAATACCGTTATTGGGCTTAATTTTATTAATGATACCTAAATGGCAGACGAAATACCAGATTCGTAAGAATCTTTTCTGATCTTTTGGAGGCCATATATGAGAGGAAGAGAATGGCTATGTGGTACTCACATGATGGATGCCCAGCACATATCCTGTATGTAGCCTACTGTAGCTACATTGGATGGTGTGGAGGTATGATTCAGTTACTACCCTCACTGCAGTTCTGTTCAGACGTACTGTGGACTGCTAGAAGCTGTTTCTAAGCGAATGGGGCGCAAGGGAAAGAATTCTACTTTTCAACAACTTGTCGTATTTATAATGCCAAGGGGCGCACACAAGAGAAATTGCCGAATTACTGAACATGAAAAGAAGTACAATAGGTAACATTATAAGGAGGTTTGAAAGAGAGAACAGAATTGAATCAATTCCGCAAAAAGAGCAACCAAGAAAATTGGGTGACAGAGATGTTCGTTCAATACTGAGAAAAATTTAAAAAAAATCCCAGACCATAAGTGCTCCGAAACTTATACCAGAGCTTGCAAAGGAATCTGGTAAGAATGTGAATCCAGAAACAATATGAAAATTTATCAGAGAGCATTGGTATAATGAAAGAGTTTCAAGGAAAAAGCCACATGTTAATCCAGCAAACAGGAAGAAGAATCTTCACCATGCAAAAAATCACATTGACAAAGATGAAAAAAGTGGGAAAACGTAATTTTCATAAATGAAAAGAAATTTAATATTTTTTGGCTCAGATGGTTGTGTGCTAGTATGGCGTAAGTCAAATGAAGAGTTTAAAAAAGAAAACTTACTGCCAACTGTACAACACGGGGGAGGAGGTGTTACGGTTTGGGGCACTATGTCGGCAACCGGAGTTAGAGAATGAAAGTACAATGAACAAAGAACAATATTTAAACATAGTGAAGACAAGTCTATGAAAGAGTGCAGAAAAATTGGAGATATTAGACAATTTTAAAAATGTTATAGATTATAGGCTATTAATTTGTCCTACAGAATTTATCTGTAATACTGACACTTAATATTTAAGGAGAAAATAAGTGTCAATATTACAGATAAATTCTGTAGGACAAATTAATATAATCTATAATATTCTCTTAGCTAGCAGTGCATAATAACTGCGGATTCCCGGCCAACAAGTCACTCAGCTGAGTGCGCTCCTAGTATAATGGCAGTTGACATTGGATATACAGTAGAACCTCTATTATCCGTAGTAATGAAGGTGATGGGCTGGACGGTTAATCGAAAAAATCGGATAATCCGTACCATAAAAGATTTTCGTAAATTTAGTTAATAATATTTTTACACTTTCGTAATTCCCTTCTTGGTCTTGCGTTTAGATAGCGGATCAGAAGTTCACTGATTTAAGTGTGGTTATCAACGACGGGTTTTTTTAAGGGGCAAGAAAACTCCTTGCAATGGCTGTCTGTGGAAAGATATGAGTATTGAAGGTCTCGTGTTGTAGATTTACGTAGGCCTACTTTATACACTCCAATCTCGTATTCTGATGACAGATGAGCCATCGTTTCTCTTTTCCCAAACCATTCAATTATTTACATTTTTTTTCTATTCTTAGCACAATGAGATTTCTTTCGACACAGGTACAAAACATTAAATTAAATAAAATTTTCATATAGAAGTTATACAGTACGACAATTCGAACAGTAGACCATACTGTGTAAAGGGAAAGGCTTGTAATAACCCTCCCTGAAACAAAAATAACGTGCTAATACAATGTGCAGCACTTAATATATTTCTGCAGCAAAAAAAGAAAAAACGAAAGACAGACGGTTAATCCACCAATCGGTTAATAGGGCCGCGGATAATCGGGGTTCTACTGTATACGTCATCACATACATGCCTAACTTGGAGTCAGGCCACAAAAGGGAAACATCGAAGGAGGAGAATTCGATCCGGTGCTGTGGGTTGAATTCGGCGTAGCTCAGTGGTCAGAGCGCTTGATACGTAGAACCAAGGACCCGGGTTCGATCTCCGGAGCGAATTTTTCTCCTTAAATATTAAATTTCAAATTTGTTTAAAACAACGATCCCAAACATAAAACATATCTCGTGCGCGAATGCTTGCCGTACAATTATCCCAAGGTGACACAAATGCCTTCACAATCGCCACACTTCATATAGGTACAGCCAAATATTAAAGTGATGGTTTATATTATTTTGTCTGTATTTGTTTATGTTTTCATAAAATAAAGAGTATTTTATTTTTGTTAATATCAAAATATATTTAGAAGCTATTTTTATTTTCTCTATTTCATTTTAAGTTTAAATCTATATGTTTTATGTTAAATTATTTCTCCTCAAAATGTTTAAATAAAATTGTTAAAACTAAAATAACAGATGTGACCGAAAATAAGAGTCACTGTATATATTTCTTTAATAAAGGTATCCTGAAAATCGTTTTTGATTTTTTTTTAATTTGATTACTACGTGATTTACAAGGTGGGATACCAAATTACTTAGGCATATTTCAATTTAGTACATGACAATTGTGATTATTGCATAAAGATATTTTAGCAGAGGATCCGAAATGAAAAAGGGAATCAATGGGGTTTCATGGTTCTTGGAGGGAACACCACTATGGGCCCATCGCGGCGTCCCCCATTACGTAGAGCCAGGGTTTGCGGTTTGCGTGTGCATGCTCGGTCGCGCATTAGCTCTGAACAGCGGCGCTTATCTGTACGCCGCCATCTGCGGCTAGTCGACCAGCAGCACGCTAATGACAAACTTCGCCGGCCGAGACCTGAAACATCGGACTCCCTGCTTGAATTAACTTTCCCGTGCATATATAAACTACTTCAGCATCTTAAACTCCATTTGTGGGAAATAATAAAGTGTTTGCTATATAAAATTGTAAACAAAAGTCAAGTTATAACATTCCATTCACTGTGACATTTTATATTATTTTCTAAGAAATGCATGTTTTGATATAAACATTTTAGGGTTTGTGAAAATCGGTGAAGGTAGTCAGTCTTAATTATTGCTATCACGGGGACCATACGACGTATGGAAATCTAAAATTTTAAATTTTGCACAAGGAGATCTATATTTTGTACACGGAGGTCCGTACTGATCTTTAATCGTTTCTTGTTCCTCCTAATATAAGCGATATTGATTGGGCGCATTTCAAATGCATCTAGTATGGAAGCATATTTTTATTAAACACTATGTGTAACTTACTTACTTACTTACTGGCTTTTAAGGAACCCGGAGGTTCATTGCCGCCCTCACATAAGCCCGCCATTTGTCCCTATCCCGAGCAAGATTAATCCAGTCTCTATCATCATATCCCACCTCTCTCAAATCCATTTTAATATTATCTTCCCATCTACGTCTCGACCTCCCCAAAGGTCTTTTCCCTCCGGTCTCCCAATTAACACTCTATATGCATTTCTGGATGCGCCCATACGTGCTACATGCCCTGCCCATCTCAAACGTCTGGATTTAATGTCCCTAATTATGTCAGGTGAAGAATACAATGTGTGCAGTTCTGTGTTGTGTAACTTTCTCCATTCTTCTGTAACTTCATCTCTCTTAGCCCCAAATATTTTCCTAAGCACCTTATTCTCAAACGCCCTTAATCTCTGTTCCTCTCTCAAAGTGAGAGTCCAAGTTCCACAACCATAAAGAACAACCGGTAATATAACTGTTTTATAAATTCTAACTTTCAGATTTTTTGACAGCAGACTGGATGATAAAAGCTTCTCAACCGGATAATAACAGGCATTTCCCATATTTATTCTATTTTTAATTTCCTCCCGAGGATCATTTACATTTGTTACTATTGCTCCCAAGTATTTGAATTTTTCCACTTCTTCGAAAGGATAAATTTCCAATTTTTTATATTTCCATTTGTACAATATTCTCGTCACGAGACATAATCATATACACTATGTGCAACACATAACCAAAATACAGGAGTTTATCACTATGTTCATCGCTTGAATATCACATCCATTAGATGGGGATCACCTTGACGAGAACATTATTCTCTCCATTCAAGTCGGCTGCAATGGCCTCTATCTCCCTGCAGATGTTTTCCTTGAGTTCATCAATCGTATTCGGTCTTGTGGTGTACACTTTCTCCTTTAGGTAACCCCACAGGAAGTAGTCCGATGGAGTTAGATTCGGAGATCTGGACAGCCATTGGATATCGCCGAATCCGAAAATGAGACGTCCAGGGAATTGTCGTCGAAGGGTTGCCATTGGCATCAACGGAGAGAATGTCAGATGAAGCTCATTTCCACTTAAGTGGAAACAAAGCTATCGATTTTGGGCTAGACAAAACCCACAGCTCTTGAAGAAAAACATCGGAATGGAGATAGAAGCCATTGCAGCCGACTTGCTGCACCACACCATGGAGAGCATGACTAAGAGCCCAAAATGTTCTCTTCAAGGTGGTGCCCATCTAATGGATGTGATATTCAAACGATGAACATAGTCCTAAACTCATATATTTTGGTTATGTTAGTATTTAATAAAAATGCTTCTTCCATACCTAGAAATATGCATTTTAAATGTGTCCCATCTTCTTTAATTTTCATAAACATAAATGATCCACCTCAACAGAGAACTATAGGCCCTATATAAAATAATGGTTTTAAAACACAGAAATGCTACAGATATACACTCCAGGATTCATCAAGATAAGTGTACATCTATTGTGACAGCTTCATGTGATTTTATTTAATTCAGTCGGCCTAGTTGGCGCAGTTGGCATAGCGCTGGCCTTCTATACCCGAGGTTGCAGGTTCGATTCCGGGCCAGGTCGATGGCATTTAAGTGTGCTTAAATGCGACAGGCTTATGCCAGTAGATTTACTGGCATGTAAAAGAACTCCTGCGGGACAAAATTCCAGCACACCTGCGACACTGATATAAACTTCGACAGTTGCGAGCGTCGTTAAATAAAACATATCATTAAAACATCTTTTATTCAAGTTTGTTTTACAAATAAAATGTAAAGCAAGTTGCTGCACAAAACCGGTCCTTCTCTCGCTCGTAAAAATTGTAATAAATTCTCAACCAATTCATTTTCCCCTTTCTGATCATTTTCAACATCATTCTTTCTTCATCCACTCTTTCCAACGCAGTTTCGTTTCTTATTCTGTCTGTCCACTTCACACGCTCCATCCTTCTCCATATTCACATTTCAAATGCTTCTATTCGCTTCACTTCGTTGTAATGTCCATGTTTTTGCCCCATACAAAGCACATCACTACAGTCTATACAAAACTACCATATGATACAAATTTATGAGTCTACGATTTCGTGTCAGCTGTTTAGTTCCGATGTGGCAGACAGGCGGCGCAGAGAGCCACACTGAATTACCGCACAACTTCACAAGGTCGCTCCCTTCCCGCGTATACGAGAGAGAACTGTCAATACCTTTCTAGTTTTGTATAGACTGTAGTCTCTTCCTCAGTTCTTTCTCCAGAGGTCCGCATTAACACAACAAAAATACGAAACGAAATTTTCAAAGTTAAATTTTGTTTTGATTTTTTTTTTTTTTTTTTTCTGTGATTGACATTGAAGTGGTCTGGACTGAGCTGGAGGTATAGGGGGTAGCAGGGGGATTACATGTCCAGTATTGTACTAGACGTCTAATCAGATAAGACGTTTCCTTACAAAGCGTCTTATCAAGAAACACAACTGTGATTCGTTGATTTTAAGGCGGGTCTGTAACGTTATTGGCCAATATTGCAAATTCATCCTGTAAGTTGAATAGTCACAATTATGTATTTGTTACCTTGTAACTGCTGAAAAAGGTTTTGATTTTTATGTTCAACGTCATTTTATGTTTCTGAATGCAAAATAAATGCATGTTAAGGAGTTCTTGTTTTATTTTGTAAATCACTCGCGATCCTCTTCAGCTCTTTACACGACCCCCCCCACTTTGCGAATCACTGTTCTATTGGCTTTGAAAAGCCATTACTTCTCCCCATACACTCAATTGAACAAAAATAAATATTATATACAATGCCTTAAAACAGGCATGTCAATTGATGCCCACAGGAGCAAGCGCGCGCTTTAGAGCCCAGGTGAGCCTGAGCGCTTTACGGCGGAAAGGAAAGAGACAGACGAAAGAGGTGGTATATGCCGCTTGATCGAGCTATATTCAGGGATGGCCAGCACTGATTCAATAGATAAAGGGAAGAGAACTTATTAAAACTGTATCCATGTTAATTTTTAGATTTGCCTGAGAAGTGTAAGTGCATTATAAGAATGTAAGTTTTAATTTTAATGCTCTTTTTCACAAGTTTGGTTTTTTTATTCAAAAGAAATATTTTCTCAACTTTTCGTATAGAAAAGTGAAACTTTCAGGTATAGGCCTATTTATTTAGTAGCCTTACAGAATGTTTTCGTAAATCTAATATACCGTATATATGTATTACTGAAGATAGTGTATTGAAAATTTTGAAAATATTCGCATGGAAATTGTTTGTAAGGAAATGAATTGACAAAGCAACTACTGTTACATCATAAGCAAAAGATACGTGGCCATGTGTTGTAAAAATGTCAGCTCTATAGCTTCAGTAGATTTCGAGAAAATAATTTAATAATCTGATGATAGGAAATTGCTCACAAATATCACCTTAAAAGCATAATGCGATAAGAGTTTTGTTATGTAATATTAGTTACACTTAAAACAGATACAGTACCTAGGTAACTTTGCTTTGTACTGTAATATTGTTTTGATTAGTTTATTGATTACTTTTGTAAGGCTAAAGATACCATCAATATAAATTCCAACTTATGTCATACTCAATCTCTTTCTTTGGAATATCACTTTCTTTATGAATGATGTGCTTCATCCACTTAATACAATAGTATACAGTAGTATAATATTATACTACTATGGAATTTAAGAATTTCCTTCTTAACTCTCTATTATGTTATTAAGATTTAAAACACAAGTGCAATATTAAGAAATCAGTGTTAGTACTTTTGTTTTACAGACAATATAGATAATATTAAACAGAAAGAAGCCATATAAAAATAACGACATAAAATTTCACGTTCCGCTTGAAGTTTGTGCACCACTGTTTTCTTAATCCAACAGGTTGCTTATTCATATACACAACCCTTCCTCTTTCCATACTTAGCGCTTGCTGCCCACGCACGACGTCAAGGTCAGAAAAATGCGCTTGCTTTGACATCACTGCCTTAAAAAACACATGTCTATCTTCCACACAAGATTCGAATCCACGATCCAGATCTCCAAACAAAGCTGCATCCGAATCAGTTTATACAGCATATTCATTTGTTATTTCCGCTATTCTTTTTGTGAGAAAAGGATTCCGTTGCAAATGAGGACTAATACAAAACATGTGACTACAGCTCTACAAGTAGCGAACGGCAGACCACAGGTAGCAATTATAACAGTGTTTTGTTCCCGTGGTACTCTCACTGCATAGCGCTCATTACATGCAACTTACATACGCCGGTCGGACTGGGTTGAATGCCATGAAAGTGCATTCAGGGTCTGGTTCAAATCCGTCCATCCATTCCACGTCATTGGAATGCACTACAATCGCCGCGTCACGTTACAAGTGCAGTACAAGTAAAGGTGGAAAGTAAACACAGGAGTTCAAGCAGCGTAACTTGCACTTACCAGTCAGGAAACTCAACTCACTGTTCTTCGAAACTCAGAAACATAATTTTCGTCACATTCATTAAGTCTGTTACTAAGAGTACAACAATATTCAGATGTTTTTGAAACAATCAGTTCGATTAGTATTCTGTTGCGAAAAAAACAACAAACAAACGAACACGTAAGGTAATGTATTATTTCGTAAATTAATTAGGTTTAGTGACAGATTTAATCTGCAAATACAGGTCATTACGTTTTGTGAATTTTTGGAAATTAGAAATTAATCATTTAATTGCTTTTGAACTTGAACATTTCTGGTAGTAGTTCCAGATCGTACCTGCCGCTTACCGCTTAACACAAACCCTAATGTTTATATTAGAGTCGTGCACAACCGGTTATGAAAAATATAAATTATATATTGCTATTGAACGCCTGGCGCTATAGTCAGTATGCAAAGCTCTCCCGTTTCGCGTAGTGTCTCAGGTTTGATTTAACGAATATTCGAGTTGTTTCTTACTCTTTGTTGGTGGAAGGCAAAGGCAGACCACATTGAACCATGCAGGAGTTACAAGAGCCCTTGCAAGGACGTAGGTCTACCAGTTAATTGATAATTCTTCTTCTCTCAGTACACTCAATCAATCATCCATCGATCCATCCATTATCCATTCATCCATCGACTCATTGATTCATTCATTTATGGATTCATTGATTCATTCATGTATGGATTGATTGATTGATTGATTCATTCATTTACTCATTGATTCAGTGATTGATTCATTCATTGATTAATTCATAGATTCATTGATTGATTAATTCATCCAGTTCAGATATTACATTTGGGTACCTTCAAGGGCAACAATATGCTTCGTGAAAGTATAAGGATTTGAGTTTCAGAGTACTTTTCTTTTTGTTAACAACACTCTATCTTCTTAAGAAATAATTTATTAATGAAATAACAATGCACCTCTTCAGAGTAATTAAAAGGCATTATATATTAACAACTACTGTTTTAGAGGTATGCATTTTGAGTTTAAAATGTAACTATTACACTATTAGAATGTAGACCTATGTATTTATTTGCTCTTCTCTTTAGTAAGTAATTGTAATTTAGTTTATTCTTGCATTTCTTTACGCACCAGATTTCGTATTCTGCATTACACCTATTTCCTTTGTTGGTACCAGTATCCATTTGTTTATTTATGTATTAGTTATGAAGATAAGTGTATTAAAGTGCCCAATCAATAATTTAGAGCTATATCAAACAAACACATTTTTTAATAAGACAAAGTAAACTTCCTTCAATTGTTACTCCGTTAGTGTACTAAGAAAATTTTCATGTATGATAAAGTACGCCTGGTGTTCTGTCTAGTCTTCAAAAAAAACAATTTTCCAACCGGTTGAAAATCAAATATTCGGACGGATGTTCTCTATCGGTCGAATCTAAACCGGCTGTAAGCGTTATTTTGCAGATCTCTAGTTTATTTAAAAACACGTATTATTAGAAAATAATACGAAATATTGTATTGAATAGTACTTTATAACTTAGTATCTGCTTCAAATTGTTTATAGTAAACATTTCGTTATTCCCCACAAATAGTGTCCAAGACTTTGTAATACTTTAATATTATGTACAACAAAGTTGGCTTAAGCAGGGAGTGCGATGGTTACAGCAATTTACAGTGAGGTTCTTGAAAATACGTGGAGGGTGGTCCTTAATTTTCAAGTATAAAATACCTCTCTACCACCCTTGCAATCGATTCTCCTTGAGCGGTTATCCTGCGTATTACGTGGGATGTGTTGAAACCATCTTTTAATTACAAAATAATTAATCGACCAGTCGATGTATCATTTTTTTTATTGTAGGTAACAACAAGAAACAATTGAAACAGTGACATTTTCACACAGAAAACTGGAGATCGATACTGCAAGTATACAAGAACACTACGAGCCGTCGAGCCCGTTCATTAATAACAGAAGAAACTGTGATGTTATGTTGTTATAAGGGAAACTATTAACAAATACCTTACTATAGTAAGAATGTACATTGCAGCACAATACATCTGGCGTCTATTCGGTAACAGAGGGTGAAGAAAGACCCTGTAGGAGTGTAGACGTCTTTGAATCGGAGCAGGACTTGCGGTAATGCTGGAGGACTTGCAAGATGAACCGAGTCTGTTCCTCTTCCTCAGCAAAGCATTATATTCCTGCATGAGGGGCATCCCTCGCCCCGCGGTGTCGTTGGCAACGCGAAGCTCTAGAACAGACGTCTCCAAAAGCGTACTCGCGAGTAAGCCCCTGAACGGAACCAAAGCCAGTACGTAATGAGCGCGCTCCAACTCACCCACCCCCACCTGTACTGTACTCAATGTTTATGCGCAAACGAAGAGCAGTGGCGGACTGCCATTATCATTGTGTTGATCGGAGTGTTCGACCGTTTCACAATGTCTTCTAATCATGGACGTAGTACATTCAAGGGTGAATAGGAAGAGAAATATTTTTTGTGTTAGTGGGGAGAATGTGAAATGTTTAATTTGTTCGAAAATTCTTAAGGGTGTTAAAATTCAACATGCGACGACACTACTCGACTCTTCGCAAAGAATATCATACAATTACAGGTATGCTGGGCATGTGAAAATAATTTATTTTGGGACGTCTGTATAACTGTTGGTTATATTTAATAATCAGTATATTACAATACGTTTACACTGAGTTTCGAATGATATACTTATAGTTTTTCGTTTCATTTTAGGTGAAATACGTACAAATATTTTGATAAATTTGAAACAAGAACATACAAACGTAAATCACACATGTATCCTCAGTCTTTAAAAAAACTTCTTGCTAGCTATGTTCTGACTTGCTAGTCAATGGAGACCTTTGCAGAATGGGCATTTGTAAAATCGTGCATACAGGACGTTACTAAAATACTGTGTCCAGAACGAAGTCACAAGTTTAAGAAAATTAAATTGTCTTCAAACACAGTTCAGAGAAGGATTTGCAAGATTACAAATGTAATTGAATCTGAAGTCGAAACCACAATTAACCAGTCTGTAGCATTGGACGAAAGCACAGATAGAAATGACAAAGCTCACCTAGTCAATTTCATCCGAGGAGTTAATGAACATTTTACTGTATGTCAAAATAATATACAAACGTATGATATTTTTTTATCCTTTTGATGTTATTATTTGTAAACATAAGCAGATCGTTGCCGCAATCTCCCACTGACCGCTCCTATCTGTTGAGGTACGAGTCTCTAGCTTTACAGCACGCTGTGTTCGGCGGGCAGCATCGGGAACACGAATGACTATACGCTTTTTGGAGACCTCTGCTCTAGAACGACCTGCTCTGCTTGCAGGTAATCGGGGTGAGTCAAGTGTCAGGATCCACTTCCAAAAATAAATATGGGATGTACAGAATCTGGAAGAACCGCCGGGTGCTCTTCGTTACAAAACCGCGAAGTCTGCTGTCACGTATCGTAGCCAATTCCAGAGTAATTCTTTTGGAGGATACTTACTTTTGTTTGAACGGAAGAAAGTAGCAAGTAGGAAGGTTAATCATGCACTGATCGTTTATGCTTTAGTTTACATGGAACGGACTTTAACCGGGTACATAAATATGATGATTAGCGAGCAGTCTCTCCTGGTAAAAGCACAGTCTAGTATATACAGTCACGAAGCTCAATACGTATAGTAAATATGCATCCATAGATAGTTGCTAACCACTAGGATCGCTACTATCGCCTCATCACAGACAATACGAAATAGTACCTGCACAGTCTATTGTTCCTAGTACCCTCATAAACTCAAGCTTCGTGACTATGTATACTAGACTGTGGTAAAAGTTCGTTCCGCTTTTGAAATCCATTCCATGTAAACTAAAGTATAAACGATCAGGGCATGATTAACCATCCTAACTGCTACATACTTCCGTTGAAACAAAAGTAAGTATCCACAGATCTTTCTACTATATACAGTAAATCAATATCATCCCTCATTAATTCTTACACACAAAACTCTTATTCTTTTCAGACATAAACATTTTCACTTCACTGATTCGTTTGTGCTACAAGCTCCATTCAATGCACAAGCAAATGATGTAGCCATTTAATCATGTAGCATATTTTACATAAAAGAACGCGCTTATAATTCAAATTTTAGTTTCCTAATTTCTATTTTATTATTATTCATCGGTACATATATATTGTATATTTTAAATGTTCAACTGCAAAATCACTATAATTTTGATGTTTTTAATATTAATTTAATTTCAATTTTATCAGTGCTTCAACATATATACTGTACATATCTATTAAGTTGCTCAGAATACATAGTTTTAAGATGCAACCTCCTGAGTTCTGAGACATTTAGTGTTTTATTTTTAAAGTCCAATATAATTCTATACTTAAAAAAAAAGCCACTGACATGACGAAAAATGCCGAAAAATTTCTTCAGGTTACAGTTAGGGCATAAATGCAGGTAGCCTATATTAAACCATACTTCGGATCTCTGCACATATATCTTATATTATAAAGATGTACCTATGAAGAATGGTATGGTATACTATACTCTCAGGACTCAGGAGGATAAAACATGCAAAATGTAAAATACTATAGCCTGCCATAACATTATGTTCTTAAGTGATAGATACTATTCGACCCGAAGATGACTTTTATATAAGTCGAAAATGTTCGTCATTTTTATAATATGGGGCAATATTTTGTATTTCAATAAATTAATGTTGGATAAGTTATAGGCGGAACTCAAATACATTATTTACTAACTTATCGGAAACAATATGTCAACAAAGACTAGAGAAAGCTGGGTTTGCAGTGAAAGACATGCACGTGGGCAGAACACTATGAATGAATATTTAATTTAAAGAAAAAAGTGAGTAAGGAACGGAATTCGACTAACGGGTGCTTTCAGAAATTTTCATGAGCTTTTCTTCCATAAAAGCCGAATCAAATAATATTTTAATATATAGTTAAAATAATAACTACTTCATCCAGGTCTGCGAAGCCGGTACACAGAACCTCAGACTCGATTCTTCCTTGAAGCTAAGTTTACAGCATACCATAAGGCACTTAATCGCCACCATATGGATCACGAGGCTGCTTTTCAGGCTTATAATAATCTACATTTAAGTGCAGTTAGGTGTAGCCTATAGCAGGAATTGGTTGTTGAAATTACAAAGCATTATTTCCGCATTATGGGAATCAACGAGTCATTCTAATTTTCATGAGTGAATCAAATAATATTTTAATATTAAAGTTAAAATAATAAATTTGCGAAGCCGGCACACAGAACCTATCTTCCTAATCGTGAGACCATTAACATCGCACACTCAAGTGAAGCTATTAAATAGTATATATTTTATAAATATATTTTGTATTTGTTTGAACCAGAGTGGATAGGTATATGTTTTATTCAACTGAAATTAACCAAGCGAGTGAGTAAATACGTTACAAATAGGAGTAACGACCTACAGTTTTGGAATGAGGCTCCTGAAGCTATCATCGCTAAATGGCAGTATTATCCAGGTTTCAAGAAGCAGCATTTGCAAGAGGGCGGCACTTCTGCATAAGTGTACCAATGACGACTAAAGTTATGTCGTGCGATTTTCCTGGTAAAAAGATCTGGCACCAAAGGATAATCGTATGGAAATGCTACACGTGAATGGTGAGTATTGCCTGTCACGTTAAGTTGCCTACAATTGGACGCAGAATTTCTCTGAAGGGTATAGACTACAAGTATCGATGATGAACACCAAGTCAATCACCGAGTGGAGATTGTCACGGAGACAAAATGTGCAAAGGGTTGGCGACTTGATCTGAGGAGACAGGATGAAGGGGACGATATACTTGCCTGAATAGTTACAGGCGATGAGTCTTTCGTGCATCATTACCAGTTCGAAATGAAGCGTGCATTAAAGCTTGGATCAATTCTCAAAATAGAGGAGACGTGTAGAGGTGCCATCATCTTGCAACAATTACTAGCTACTTTGTTTCGCTTGTGCACAATTCAATAATATTGTTATGACAAACGGTGACAGCTTCATTCACCTCATTAAAAAATGTAGGTCACTACTCCAATTTGTAACTTACTTACTGACTGACTGGTCTCGGTACTTTCGACTTACCCGTTATACAGATTTCTTTAAAAAATCTGATAAAAATATTGCCATGGACTTGTAAGTGGTCAACTAACATCAATTAGGCCTGGATATTATAATTTTTATTGAATTTGATCCAAAATGTTTAAAATTTATTTCTGATGAGAAATACTCATGCTGGGTTGTAAGAAACCTGTTCCATAAAATGCTATTCTCTCGTTAAGTAACGGACCTTTAAATTATTCCAGTCTTTAAAGTATAGGTCGTTGCAAATGTGATATTTAACGATCTGTTAGCTATTCCATCTTTAAACGGAAAAGATTCAAAACGACAGAGCCATCGTAGCCGACGCAAATAATTCGCTTATTATACGTGCATGTCGCTATGGTAATATTGTGTTTTTGGATAGTCATTGTTTTCAAACTTTGCACAAGACAGATATCAAATACTAACTCAGGCCAACATGCAACGATTCTTGGTACAGATTGATAGAGAAGTAACCCTTCCTGTTTCGGTACATCTCATTCAAGTGTCCACTAGGGCTTTGAATTTTCATATGGCTACAGTCTATGCACCAATAACGTTGGAAAAATTGCAAATTGAGAAGAAATCCTGTTTTACTGCTTGTACAGAATTTCCTTGAGGCATAGTAATGTATTGTTCTCTCATTCTTGCAATGCAGTCACACATCTTATTCTACAAACTGTAGATTTATAAACATGAATATGATCCACTATCACATTCTGAAACGCTCCTATTGCGTAAAAGCGCAAGGCAATTTACTGCGTGCGATTTGTTTTCCAATATGATGCCCTATTTCATGCAAGAGAGCCATGAATGTGTCTTTCGATAATCTAAATCTAACCTTAAAATCAATATTATCGTATTCTTCTAGAGAATTCGATCTGTCTCTCAGCATTCTTGGTCTTGGTAGATGTTGTAGTCTACCATATCAAACATAACCTCTACGTCAAACGATTCTATAATAGTAAAAAAATTGTTTTATTCACAAAACTTTTCCTATACACACATGAATCTCGAGTTCACTTGTGATATGTATATTACATTTCACTTATTTACTTCTGATGATAAAATATCCACGAAATTACTTAAGACTGTCAGATACAAAAACAAGAAATATATGTACAATATGGCGGCTAACGATTCGTTATCAACTTATCAGTTTAGAGCTCCGATTTTCAACCTATAGTTTACAGAGTTCTTTAACGAACCAATAGCTTTAAAGGTCGTTCTTGCAATGCTTACTGACGGTAAATGAACAATTATAGGACCAATAGTGTTTAACGAACCTATAAATGCTTTCTTGCAACCCAGCATCAGTCTCACTAATTCCTAAAATTCCTAGGTTGAGTACTCCAGCTTCAAATTATCTGCCATTGCACTGCGTAACACTTCAACGGGTTGACGACAGTAAACTCAGTTGACGGAACGAAATTCAGTTATCGTTTTCACAACATTTTTTTGTCCAATGGCAAGGCCCTTAACTTGCTGTTTTTCGCCTCGACTATACAAGCATGGCTCATATATAGAGCTAGTTCCGGGAAGCATAGACCACTTAGTTTCGTCAGACTATTTAGAGTGCCCATAGGCTGTGGGTTTATGGTGCACTCGTAATGAACGATGATGGATTGTCACAGGAAATCCGGAATAGCCGGAGAAAACTCCTGTCCTGCCTGGACCACGGGTTTGCCAAAACTAGTTATAAATTCAGGGTGGGGCAACCGGGATTTGAACCCGGGTTCCCTGGCTTATAAGCCAAGCTCACTAGCACTGAGCCACCGTGACTGTTATTTTGAGAAATGTTGTTACTAGTACTGGGTTCTTGGAAAATGCGTGTTATTATTCGGTTGAGAAGCTTTTGTCATCTAGTCTTCTGTCAAAAAATCTGAAAGTTAGAATTTATAAAACAGTTATATTACCGGTTGTTCTGTATGGTTGTGAAACTTGGACTCTCACTTTGAGAGAGGAACAGAGATTTAGGGTGTTTGAGAATAAGGTTCTTAGGAAAATATTTGGGGCTAAGAGGGATGAAGTTACAGGAGAATGGAGAAAGTTATACAACGCAGAGCTGCACGCATTGTATTCTTCACCTGACATAATTAGGAACATAAAATCGAGACGTCTGAGATGGGCAGGGCATGTAGTACGTATGGGCGAATCCAGAAATGCATATAGAGTGTTAGTTGGGAGGCCGGAGGGGGAAAAACCTTTGGGGAGGCCGAGACGTAGGTGGGAAGATAATATTAAAATGGATTTGAGGGAGGTGGGATATGATGGTAGAGACTGGATTAATCTTGCTCAGGATAGGAACCAATGGCGGGCTTATGTGAGGGCGGCAATGAACCTCCGGGTTCCTTAAAAGCCAGTAAGTAAGTAAGTACTAGGTTCTTGGCAATAAAGCCATTAACACTCTTCCTCTCCAATGTAGGGGAGTGATATACCGGTAGCAAAAAGTATAACCTTCTTAATGTACGCACCATATTCTTTTACATTATGGCTGTTATATCACCTACACACAACCCCCAAACTGTTTGGAGAACCACACCGGCCGTTGGTTAGCGGGTCTATATGACCTAGCCAGGAGGATCTCAGACTCCACCGACCATATCTGCTCTTCAACATTTAGAGGATGCTTATGCATGCTATAGCAGATCAGCATGATGAAACAGCATTTCCACCTTTTTTATGGAGCAGTTTATACTGCTGTTACTTGGTTCCCAGAGCCTCGTTTGTTAAAAACAGGTTGCACCACTGGAAGGTGAGGATGGGATTTGAGTAGGAGAGGTTATGGAATGCACTTCACTACTCCTTACAACCCGTTTTCACAAATGTGAAGGATTAAAAACGTCAATGTTGATTATGATTATGACCATGATGATAATGATGATGATGATGATGATGATGACGGTTATACAAGGGAGGTTGACAACTGAAAGTTTCTCGCTTCCTAAAAAAGGGATTTGGGACAGCGGGGTAGAAACTATGTGAGCCCCAAGACAGTAGGCCACTTTTCTCATTTCGTAGTTCGTCGTTCCACTAAAAATTCTTGAAGGGAAATAGCTGAAAGTGTACTTAACCTATTAAGTACTCACTTTATCACTTTAAAACGGAAAGAAGAAAGGCCGCAGAGCATCATGAGAAGCAAGGTTATGGAGCAGCAGGACAGATCATTTACGAAAACATTCGTCAACATATCTTAATCGTGGTTAGTGAAAACAGACTAGAATACTGTAGAACTGTTAACGTAAGCAACTTGTAGTGTATTAAGAGTTGTTTAAAACTATGAATCCTTAATGTTTCACATAGTCATTGTCAAATCATTACAAACGTACTCTAGATAGTTCAGAAGACAATACTTGCACGAAATTATCACTTTTAATGCGAACAGATGCAAATTGCAGTGACTCAGTCTACTCCGCGCATTCCTCTCATTGTTACAAATCACTGCGCACTGTGTAATTGTGAGACGAGCACAGCAGATAACTTGCAATTTATTGTTCAGTTTCTTCCTGGAGTAGTTCTCGTGTTTTGGATTCAAATGTCTAGAAAATATGTTTCTAAAGACTTCCGGAATATCAGAATCAATTAATGACTTCATTTCCAAACGTACAGAATGAACCCTAAGTATTGTCATTAATTTCAGGGGGTTATTCTTTTAGATATTTCAAACAAAAAATTTTAATACAATTTTGCTCGTTTTTGGTTCCTTTTCGGGATAAAAATTATTTTATATAAAATATTCCATAGCCTGTTTTGGGAAAGTCATTGACTGAATTCCCAATATCCTCAGTCAATTTAAGTGAGCAGTGCATTATGATAATAAATGAAATAATCTTAGTTTTGTCCTTTAAATATGCAGAAATTTGACCTGAACAAATGTTACATTGTAAAATTTATTTGCAGAACGAAAGGCTATATTTTAACCGTTAAAAGGATTATTTTAGCTTCTTTCCACATACCACCATCTAGTTAGAAAGGTCATTAAGAGTGTATCTTTGTATATGAGAATGAATTCGTATAACAGAATGTTGTTTTTCTTAAATTGTTATTTTCGTAGTATTTTTGGTTCCTTGAGAAGTAAACAAAATAAATATAATCTCATTACAAACTATTAATATTATACATATTTATCTATGTTAGGTCAATATATGTATATTGGTTTCAAATACTGATTTCTGTTAATATAAAAATAAAATTATAAGTGTACACAAATAGATTTATCATGCGAATTTGGGCGAAATTACTTAGGAAATGAATATTCATCTTACTTCAATGCACAGTAAACAAAGTATTCGCGCCTTTTGCATGATAGTTGAAGAAAATATGGCAGGCCTGTAAACTAAAATTGTATTTGAAGATGGTTAAGGAAGTGTTAAGAAACCCGTAAACGTTGTAATGAGAAAATATGTCATAGCTACCGACTAAGCTCAGTCAATAACGAATTCAACTCAGTCATCTTGAGAAGCAGCGCTCGAGCAAGGGTTCAAATTTCGCTCGAGCTAATTTCCTGGTTGGATGTTTCTCAGGTAATGTCAGGTAATCTCATGGCGAATCCTCGGACTCATTTGGCTATAAGCAATTTTATCGACACTAAATAACCTCGCAGTTGAGTCAGCGACGTTAAATAACCTATTAAAATAAAAAAATAATAAAAAGTGTCATCTGCGTGACAGTTTTTTTATATTAAATGTACAAATTGTTCATATTGATTAGCACGTCTCTGATTTAATCACTCTGTAAGATATCAGAAATCTATCGACGAAATAGTACGACGCGGACGAACCCATCTACAAGTATTAATTTGTTTATAACGTTACTTGATGTCCCGTGCGAAAATTTGACGTGTGATTATAAGAAGTTTCCAATATCATAAAGCGGCATTCTTTCGTATCATAAAAGAACGGTATAAACGGTAGTCCTGTAATAATTCTTCTTCGTCACGTGCTTGTTTTAAGTGTGTCTACATCATTAAACACACCATCGATGTATGCTGTTATTTATCTGACACTTACAGTGGAAGGCACTTTAGCCAACCGCTTTTTTTTTTTTTTCTGTCCTTCCCGCATACAAACCATAACAGGATTCTTACTTGCAAGTTTTCTTGAGTTATTTGTTTTTCCATCTAGAAAACATAGAAAGAAACAAAACTGAATTCTCGCCACATGACGTAGCAGGTACAAAAACAGGATTTTTATACAAATGGTATATTCGAAAATATAATATAATCTACATACTCGTACAATTAATAAAACAGTGTAACAGTGCTCAGGATCCTGACGAAACAAAATGGAATCATTTTAATGCATCAAAATCTATGGAAAAGAAGATATTTGTTTACAAAATATGACTTGGTTAAAAAATTATTGAAAGTAATATAAAGTATAAACGTGTGCCGTTTTAGTTTCGGCACTCTGTGTTTCTTTCTTTCTTTTTCTTTTTTTTTTTTCTTTCTTATTTATGCCATTTTTCTTGTTGTTAGTTACCCTTACTTCTCATAGATGGCATTCCATTCCGTCATTTTAGGTCTCTTTCTTCCTTTTATAGATAGCTTGTTTTCTTTCCGCCATTCATGGTCTCTTACTTCTCACGTATAAGGAGCGAATTTAAGTTGTCACGTGACGTGGGTTTTAGATTTTCATTGGCCCTATTCACATTAATTATTAATTAGCGTCGGTTCTCCTGAGAGGGACGCTTGACGCGGTGCAATCTGGGTCGACGTTCGAAGAGTATGGTTGTGTGACAGCCGTGGAGAGCTGGGGGGTTTTTTGTTTAGCGACTATCTGTGATGGGGATCACGGATAACCTAGTCCGGACAGGGACGTGTACTGCTGTAGTCGGGGCTCGATCGGGGATAGCGCATTACTACATGTAGAAGCGTGGCCGAGTTGTGATGTGGTGTGCTGTGTGATTACGGAGGCATGCGAGTTGAAGAGAGACCATTGTTGTTTGGTTTCGAGACTGGCCTACCAGGGATCATAACAGGTTTTTCTACATCAATAATTGTATGATTCTTTTGATTAGTAGAAGTATGTTTGATTTCATACCGAGTATTCGGTAATTCACAAATAAGCTGGCATTCGTCAAGTGTATATTTTACCTTGGTTGTGTTTGGTTTCATATTAGTGCTTTCTGCCAAATCCGACAAGTTTGGACTTGTCTAGCAAGTTACTTATCCTTATAATCTGTGGGTATAGATGGTGTTACTATTGTGTGCATTGGTGAATGCCAGTTGAGTGACGATTAGTGGCAAGCCAGTTTCGATGCATTAGTGGAGTTATAGGTGGCTGTATTTCTACTGCATTCTTATGTTCATTCTCCAATTAACGGAAGTGCTAATTAATAAATGTAAACGGGTAGTTGATCATTTATACTGAGTGTTTTCTTTTATACCACCTCGCCCATGAGACAATCGAACCTGTCATACGATTGACGGCAGGGCGAAACTTTATCGTTTAAATATTATTTACTTATTATTTATACCAACTATTCAACATAAACAGAAGCCCACCGTAGCAAACGTTCATCAGTTAGTGCTAATAAAGAAACTTGAAAATGGGAAAGAATGTCATGGGAAACGTTTGTAACATAGAAGAAACAGAACTTCTATAAACCACAACATCAGAAATGAAATGTTTAAGGAAAAAATCTAAATATACATGGAAGTATGACAAACACAATGAAGACATCAAGAAAGAATTTAAAATGCAGCCATATTGGGAAAAGTACAGAAATACGAGTACAGACGTAATTGAATGGAACATATACGCAGAATGGATAGGGACAGAATTTCACAGTCAATTCTCAAGTACAGCAGAAAATTGGACGTCCTCTGAAGATACTTTTGGATGACTGAAGCCTGAACGGGTCACACAGTCCCTACTTCATGTAATTTAGTAGTAATGCTATTAGTGGTTGTGGTGGTGGTGGTGGTGGTGGTAGTGATAATTAGGATTATAAAGGTTCTCAGATTCATATTTTTGCAGCGGAATTTGGTGAATATTTTAAGTAAATGTGAGTGAATTCTATGATAATTCTTCCGCACATAACGAAAGGCACGTAAAATATATCTTTATAATGCTATGTAGCTTATATTTACTTTTAGAGCTGTCCAGATTTGTTTATGTTCACCTTGTTATTACTGTAATCGAACGCAGAACTAAGTCAATGACCTCGTACTAGCTCACGTCCCCGGTCTATGTACCATGCTGCAGTCAACATTTTTAATCGGTCCCCAACATTACAAGCCTACTGATAAGATTTAGACATACATACTGACTGACAGTATTTAATTTATTACAATCATAAACCGTACAAGAAAGATTATGAGTTAATTCCTGAGCGACTCTGACTAATATTATAACAAACTATTATTCTGTAGGCCTACATATTTTAATTTAATATATAATAAATGTCAGTTGTATCTAAATATTTCAATGACAAAGTTCTAATACGAATACACTTGTAATCCATATCGATTTATAATTGCAAATATACATAAAGTCTTGATGTTGTGCATTTTACATTAATTTACGCTTTGTGTAATTTCTTAAGAAAACGAAGCACGAGTAGACCATGTCTTAATATCACTGTCCAGAATACGAGGATTTCGAGCATAAAACATGGTAATTCAAAATAATTTATTACCATCTCATTATTTTCATAATGTAAGTTACGAAAGATAAATGACGTCGGGAGTTGCGCGGACATTTCTCGTGACGTATCACATACAAATTGTGACAAGTGTCAAGCAGTAGAAATACGAGTAAACTGTGCATATTTCAACCAGTTTCACATGAAAATAAAAACGTATAATAGTATAATAAAATTATTTGTGCTAAACTGTAGTTATCTGATTACGGATGATTATTTTCAGATACAAAGAAATAGAACATCAGTTTCGTTTGACTTACCTGAGTGAGGCAGCCGTCAACCTGGAACAAAACGAAACTGGCATTAAAAATAATTTTAATACAACGATTACGGTTTCTCAGTTATTACATAAATATCTGGGAGCAGTGTTTGTATGTACTATGTGCTACATAAACCTGAAACAAAATCACGCAGTAGAACAACGATTTACTTCATTACTCAGAGTGTTAACTGCTAGTGTGGACTGGATAGAGAACGTAAGATAAGTAAAATTGTTCATATAGGTCTAATTGTATACTTAATTTCGCTTTGTTCTTTTTATTAAAGGTATTTTTACAACACGCCGAACTGAAAGTGACTATGTGTTTCGAGTAAATATAAAATTGAGAACAAAGCCGCTAACCTAGCGTCATGTCCATCTCGATACCCCTGGCATGAAATAATGATACGTCGCAAGGAACACTGAAAACAAAAGTCTGGTTGTGAATATAAGCGGGGGTTAAGCAGAGATGGTGTTGTGAATTTTCGTAATCAGCATGTGTGGGCTGATGAAAATCCCCATCTAGTTGAAGAAACAAGGCATCAACACCTATTCTCAATCAACGTACGAGCAGGCGTTCTTGGTGACAGATTAATAAGTTCATACGTGCAACCTCAGAGATTAACTGGGGCTCTTTATCAGGATATTCTTATTAACGAATTACCGCTGGATTGGTCGGGGAAGACCCACACCTTGGCCTGCTCGTTCCCCAAACCTAAATCCCCTAGACTTTTGGTTATGGGAACACATGAAGAAATTGGTCTAGGCCACTCCAATCAACAATGTGCGTACACTACAGGATCGCGTCTTCAAAGCATGTTAGCACATACAAGAACAACCAGGTCAATTTCAAAGAGAGTGATTCCTTACGCCGAAGGGCAGAGGAATGCATTCCCACGAATGGACGTCACGTTGAGCACCTCCTATGAATAAGTGTTCAGATCTCAGAAAGTATGTGTTGTAGGACCCATGTTTATTAGACATTATTTTCTTGTTTTGATGCATCCTAGCACCTCCTAAATATTGGATACTTTTTCTTTAACATTCTGAATAGGCACAATAAAACTCGGACGTAACATGGATTCTGGATTAAGTTCCCTAACTTATGTACATAGGAATAAAAGAGGCAAAAAGGACAATGTCAAAAACTGTAGTAATCAAATACAGATAGGAAGTGACATTACTGTACAGATAGGAAGTGACATTACTGTACAGATTGAACGGGCAACAGGCTACATTAAAATAAATAAAAGATCCATTATGCATTTTGTAATGAAGTGCATGGTTAATTAGAAAATAAGGCTGAAAGGCTGTGTAGTTTGGCAACAGTGCAGTCGCCAGCTCACCTCCAAATACATACGAATTCAGGTTTGAATATCAGCATTCCGCCCTGTATCACTGCAGTACGGTTTCCAATGTTGCCATACTTTCTAATGTCAGGAAATAACGATACGTGTTAATCTTTTTATTTAATTTGCAAGAAAGCAGTACATTTTATTGAAAAATTTAAAAGGGATAAATAGTTCCTTAACAGTTTCTCTAATAAGAGTAGAAATCAGAATCGTACTGATAATAGCACTACTTATCGTGTAACGCGATGTTAACGTTCAGGAGTAAATTATTTTTTCTGAGGAAAGCAGTCATTTGGGACTAGGATTGCCAGGTCTTACGTTTTCCCCGTAAGTTGTACGTTTTTGGTTCATTTTTACGTCTTTCATTTTTATTTTTCCCGTAAGACGCTTTTTTCCTTTTATTTACTTTTCAGCAAAAAATCACCAAGGCACTGATGTAAAAAAATGGGTTCATTTTTTCCTCCTATGTTCCGCAGAAAAATGTTGTAAAGTTATGGGTTATTTGTTTAGTATCCTTGGCTCCTATGCGTTTGTGGAGAGAATACTGTCGCTAATGAAATAAAAATGTATGTATGTATTTATTCGCTGTATCAAGGACTTGACTGAGTCAGAAATACAAGTTTTAAACTTATTAATTCACCTTCCATGCTAGAAGATTTAATAAAATAAAAAATGATAAAAATTAATAATAAAATCAAATCTAAATTAAATGAAAGATCATAAATAAACAATCAATGAAGTAATGTACTTAAGATAACTAAAACCACTATGATCTGTATAATTGCACAAGTACCTTATAGTAAATGAAATAACTTGAAAAATTTATGATTCTAGTGATTTTCATTAACACTTCAAAAAATTTATTCAAATTTTGCACTGCCAAGAAACCTGATAAACTTCATTTGTGACTAGGATGGCGTTTTTGTTTGTTCACTGCATAATTCTTCACTGAATACAGGCTGTAACAAAATCTTACACCTTTATATACTGTGTATAATTATTATTAGTAAAGTCACTATTTTTAAATACATTTTTGGTTGTTATTATAATAACTAATGGACAGACCTAAGGAACTGCTGTATCAAGAACTTGAGAGTCAGAAATACAAGTTGGGCACCTTCCATCCAGCAAAATGCAAAAAGTATACAAAATTGTCAAAAAAAGTTGGGAGAACAAGGATAAAAAACTTTGAATTAAGGCCGAGAACCAAAATGGGAGGATAATATTAAGATGAAATTTAAAATTGGGATATGATGATAGAGACTGGAAAATTAATTTTTTTTTTTTTCAGAAGAGGCCTGGCAACCATTTGCGGATTATTATGGATTTTGTTTTAAAAATGAATTTATTGCGGGTTCTTTATTATAATAACTGTAATAGGCCTACTGTGCTATTATACCCATATTAATAATAATGATAAATGTGCAACAATAATAACTAAGTTTGGAATTTAAATATGATGACGTCGCTTACTGTTTGAAAACAATCTTAGGACACCTAGAAAAACACACTTACAATGTTTACACTACATTAGACTAACTCCCCCTTCCCGTTCCCACGTTGGAGACTGCACAGCCCCCTGCGGGAAGGATGCGGTAGGCACATCCGCCAACAAGAGTGCGGACGCCCGCGTGTTAACAAAGGATTGTGGGTGCCAACTTCTCACAGCGACCACACGTAATTACGGAAACTCATGGACTGTGTGTGTACTTGCTACAAGAGTTTATTGCTTTCCTGTTACAAGTCTGTGGTCGTTATACTGTAACACCCAGTGAAAAAGATGTCTTATTTATACCTACGTAATGTTAAATCCTATGTAGTCACTAATAAGAGACAAGAGAATATATTTTACTACACAAAATTAACTTGTTAGCACTGTAAATAGAAACTTCACCAATCTTATAAAGTTATAAATAGGGAGCGGATTTCAAGTTCCGTATCTATTTTGTTTGTTACGTCCTTAGACTGTTATTCAGATATATCCACGTTTCATGTACAAAGGATTCCCCTGTTAAAATTATATAGGACCTAAAACGCCTAAATTAAACAAACTCCTATAAATGCCTAAAACCCATGTTTGTGTCTGAAAAGCGTCTTGTATTTTTCCTCCGCTTTACAAAGGCTTTCGGAATGGACCTCTCGCTCCGAAGAAGAGACCGGTAACTGTGATTTTTTTCAATGTTGTATTTCGCTGATAGGCACTGAATCGTGGGCTGGTAGATTTTTTTCTCTTCATTCACTTCAGATGGTTGAGTGGCTGAGATTTCAAATCTGATCTTTTTCTTTTACCTTGGTTGTTTAACGACGCTGTATCAACTACGTGGTTATTTAGCGTCGATGGGATTGGTGATAGCAAGAAGATATTTGGCGAGATGAGTCCGAGAATTCGCCATAGATTACTTGACATTTGCCTTACGGCTGAGGAAAAACCCCAGCAGGTAATCAGCCCAAGCGGGAATCGAACCCATGCCCGAATGCAACTCCGGATCGACAAGCAAGCGCCTTAGCCGACAGAGCTACGCCGGTAATCTGGTCGTAGAATTAATTATTTCGGCTGTCCGTTTATTTCTATTTATAGCTATGATATCGACCCTACGATTGCTCCCACCAACAGCAATACAATGAATTTCCTCGTGGACTTCTAGATTTTTGGATCGAAGTGCATCTGCGATCATAGAACATATTGATAATTGAAGTGGAATTCAACTGTTTTAATAAAAATGAAACTGAATCAACAAAGCCTTCTTTACTAGTAATTGTCCATAGAGTTCAATGAAGATTGTATAGTTGCCACAACTGATAAGAGAACAGCTAACCACAACACACTACTGCTATCTAGTGGAATATTTATAATGATGAGATGCTACAAAAATAAATGTGAAGACAGTTTAGTATTTTCGTAAGTCAATTACCTAATATTTTATTGTATTAGAGTACTTTATTTCTTTTAATCTTTATATACTTTCCTTCAATCGTGTAATAGTGAATTAAATCCCACTCGAGTTTTGATTTTCTCTAGATAAATCAAACCCCTAGTAAGGTTAATGTTGATGAAAGATATGATCAAAGCTACTGTTCGGATGTACTTCCATCTATATACAAGAAATACAAAAATTAATAATAATAATAATAATAATTTTTATGTTTTATTTACTATTATTTATTAACAATAATAATAATCATTATTATTATTATTATTATTATTATTATCATTATTATTATTATTATTACTACTCCATTGCGCCTCTGTTTACTTTTTGACGATTATGATGAAGAATCCTGCTCTGAGGTTGGGACACCCATTAGATCGGATTCTGATAGCTCCGTATGATCGGAAGACATGAGTATGAAAGTAGGCAGGATGGATGAAGGTGAAGCTGGTAATGACGGTGAAATGAACCCAGGGTCCAGTGCCGAAAGTCACCCAACATTTGAAGGGCTCCCTGCAAGAAGGGGTCAAATTAATGTTTTGCTTATTTCATACGTTAAAATATATGCCCGATTTCTTAGTGCAAAAACGGTGTGATTCCCATCATTTGGTAGTAAGTTACAGTGAAATTGGAGCTGGGCTCTCAATCGTTTCGTTGCAAAAAGGAGGCAGCTCCTGGAACTATATACAGTGTGAACCGTAATTAGCGGTAACTATGCGAGGACTAACTTGAGCTTGCAGTGTGAGGGGAGTCACATATGAAGGACTGGTGGCTAACGAGAAACACGGACTACGATGCGAATCAGAGCCACAAGGTTATCTCAGTTTAGTCATAGCCATCGTGACAATCGCCTAATATAAATACTCGTTAAAAGTTCTAAAAAAAACAAAGGAATTGCTATATTAAACCCATTTTAAATATATAAAATTGTTCAACGTTGGCCATGTTAAGACTAAGAATGTGACGTCGCGTCGTAGCCTGTCTTGCTCGTTACCCACGTGGAGAAACCTGTAGTAAATCGCTTCACTTATAGAGATCTATTGAATAACTGTGTTAGAAAACGGTAAGTTAATATTACTGGGAAGATAATAAATAACTGAACTGTGGCAAAACACATACTAAGTATGAAGACGAATGTATCATCATTTGATTCCCATTTTTATGGTTACGAGTTCCAAAATAAGCTTAAAAGCAGCAACTCCCACTGTTTAGTGCGCAGGATGAAAGAACAGAACAGATCGTCTGCTGTTTTATGCAGATGTTAATATAAAACGCATAAGAAAGCGAAACTTAATTCTAGCACCATCAACGCTCTGATGTGGAAACGTGTCTAACGCATGCATGGAGCTATAAATCTGAAAACAACAGTTGAAAGAAAAATAGAAGAATTTGCATAGAAAGTTCCAGAAGAACTGATAGTAATTGCTATACAAATATGTTACGTTTAAGGTGAAATTTCTCTTTAGTGAATATGTGTAGGCTACATAGTGAGAGCGTCCCTCGCCGTGGCGTCGTCGTCTAAGGCATCCTGCCTAGGACTCGCGTTACGGAATGCGCGCTGGTTCGAATTCCCATGGGGGAAGAAATTTTCTCATGAAATTTCGGCCAGTGTATGGGACCGGTGACCATCCTGCATCGTGATGCACTTGGGGAGCTACGATATGTAACGAAAATCCGGCTTCGAAAACCAGCTATAACGGCTGGGGGGATCATCATGCTAACCACACGATACCTCCATTCTGGTTGGATGATCGTCCACCTCTGCTTCGTCATGTGGACGTGAGGCCAGCAGCCGGCTGGTCGGTCTTGGTCCTTCATGGGCTGTAGTGCCATGGATTTTTACATAGTGAGTGTCTGATACACGCAAAATTGTTTATAGTTAAACAATAACAAAATTGTTCAAGTCATTGAGTACGGGTGTGATAATTGCGCAATAAACCACTATGATAAAGGCAAAATAGAAATCTGTAATTGAAATGCAATTTTTAAGATTGGTAATTGGATACAGAGCGATATATCTCGTGATGAAGTTATTTGTACTCCATTAAATTTAAGCAACTTGAACGGATATACGAAATAATGAAAAGCTACTGGTTTCAACACATTTCATTTATGAAAAAATACCCTGAACCGGAATAATAGAGTACAAACTGAAAGAACGAAAGAATGTTACACCCACTACACGACGTGATGCACAGATCTTTATTTGTTGAGGTGGTTAAGACAACTGAAGGCTTAGATCATGGTGGTTGACAATGAAGATGTAGAAGAAAAGATGCCTTGTAGTCTACCACATCAATATACTAGGTATTTCAGATTAATAGGGTCAAAGATGATAGAGGGGTCCAACGCGAGTATTTAGAGGTAGGGAACCAGCGGTCGAAGAATCTAACTTAATGCTCCGTGGACTCAAACTCTCAGGTGAAAATTGTAATAGTGTAGTAAGTATGCGGAATGTTTCTTTAAATTGCTTTACTTTCAGAATATTTTACAACTCATAGCAACTGTTCGAATTGGCACCCACAGACCTCTACACATACAATAGAAAACCGCAAAAAATTCTGCCGCACTCTTTCAAACAACCCCGGTGTCTCTTATATAACAAGACAGGGCAGCTAAGAGTCTGACAACCAATTCCTCATCAATTTTCACTGAAATTTCGTAATATAGAAATCTGATGTGCCCTCAAAAAAAATCTGGAGGTCTGGTGATCGCGGTGGCCAAGGAACGATACCTCCTCCTCCATTGTAACTTTGAGGGAATGTGATGTTCAGATGATGGCGGACGTCAACATCAAAGCAGCAAGTTAACCGTCGTGTTGCAGCCACATCCTATGATGGACAGTACAAGATACATTTTCAACATCTGGAGCGCACGTAAAGATTGTACCGGATTAGGCCTACCGCGGAAACATAACAGGCGATTCTGTGCTGTTTCGAAAGCTAGTGCCACCAAACGTCTGTATCCGAACTTTTAAGCCGAAAGCCCGGTAGCAGGTTTGCATACCTCTCGGGCGTTATCTCAGCGGTTTAACGTTTAATACTAAAATATCTTAAGATGAAATCTCTGACCATTAATTCCTCCTATCATGGAATCGCTTCCATACACTGGCCTAAATTTCATGAGAACATTTCTTTCCTCAGGAGGACTCTACTCAGAGCTCACTCCGTTTCGCTAGTCTACGGTATGAAGTTTTAGATCAGTGGTCGTCAACATTCGCTGAAACGGGTAACGGGTAAGGAGTGTATCGGAATATGCACCGTCGTCCAGAAGGGAGAGGGGGAAAGCATACCCGATAGCAGCCACGGAAGCACGATAGTGCCTCTCTTATCCGCGGGTAAGAGACGCTAGCCTGAAGGCGCATTGTGCTGATGACTGCTCCTTTGGATCATGCGGCTATGGCGCGAAACACTACATTTACAAACTATTTGAGTAATGCTAAGTTGAAGTTGCAAGGAAACAAACCAATCAATAAGTTATTCTAACGTTTGAAAACGAATATTTAAAGTAAATAGGTCACTAAATTGTAAACAATTGGTTAACTGATATTTAACGGACTATTACCGTTCCTTCAGCCATTTAATTCAGTAATTCAAGCAAGCCAACGTCGCTGACTGAAGTTCCACGCGAGATGGCACCACCATAAATGTTCAACTGAGTACACAGTGCCCATAAACACATTCTTCGGAATAGACATTATTCACTATCGTCATATGTTTCTATAAAATTAGATCTGCGTAAATACACACTAGCTATGAAAAATAGGAGCATGTAGTCATCAGTTTCGCCACCAGATGTCTATATCGTCTGCTTGCAGTTGACCGTTTGTAAACGAGTAAATAATGTGAAATATTTTGTAAAAATACAATTTCCTTACACACGTACGACAGCGAAATATTTTAATTGCTTTAAGAATTATGCTGTAATGCCAGTTTATTTCCTAGCTAACCTTGAAAAACAAGGAATCCAAACTTCACTCTTTTTATTTTCTGAAACTGGCAGCTTGTTTACAGCTTTAATTTCTTAGAAAACCAAGGTCTTACCTGCAAGTTAAAGAATCTTTAGTGAACCATTAAAGTTCGTGGACATTCTTGCAACTCTACATAATACAAACACAACCATTAAGGGTTAAGGAATAGTAAATGCCGTATGTTCTTACCAGCCAACGTCAGTGAACAATATGAACACGTTTCATTTGTTCTGTTACGGATGAGAAAAATTTTTACCACCAGCTTTTTCTGAAAATTCTGTGTAGATGTTCGGCACAAACTGGATGAGACAAAACGTGATAGCCAGATAATTTATAAATTTTTGCTATTGGGTTTTGAAGGTTTAAACGATGATGGTGATGGATTGGTGTTACATGGTGAGGATTATGGGTGGACGTTACACTGATTTTTAAAGGGATTCTTTTAATACTGAGAAGAAATGTAAATTTTAAAATGTGCCTGTAAATGCATCATAAACGCACTTTTATTTACTAACGACTATGAATTACATAACCTCCGATAAATAACTTCTGAGCATTTCTTGATAACGAAAATATTTGCATGTACTGTAGTCTATACTATGCAAACAAGAGATAACAGGTTTAAACTTCCTTCATACGTAAGATAAGAGTTTCTTACATAGGCATGTATTATGACTGAAGCTTCATGCAGTGAGGGGATTCCATACGTCTGACGGAAATTACTTTCAACATGCTACACAATCCAAATAAGAAACTGAATTGAGTAAGACAACGGTTCGAACCAGTAAGGCCTAACTACATACAATTCATTATTCGACTACCTTCTCGATCTATTAGTAGCCTATATATTTTACAATGAAGAAATTTATTTCTTTTAATTGCCATGCCTTTCGATTCAGATATGGAAAATTAAAAATTGCATTCGTCTGCTAGGAAGTTGGAACTCGTAATACGACATTTTGAACCATTCTACGAGTACTAGATTGCAGAAGTACTGTATCGTTCGATATTCGGCTTGAGATTTCCATTAATGCACATGCTTCCAAGGTCTTTTATTATTTATTAAAGTTGTTATGTAAATTATTAGCAACAAGCCAGATAATGGTGCTGTCACGCTGAGTGATTAATTGATTTTCAGTCATAGGCTAATGGTTATATGCAGTTTCTACTTCAATGCAATTTTCCATTACATGTGGAATATTTTATCGTATCAATATTAGGTGCTGAAATTTCCATTAATGTAATACTATTAATTTACCATGTCGAATATTTTTAGAAACAAAAATATTCTCCCCACTTATCATCTCCATAATAATTAAAATAACAGTTTTGTATTCTTGTCAGTATTATCAACAGTAATCTCACTAGAGGTTTTGATTTATCTAGAGAAAATCAAAACTCGAGTGGGATTTAATTGACTATTACACGATTAGAAGAAAGTAGGCTATATAAAGATTAGAAGTAACTAAGTGTACAATAAAATATTAATTGGCTTACGAAAATACAACTGTCTTCAAATGTATTATTGTACCATCTCAACATTACGCTAGATGGCAGTAGTATTTTATGATGATATTTCTTGTTACCGGTATCAGTTGTGCCAACTATGGAATCATCATTGAACTCTGTGGACTGTTACTAGTCAAGAAGGCTTTGTTGATTGTTTCATTTTTATTAAGACAGTTGCATTCCACTTCAATTATCCGAATCCCAGTAATCAACGTCACTTGATAGATGATTTTCAATAAATCTTAATATTAAACAATCTCTGATACGTGACTATCCATAATATCATATAGCAGAAGCTATAACATAACCTAACTAATACACACAAGTGTTAGAAAAGTTTTATTTAACGACGATGACATAAAAAATAAACATGAATAATTTTAAAAGGAATAATTATTGAATGTACAATTTCAAATTTGAATGTGGTTGGTAGTTCAATTGATGTTATATTGGACGTGTGCATAATAGAAGTGGAACTCGTTGATTTAGACCTACATGGTGTATTCAACTTATTCAGGATTTCCGAATGGTGCTCTTCATTTATTTGTAAATCGGATTTCAGAAGATGCATAGGTATGATCAGTGATTTTGATTAATTCTTGTTCTTGAATGCCAATGCGAGTCATATTTGAAACTGCTGTGCATCGACTGGAGTGGTTTTTAATTATATATATAGGCCTATATATTTTTTTGACGTCCAGACCAGAGCAGTTTCAAATGTTGGCAAACAAAGAAACAAATGCTAGGGACGCGATAAAATTAAACAAATGCTAGGGACGCGATAAAATTAAACAAATGCTAGGGACGCGATAAAATTGTGCGATAAGCAGCCATGATTGGTTGAAATACGTCCTTTCGTATCGTTTTATTGGTCAAAAGTAGTATGACGTAGTAAGAGTGTAATAGTCATCATAATAATCAGTTGTTGATATTCGAGTACATTAATGGTTTCTAAAAAAAAGTCGCTAACATAAAGCGACAGTAAAAGAATAGAATTAAGAGAGATCTGTAGCACTAGTAACACTCGAAGATAAAATATGAATCTAAGATAAGAAAAAATCTTGGTATGAAGATTTAAATACAGAAATAAAAGATCGCAGAAAAAACTGGGAAGAACAGATTATCTCTATGACACAAAAACAGAATTCCATACATGTTAAATTATGCTTCCGGTTGAAGACGATAATATGTTGGATGACCGAAGCGCATTGCAACGGTCGGTGCTAAACAGTGGGACCGGAACGGACCATATCATGATGATGATGATGATGATGATGATGATGATGATGAAATTTGCAATAATCTGACTGCGTTTGCATTATCGAATGCTTTCTTAATCAAAGATGAAAGAATATGTCCATATTTTATCACCACATTAATAATAATAATAATAATAATAATAATAATAATAATAATAATAATAACAATAATAAAATTGACTCTATTGTCCATTATTTGCAGCAATACAGGCTTCAGTGGCAGACACATGTCAAGAGGATGGATCGGTCTAGATGGTCCAGGCAGATTTTATCGCATGTCCCAAGAGGTCGAAGAGATTTAGGAAGACCTAGGAAACGCTGGCAAGAAACCGTAACAGATTCACTGGAGTCTAACACTTGAAGGCTGCTGCTGCTGCTGCTGCTGCTGCTGATGATGATGATGATGATGATGATGATGATGATGATGATGATGATATGCCTATTATTAGTCTACTATTATTATTACTTTATATTCTTCTTGTAATGTTCATTATCATCATATCCTGAGGTAGATTAAAATTTCGTATTTTTTTTTTATGAATACGACTGCTTTTTGGAAAACTGTCCTCAAACATAGAATAATTTGTTGTTTCTCTTCATTCTATATATTTCTACTTTATTCTTTCAACTAGTCATTCTCAGTCTCGTGTAGAGTTGTAAAACTGAGGTAAACTACCATAGAATACGAAATGAGTGTAGAATACGATAATTTTCCTATTAGCCATCGTAGAGTATAATGCAACCTCAGATACAGTAAGGCTCTCCTCGTTGCATAAACAATAGGCGATGTTATTTATCAATGCTATTAAAAATAATAAAAAAGCAGATTCTACCTATAACAAACGGCCTCGTAGTCTAGTAGTCAGCATTCGTGACTACAAATCATGAGATCTTGGGTTCGATTCTCGTCCCTAGCATAGAAATTCGCCCTTAAAAGGACTATTTAACACTCAATCGTAAAAATTTACGATGTGAGTATACGAGTACATATAAAGAATTTTTGTAGGCAGGAGCACATCAGTGTTCAAGTAAAGATTCTCAGAATCCGTCCTAGGTCTGAAATGTGGGAACTGTACGATACAAAACCTATCAACAAGAAGGCAGCCAAATGCATATATTGCGTATCGACTGCCATAATGCAATGGCAGCTAAATACTTAAGCTATTACTTCAATTTAGAAACATGAAAATAAACAATGTTGAACATAAAAATAAAAATAAAAGTTTCAGTAGTTATAAAGTAAAAAAATAGATAATTAGTGCGATAAATGTACCTATTTTTCAGAAACAAGCTTCTCAAATCTGAACTCTGTATTCGATACACACATATACGTGTAATTTTCAATTTCAAGGAGATTTCTCGCTTTTATTTTGATGGCAATCATACACAAAAAGCTTATTTGCATAAATACGAGATTGCAATTTCTATAAAGAATTTAATTTTTTTGCAAGCTCGAGGTATTCTTTCATTCTACTGATCCAAAACTGGTCTACGGTCTGCGAAGAAAAAGTATAGTTTCAACATTGCATCAGTAGGTACATATTTCAATGAATATTTCCTTAATAATTTCTTGGAATTTCAGCCAATTGAACACAACTGTCTAAAAAGCATTCAGAATGATCTGTCACCCTCTTAATTGTTTTGACTTTCTTCCAGCCGTTGCTTAAAACTGTGCAAACGTAATAATTGTATTTCCTCAAAACAAACTCTGTATTTTATCGTATCGTATGACAGGTATCAAAATTTTCCAGGAATGCTTTAATTCATTAGAATGAAACAAAATTTTGTCAAGTGATGTCGACCAGAAATCAAGTTTGTTTATAAATTCTTCGATTTTATCTGGATTTTATTATGTTAACATGATGGCCTTGTCAACTAGTATTTAAAGTGTTCCAGTCTCCGCAAAATTTATTAGCAAAGAAGTTCAGTCGAAGAAGCCAAAAAGAAGTGGAAAATACGAGTAGTTTTTTATACAGTAAAATCTCTCTATAGCGATATTTAGGGAAACAAAGAAAAATACTGTTATAAAGAGATGTATTGTTATAAGGAGGTTTTTAAAAATAAGACTTAATAATTGGTAAGAAGCTTTCTATTCAGCTTACTCGGTGTATATATTATGGTACAAAGTGTTAAAATAGCCAATGAAACCCTTTTAATATGCTGCCTTTGTACTGTCCTATATATATTTTTTAAAGAAGTCACTTATGTCAGTTTCTTTCAGAGCTCTCCTCACGGAAATTGACACACATGAAGACCTTATTAAATCCAAAGACACTAAATACTCTTCTGGAACATTACTAATACTGTATCACTTAGCGACAAACATTTCATTTTACCGGACTTCATCGTAGTAGAGAGAGAAAATACTACACTGGGGACCATTAAAGTATATCGTTCAATAGAGATATATCGCAATAGAGGATATGGTTATATCGGAAGAATTTTACATTGAAGGAATACATTTAATGCCGGGAACTATACTTTTAATCGCAATAGAGGGGTTTATCGTTATAACGATAATCGTTATACGGAGATTTGACTGTATTTCAATTTCTTCTTTTACGTATACCAATACATTAGAAGTTGGATGGTATCTACTGTTCTGTGTAAGATTATCATTGTTTTCGAATTTACGGGGATTTGTGTTTTTCGAATGGTGTTAAGTACCGGTACGGTAGTGGAGGATCCCAAAGAAAAGTTCCGTTCAAAACTGGGTCGCTCCATCAAAAAGTTTAAGAACCACTGCCTTAACGGAATAGATCCTGTGTCTTTAAGTTTGCCCCTCCCCAATAAGCACAAGATGAACGCATCGGCATCTATATAAAGATAACACATTGAAAACGCATAGTGAAAGTTGCGTGCCTTAGCCGTTGACTAGTCGGCTAGGAACGTAGGCTACATCTAGTGTTTTGAATAATAAGTACAAATGATAGCATGTATAGGTCTATGTAATAACAAGGCAACATGTTGTTTCGTGGTTGTGTGTAATATGCAGGTCTTATAAAAAGCACTAGAGATGGCAATAAATCATTCATCAAGTTACTCCTGAATTAATATGCTTGATGATGTGTGGCAAAGATGAATGCTGCAAGGTTATGAATTACGAAGAACTTGAGTGGACGGTCGGTGTTTTTTATGTATGGATGTGGTCATAAAAATGCAAGAGACTTCTGAACGAGAGACCGGACAGGCTACAACGGGAGCCGCCCTGAGGACCTGGCCGGCTCCAAGTGAGGAGAGTGAAGACACAAACAATGCAGGTCCGAGAAATCAATGCGTTGTAATTATAGACTCAGTGAAACCGACGCAGCAGAGTATGACACTGGCCGCATGCAGGAATGCGACGCACGCATTAATATTTATAATTGCTGCTAGCAGGTGCCCTCGATACAGCCGCTGCTAACTAGGATATACCTGCGGTGATGTTAAACGTTGCGGATCCGGATGTGGGCAAACCACCAGGAACAAGAAATTTAAAAGTAGCGTTAAAGAAAACATGGAGAAACCACTAGTAGAACAGCTGCAAGACAGTTTCTTAAATTACTCGCAGATAGCAAAAATATCCTTTAAACATATAAGCATATAATTACCTACATACATACATGCATACATACATACATACATACATACATACATACATACATACATACATACATAGTCGGTTAAGGCGCGTACCTGCCGGTCTGAAGTTGCGCTCGGGCTCAGGTTCGATCCCCGCTTGGGCTGATTACCTAGTTTGGTTATTTTCGAGGTTTTCTCCAACCGTAAGGTGAATGCCAGGTAATCTTGCCTCGGCCTCATCTCGCCAAATACCATCTCGCTATCACCAATTTCATCGACGCTAAATAACATAGTAGTTGATACAGCATCGTTAAATAACCAACTTTAAAAATATATACATACATACAATAGTCCACACCTGTAGGTAACGGTCAGCGCGTCTGGCCCGAAACCGTAAGGTTCGAATCCCGGTGGGGGCAGGTCTACCTGGTTGAGGTTTTTTCGGTTTCCCTCAACCCAATACGAGCAAATGCTAGGTAGCTTTCGGTGCTGGACCCCGGACTCATTTCACCGGCATTGTCACCTTCATATCATTCAGCCGCTAAATAACCTAGTAGTTGATACAGCGTCGTTAAATAACCAACTTAAAAAATACATACATACAATATAGGCCTATACATAATCATGTGTACTGCAGCCCTAGGTGAAATTTGACATCTTGAACAATCTTCATCCAAGTCTCCATTTCCTGCATTTTTCTCCTCGAATTCCGAATTCCCATTCTCGCCAAGTCATCTATCACAGAATCAAACCATCTCATTGTTAGTCCCCATGTTTTTTTGTAACCCCCTGTTTCACTGAATACCAGCTTTTTGGGTATTTCTTTATCGTTCATACTCATTAAATGTACGATGGATATTATTTTTAAGGATTTTTTCACAGAAATTTTGTCATGATACTGGGACATTTGATAGAGCTCATGATTACATCTTCTTTCCAAATTACTTTATCTTTCTAAGTATCTGTCTTTCGAAATATCCAAGAGAATCTTCAATTGTTTCTAACAGAGTCCAAATTTCTGAGCCATAATATGTGAAGACAGATCGTATCAAAGTTTTATAAAAAATCATTTATTTCCATGTCTATTCAAAGGACTTTTTTACTTTGGTAGCTTTCACATCCCAAAATAACTTCAATTTGCTGCTAGCGATCTTACACTAATTTTTTTCCTTCCCTTGCTACTCCAATAACGCTAAGTGTTTATGATACTTTATGGTGTTACAGTATTTCTCGCTAAAATCTTCGTTTCTATTCCCGTTTCTACCCATTTGTGTTTAGCACAACTTACACAGTATATAATCGCCATTCGAATAAAACAAAATACTTCGAAATTCATCGGCGAAAGCAATTATCTGTAGTTGAAGATATACAATTCCAAAATTTATAAACCACAGTCCATTTAAATATATATCCGAATCCTCCAACAAGCATTTACGTGTAATTCTGTGAACATAGTTAGATTCGACGTAACTACTTACTCGCCGGTCTTCTTGTGATCAGATCATGGACTGTCTCCTGGTTGGGTATGTAGGCCTACTATTACAGTCTTACTAATAAACCGTGTATAGTTTTTATACGAGACTTATACAGAGTTGGGACAGAAAACGTTACTAATAAACTGTGAATAAGCTATGGACATATAAACAGGCTGTAACTATACAATGGGAATTTTGCTTTGCAGTAGTTATATACACGAAACCCCTTGTTTAAGCGTTGTATATAGCGAAAAATGGCCGCCCCTCTAACAGCTGTTCGTATCGACTGTCATTTTATGATGATGGTTACCTTGTAACCACAGAAGAACTGAACCAAAGATCATAAATTATTAAATTATATTGCTGTAGCTTGTACTCTTTGACCAAAATATGTAGTGTGGTAATCGATTAGAGCCAGTTGTACTATCGATATTTAACAGGCCACACTAGAGCGCTCTACCGGATGCAATAGAGAACCTCAGATATTCTATTACCTTTCGTAACGAAGTAATGACGAAACTATGACGTAGCTGTGTAACAGTTATACTGTTATACACGACGTATGTAGTGATTATTAGTAAGGAATTTACACGACTTATAAACGAGCTACTCATTGTATAAGACAGTTAAACGTCTGTAAAGTGAACGCTAAATGTAAAGGCAGTAAACTTTCGACACATTTCAAGCTACGTGTTCCAGGAATTTTAGAATAGTCTTTTTAGGCAGTGACCATACTGTCTGTAGACACGACTGTAACTTCGACTTATTGCGAGGGTTTTATTTCCTCTATGCCTCAGTCATCCGCACGAACAGCAGGTCGGAACTTCCGAGCTTTAAGACTATCTACTTATGTATGGTTAATGTTGGTCCATAATCCGCATAGAAGTGGAGATGTAACGGACTTGGGCCTAATTATTGGCGCTGATGGTGATGATGGTGGTGATGATTATGATGATGTTAATTAATAATAAGAAGAACATTATTACTACATTGTCAATGTTTTATTTATGTATATAATTTGAAACATTCCAGTAGGTCTGTCATGGTTGTGAATGTCAATGTAAAAAAAACGTTCATCTGAGTTGTAATGCGAGAGAAACCATAAGGATATAGGCCACACAGACCCACACGGTAACGGGAGGTTGTCTCCACCTTTTGAATCAACATAGTAGCGCAGCGATGTCAATCCTACACGCTTGTCTTTAACATCACGAAAAATTCCCTAGTCCTCATTTCTGTTACAGGCTGGGTTGATACAACAGAGTAAGCGGAAGGATTTGGTCGATTGATGCCAGTAATGCAGAATATTAAAATGATTGTTAATGTAAAATAAGAGACAATATTTGTTTAGGCACAGTACGAATTTTTAATCTATCACTTAACGACGCCGTATTCAATGAGGTTATACAGAATGAACCGTAGGTAATGTAATTCATTCTGGTGGATGATTCCTTTAGTAAAGAGCAACAAAAAAAATCGAGTACCATTTTCTATGTTTTGAATAGTTTCCTAGAAAAACGTGCATTTTGAAATACTTTAATTATGAGATCATGCAACGCTGTAATCAGTAGGTAGTTTACATAGCATATGTTGCTCTGAACAATCCCTTCACCTGACTTGTTTTGAATACGGATTTGTAAGGTTATTGACATGAATGTTGTTTTTAAACTCGTAAGAAAAAAAAACAGATGATACACTGTTTAATTTTTGTGTTTAAACTGAGTTAGAGAATGGAGAATGAACAATGTTCATTTCACGTTAAGCGAAATCTTGGAAAATTTAAAATAAACTCTACAAAATCATTTTAATTAAATGTTCAGTGAACACATACAATAACATTAGGTCATTTCAAACAAAATTTAAAAGATTACGAAGTATTTCTATACTACTTCCATTTCAATTGAATATTCTAGAGAACGTAAACATTAATGATGCTTATTTCCAATACAAAAACAAAATTTTAATTTAAAACTCTATAGGCAAAAATAAAAATACAATATGCTTATTTACCGTTAAACGAACGGAATTAAAACATTGTAAACTCTTCGATTTAATTTTAATTAAATATTCGGTAAACACAGGCAATAAGCTTATTTTACGTTATCCAAATCTACTTAACGATTTAAAAAACTCCGTTTGTCGTACTATAAGCATAGACAAATAGAAATAGTTCCATCCTACTGTAATTTTTAAAGTAGTAATCGGTAAACGTACATACAAGAAATCAAATTTCCCGAGCCGTCTTTAAAAACGATTTGTGTGTGTTATGTTCAGATTTCTCGCTGTGTCACCCATCCCTCGCACACGCGAGCTGTTCAAGGGTACCTGTGCCTACGTATATCTGCCTCTTTCCAGGCAATCTTTACAGCGTTGTCAGAGTGCATTACGTTTAAAATTCCTTTGCAGAACAGAAAGTTTCATTTGTTCAGATCAAATTTTTGCAAAACTAAAATTATTTCAATAAGTTATTATCATAATACACTGCTCCCTTAAATTGACTGAGCATATTGGAAATTAATTCAATAGCTTTCTTAAAATATGCTATGAAATGTTTCATATAAAATAATTTTTTTCTTGAAAAGGAAGTGAAAACAAGCAAAACTGTATTAAACTTTTTTGTTTGAAATATCTCAAAGACTAAGTCCTTGATTTATTAATGGCATTACTTACGCTTCCCCCTGTACAGTGTTGGTGAAAATAGTATTTGACGAGTCTCACAATTCGAAGAGGCATCGTCCGACTTTCGTCTTATAGTTAAGAAAAACCGCAGAAAAACTCAACCAAGCAATCGGTTCAAGCGGGACTCGAACCACGCTACCGTCTCGAGGCAAGTGTTCATTAATTGCCGCGAGACTCAGTCTGTAGCGTACATAGTACAAATAGATAAAAATGTACCTCACTGTAAGACAAGAATATGAAATAAAGCAAGGTCTATGGGCACCACATACAGTCGCTCTTCATTCCATTCTTTGATATTACTACGATCATACTCTTAAATGCAAGATTTGTAAAGTTGTAAAACAGGATGTAGCTTACATATTATTCCGAAATTACTAAGTTACTGAACACACTCGTTTAACGCTCCGCTGTTTTACTTCCTATTTTCGGAGAAACAACATTTCACTGAAAAAAAGAAATAGAGAGAAGCGTGGAATTCCATAATAATGGGAAAGTTCTACTGTATTTCGACATCATTTCCTATCTCTACAAATCTCCTACCTGAACGTAAACAATCTTCTGCTTCAAACCAAATGTGAATGTTTCACAATATTACCATTCCATTGCAATTCCAAGAGTCGTGTTGTTGGAATCCCCTACTATATTAATAATAATTTTACTTTCCTGACAAACAATCAAGAATCCGCGAATCCGCTCAACAGTGTGCTCGAAGAGCATTCAGAAAGCGTGAAGTTGAAGTTCAAAAAAATTGGCTATACTCACACACACGTAACATGGACGGTTTTCAACTAGTGACCGGCATTATTCATTTCCTATGCTATGAGAAGGTCCGAGAGGGTACATATAAGTCTAAAGTCACAACGAAAAATAAAGACAATTCTGTGTATGATAATTAATTTTTCATAGAATTTAGTTTTTATTCTGATTAGTGTAAACAAGGCTTTTATTTGCCTGTTTTTCTGAGTAACAGAAAAAATAACGGTGAAAGTAGTCTGAAATTGATCACCATTGTATGATTTTTATTTCAAACAAAGGCCCAATAATGTTTAAGTAAAAATGTTATAGTCTGTGTACCGCTCCCGTCCCAACAAACAAATAAATAAACAAATAAATGAGTAAGTAAATAAATAAATAAATAAATAAATAGACCCTACTAAATAATTAAACAAACATTCGAGAACAAAGATTTATTAGCCCAACTGTGCAGGACAAACATAGTCATAGGTATAGTCCTATAGTACGGAACCAATAATAATAAAATAAATGTTGCCATGATGGTATTACATACCTTTTCAATGCACATTTTACGGGTTTGGAAACAATTTTCCTCTCTAACACATAACCAATTACATTTCTGCTGCCTTTATTTCAAGTATAATTCAAAACATACCATAGGCTTACTTCTAAAGTCCACTAAGTTCAAGTTTTCCAGAATGCTATACTGTATTACGGTTGAAATCTGTGTAACTTATATTTTCAATATACGTCTACTAATAAAAACTTCGTGTGAAGCTTATGGCACTGCAGACCACGCAGCCAACGCAGGATCGAATATGAAAAACCGACTGACAATTTAGGAGAAATTGCCACACATATGCACATTGCATGTTCAGCAATACTTTTGCTACATCAGTTATGCTAGAAGCGTGAAAATCTGGAAATTGAAATTTTTAAACATTGCAATACTTCCTGTAATGACTAACATAAATGTATGAAGAATGCGTGGATCACATTCAGCATACTGAGTATAGCTTCGTGTAACACGGACTGTTTATTAAAGGGTGAGATGGCCGTGACGTCACACTAGAAGAATTAGACCAAGGCGTTTAATACGTACTGAGTAAAACCCCGCACAGTATTCCACCAACTGATGGAGATATGCAAAATAGTTCCTATACGGAGAGAGAAAGAGAAACTAGTAAATGCTCATTATATCTTATTATTTTTATTTAAACGATAAACGGAGAGAAAGTATTGTAGCATTGAAAAGATTCCATGGCGAGGTTTTTAAGTGAAATGTATCTTTACAGCTCCTTAAAATTATTTAATCGGTTTCTTCTACACCCTTGGACGATTATATTATTCACTAACAACGAGCCAATTAAACTACAAATGATGCACTTCAAAGATAATATTTTTTGCTGAAAAATCATGAATTCGTATCTGAACACCAGATGATAATTTACTCAAAATGGCTCTAAAATTTTCCAATTGAATTTTTTATAAAAGATAATGTGGCAAATGGAGCGGTGTACATCATATGCCTAAAAATTACTGCTTGATAAATTAAGAGATCTTATATTAAATGCCATCAAAACGTAACGGGAAAATTGACATAGACACCTGGAAATAATGGATAGGAACCGGGTTTCCAAGTTGGCAATTAAATACAACCCCACAGGAAGACAAGCTCTGGGACGTCTTCTACAAAGAATTAGCCACCCTACCACATTATCTTCTGGCTTAGTTGCCTCATACGTGGTGCTTTGTTGGTATCACTTGTGAAGTTCAGATATGTCTTCGAATAGTTGATTAAACAAGAACTGCAAAGTCTCATTTATTTATAATTCTAAGTAGGCCTTACAATTTACCGGCATTCTGGAAACATGAAATTCAAAACGCGCTTAGGAATAATCTCATTAAGTTTCTTACATTTTAAAATTCTCAGTCTGTCATCTTAAGAAACCAGATTGCCTCTTAATTGACGAATTTTGTAGTTGTTCCAATATTAGCAACATATGAGCATGTTGTATTTTAATGCAGTACGAGAAAAATCTACTTCTTCAAAGTATGGATTGAATATTAACAGAAAATTACATAATTTGCTTAGTTCTTATAACATTCAGCGCTTAGAAAATCATACAAAATATTTTAATGTCGTCCTATTTTGATTAGGCATCCGTATATTAAAAATGCACTGACAATAAATACTGGACATTTTCACAGAAGAATGAAGAAGTCAATAAATTCTCAGATAAAAGTAGGCTTAATTAATCACTTTTTCTCCACTGCAGTGAGTCTTATTGGATTTTATAAAATTCTCTCACACTGATATCTCACCTTAAATCCTCTTAAGATCGCAGAATAGCGGGGAACGGGATGTAATACGCTCATTCTTTGGGCGCTATGTAAGTTACGCCACTCTGAACAATGACAATTTCCTCAGATTAAAAATTATAATTACGTCACTGAACTGAAGGACCTACTGAATATACTATTACCTCTGATAAAAAATAAACTGGATCTTTCGAAGGTCTCCGAACTAGTTACTATTTCAAAATCAGTAGGTATCGATATGGTGGCCTCATTTCGACTTATCTATGACTGCACAATGGGATAGTGAGGTTAATGCCTATAGCTACATGGGACGCTTTAGTTTCTCTTATGAAGAAATGTGATATTCGAAGAAAAGAAAAAAATGATTTCAAGGATTTCCCGGAAAATATACATTTAAGAGTACAATATACTCAGGGTAGAAAAGTGGTATCTGAACGCGGATTGTAATTCTGTCTGTTCGTGATGGTGCCAGCATTTCAATTTTGACCCGTGTTGCATTGGGGTAATTGGCTGGCATTTTATGTAGTGGGCGTACTTATTTTGCTCCAATTTGTGTAAATTACGTAAAAGTAAGGGTGCCAATGGGCTATTCCCCCTCCCCCCAAAGGGGCTGATGAAGTTCTCAGTTATCAGAGTGGTGTGAGGCTTCCCCAGAAAAATGTTCTGTAATTTGACCTTGTGAAAGGAATTGTAGGGCATGTGAACAGAATAAATGATTATGAGTCAATTATTTTAGAGTTTCAAGCACAAGTTCTCATAAAAATATTGCTAAAATAATTAACAAAAATAGAATTTTGATAGCTGAACATAAAGAAAATAAATATATTTTCTTAATGTATCTGAAAGTAATGTTTTTAATAAAAGTCAAATATAATAAAAATTGCTATATATTTTTTAAATTAAATCTTTGCATTCTGTACAAAGACTGAAAAACAGAGTAACTCTGTCAGAGTTTCAAATTGAATTAGAAACATCAAAGTAGACGTGCAAAAAATTTCTTCAAGAATTGGCAATTACGTCCATAACAGATTCCATTTTCATGCTTCCACTTTTATAATAATGGTATTCACTGAACTTTTCATTCCCGTATTTTCTTTCTTTCTCAATCTTTTGCAGAACATACTTTTCCAAATATTCCACCACCCTTGTGTAACAATATTGTTTGTTTGATTTTTTTCATTTTCATCAAAATTCCAAATATTTTAACTATGTACTGGTATGTCCAGCATTCTTTGTCTTACAGGAACCTATGTTTAGGAAAGATTATAAAATTAAATTAAATATTCCATTTAAAATAAAAACAACTCTGGTACAAGTATTTATAAGAAAAACCAATTGTAGATTTCTCTTGCTATTAGAAAACTTTTCTAAAGCTCTCTATTGCAAGTCCAGCCTTTTCAACCTCTCCTTGTCAACACACAAAACACAGATTTACCGGTCGATCTTGTGACATTGCACTTTGATGGCCATGTTTTCACACGACGAAGTACGTTAAAAGATCGTTTTTTTTTTTTTTTTATTTTTTAGTTGGTTATTTAACGACATTGTATCAACTACTAGGTTATTTAGCGTCAAAGGGATTGGTGATAGCGAGATGGTATTTGCCGAGATGAGGCCGAGGATTTGCCATAGATTACCTGACAAATGTTTGCCCAAGCAAGGGAATCGAACCCGCCCCCGAGAGCAACTCCGGATCGGCAGGTAAGCTCCTTAGGCGACCGTTCTACGCCGGTGGCTTACATGTTTTTGGAGGTATAAACAGGTAATAAGAAAACATTATCTTTACCGATCTTTCACATCTAAGCATTTAAGTTTTTATACTTACAACAATTAGGCTATATTTTATTCTTTTTATTTCGTCCACAAAGTAACTGCTTAGTAAGAGAGAACGATGATCGAATATGTTTAATAGTAATTTATAGATAATTCCAACATGCATGCGGTAATTCAACTTTTTTTCATAAATAAAACAACCTAAAAAGTAAATAATGTAGAGGCGTGGGAGGGCTAAGGCTCCCTTGTCCCTCCTAATCGGCGCCCATACGTAAACGTTTTAAAATGTTCAAATTAAATGTCAATAATCCAGACCCTAATAATCACATTAAGCTTAAAACGAATCATCATGTAGGAAGTGTGAAGATAGTTCATTCATATGGATGGATCCAATGTAGTGGCGAGTGTGAACCGACACGAAGTGCACCGGTGTGGAACGACCGGTCATGTCCTATCGCGTCGTACACACAGCAGGATGGTCTAACTGGAGCCGTAGGCCCCATGCATACCACAGGCCACTTAATTTGGGTATTCGAGAGAAAATAAAACTTGCTTATCCGTTGGAATTTACAAGTCAGCTTATTTCGCCCCAGTACATGAGCCTTTGTTTGCATATCAGGAAGTTACAGAGAAAATGACCTTTACGTAATTACTATTACATACATAAGCATGAAGACATTTATAATATATAGTAATATATCAAATATAATGCCGGTACTAAGGAACATTGATATATAGTTAGCCTTGGAGTCTTCGTTATAAATAAAAGCGAAAGCAGTTATCATGGAAAAAATAACAGGTGTCTGATGAATAGTCCTCCATGCTTTTGATAAAATGTTCAGCTAATTGTATATTGGTTGTAGTTGCTCCGTCAACTGTCCAAGGACAGGTTTGAACCTCAAGAGACACCAAATTAGACAACACTCAGCCTAATGCATTTTCAAGACAACTTGTATCACTATGCTGCCATCTAGCGATTGCAAAATAAGTCACGTTATAACCCTGACGGAACTGCATGGAGTAACAGCTTGCAGTTGTATTTCTTCTAGTGTCGTTACTAAAAATTAATTTTCGACAGTGGAGATCCTAGTGTTTGTTCTCTTTTATATGTTGCCATTTCTATAACATGGGAATGACCAATTTGATATGTGTATGTGATCAGGGATATCAGCCAGTACCTCAATCAGAGATTTAAATTATTGTATATTGTGAATTTTTAAAGAAATTATTTCAGATAAAAAATAGTTTTGATACAATTTATTGTATATCGGTCGGTAATAAAGTATTTATCTTTTAAATTTTTTATGATATGGGAAATAAATATGGGAAATGCATGTTATTATTCGGTTGAGAAACTTTTATCATCCAGTCTGCTGTCAAAAAATTTGAAAGTTAGAATTTATAAAACAGTTATATTACCGGTTGTTCTTTATGGTTGTGAAACTTGGACTCTCACTTTGAGAGAAGAACATAGGTTAAGGGTGTTTGAGAATAAGGTGCTTAGGAAAATATTTGGGGCTAAGAGGGATGAAGTTACAGGAGAATGGAGAAAGTTACACAACACAGAACTGCACGCATTGTATTCTTCACCTGACATAATTAAGAACATTAAATCCAGACGTTTGAGATGGGCAGGGCATGTAGCACGTATGGGCGAATCCAGAAATGCATACAGAGTGTTAGTTGGGAGGCCGGAGGGAAAAAGACCTTTAGGGAGACCGAGACGTAGGTGGGAGGATAATATTAAAATGGATTTGAGGAGGTGGGATATGATGATAGAGAATGGATTAATCTTGCTCAGGATAGGGACCAATGGCGGGCTTATGTGAGGGCGGCAATGAACCTCCGGGTTCCTTAAAAGCCAGTAAGTAAGTAAGTTAGTAAGTATGATATGGTGGATACTCTGAGGGATCATTATTCTTTGCACGTCACCATAAAATATTGCGTCCGGAATTTAAGAGAAAAAGAACGAGGATCAAAAGTGAACACCGTGTTCTTCTTCTGCAATAACCACCCCAGGAAATATAAATGTTGTACATGACATGATTTTGGAGGATCGATGAATTTGGCTCAAACGTATATCAGAGACTTCAAAAAAATTATACAAAAGTGTCTTTTCCATCGTACATCATGATTTGGGTCTAAGAAAAATTACATGCTGAATGGAGCCATAAATGCCTAAACGGTGATAAGAAATATTGAAACAATTAACGAAACATGGATTTGTCATTACAATGCAGAAACAAAAGAACAATGAAAAGAACGGATACACTCTGGTTCAAAAAGAATTTGCGTTCGAAAAAAGGCAGGAAAGGTCCTCGCTTCAGTTTTTTTTAAACAAAAACTGAATAATTATGATAGACAGCAAGGAACAATATAAAACTGTGGCTGAGACGTATTATTCTATATTATTAACAATTTTAGGGACATCACATCGCGGTAAAATTTATAATGATATGCTGTTATTGCAAGACAATGGCATCCTTTATACGAGGCGCGTACAGAAAGTAAGTTTCCCTGGAACCGTTTAGAGAAAGAAAACATAATTTCATGGACATATTTATTGGAACAGATACAGCAATATTGTTGAGTTATTTTTCAACACATTCCCCACCGAAATTGAAACATTTGTCATGCTATGGCAACTACTTTAGTATTCCTATGGGATCGGAACCAGTGTGTGACAGCCGTCTGGACCTTTCTGTCACTGTGAAAATGCTGACCGGACAGGAATTTGTTGAAGTGTAAGAAACGAAGGTAATCGCTCGACCACATTCGGCTCGGCGCACAACAGATATTCTGCAGGAGTTCCGCTGGAAGGTTTTCCAACACCCACCATACAGTCCGGATCTCGCTCTCAGCGATTGCCATCCTTCTCACACCTCAAGAAATTCCCGCCCGGTCAGCAGTGACAGAGAGGTGCGGACGATTATCACACAATGATTCTGATCCCAGTTGATAACACGGTATGACAAACGTCTCAGTTCCGTGGGGAATATGTTGAAAAACAGCTAAAAAATATTTCCATGAAATTGTGTTTTCTTTCTCTAAACTCCCACAGGAAAACTTACATTCTGAACGCGCCTCGTAAGTCCTAGAGTGCGTGGCAGAAATTTGATGAAGTTGACTTTGAATTGAAAGACCATTCCCATATTAGCCAGATTTAGCCCCCTGAAAATGAGTCGCAATCCTATTGATAAAATGATTATTTTCAAATCAGTCTTGCTCAACTAGTGTTAAATAGTATTATCATTAAATATACTGTACATCTAAATAAAAAACAAGTCCTCTCGAACTGGACGACAGTCCAGATCATGATAATATCATGAAATGACTTCCTCAGAGTACTTTCACTTGTCCTGCCATTATCCCGCCAATTTTACACAACTTCTAATTGCCAGCGTTTTATGAGCAAGTGCATGGCCTGACTAGTTGGCACAACTTAACCTTTTTAATTCTAGCATGTCATTTCACGCGAAGATAAATCAGAAAATAAGAAAGGGGGAAAGAAAGCCTGACGAGGATTTCTGCGACCTACAGTGTAGGATGGTGCATGCAGATGTTCTGAAAAACTTATAAATAATAGGCCTACCGCAATAGTGAAGATATAGCTTATTATTTTCAAATTAGTTTCACACAAATCCATCATGCGGTGTTCTTTATATTTACAAACTATTAAAGCAATTTCATTATTAGCTTTTCCCTCTTCTTTCTTTCACGTACTAGACCTCGCGACGGCCTCATCTGAACTTCAGCTCTTCGCAAGTCTTCCCGGTTCTCTTCTTCCTATAGGTCTGTATGACAATATTATTTTTGGGAGTCTTCTGGAGTTAATTCTTTCCAAGGGATCTTTCCAATTCTATCTGTGTTTTTCTTCTACCTCCTCCCCAACTGCATAAATTTCCAGTTCTTCTCTAATATCTTCATTGAATATTTTGTCTAGTTTATTGCATCCTTTCACAGATCATAAAAGTCTCATTTCTCTTGCCTGTATATAAGATTCATATCTTCATGTTGATACCCATGATTAACTTCAGTATAACAGGGAGGGAACAGCTATAACTTTATAAAATCGTATCTGTGTGCCCTTTCTTACTATTTTAGAGTTCTTCTGATTGCTGCACATATTATCTGATATCCGTGTAACTTATTTGTAATATCTTTTTCACAGCCGTACATTACATCACATCCAAGGTAATTAAAACGCTGTACTTATTCGATTGTTCTATTTTCTATAAATATGTTTAACCTATTTTGCATTTATTGGATACTTTCCTTGCAATGTCATGATTTTTTTATTTCTCTGTTGGTATTTTAAGATTGTACTCGTTACATAATGTACTTAAAATATATGAGCCGTTCAGAGCAAAAGTAGTGTAAGTCAAAATTGGGTAATGAGGTTTAAAGTAAATTTCTGTAAAATACAGTGCACAGTAACAATTAATATGGTCTTCTTGCTATTCACTGACTACTAATAGTTTAAATAAATTGAATATTAATTGCTACTTTGCGCTGTATTTTACAGAATTTTTACTTTAAACCTCATTACTCATTTTTTACTTACACCATTCTTGCTCTGAACGGCTCATATGTTGCGTTCTGTAAATTCATTTTCTGACTTCCCCATTATAAGAGTTAATTCCCTAACTGCATGTGAACTTAATTCTTTAGAGATAAAGAGTTGATAAAAACAAAGACAAAATATTAGTTGCGGTAATCCCTACCATTACAAGGAACATTCTCGTTATGATTATCTATTATTCATTATAACCAGTATCATCTGCTATTCTGAATTTTATAACTTCGTCCTTCTTGTGAAGAGTGCATGTCAGCACATGTAAAAGAATTACGGGATTCTCTGGCCATATGGTCAACATTGCACAAGGTCTCCAACAGCGACAAACAATTAAAACGACATTAGAAGGACATAGTTCCAACTAGGAGGAGATAGTAGCTAAGTTTTATTTCCCTGTTCACAACTCAAATGTGAAACGAATGGGTTTCACGACGACGTTCATCACCACAGCCGGGTCCAGTACAAAATAAAATTACAATTACTGTGTTAAATACTTACTCACAAATGACTTTTAACAAACCCGCAAGTTCATTGCCGCCCTCACATAAGCCCGCCATCGGTCCCTATCCTGTGCAAGATTAATCCTGTCTCTATCATCATATCCCACCTCCCTCAAATCCATTTTAATATTATCCTCCCATCTACGTCTCGGCCTCCCCAAAAATATTTTTCCCTCCGGTCTCCGAATTAACACTCTATATGCATTTCTGGATTAATGTATTATCTAATTTAATTACAACCCATTACAAGTATCATGTTTCAGGAATTTTTACCTGAAGCGTCAATATTTGTTCTGGAGCCAAAGGGGTAGTAATTGGAGGATTCAGAACCATAGTGGGCCAAGCGCCATTTATTAAAAACGGAGAAAGCAAGGGTTAAAGTTAAGTGAATACCATGAAGATTGACATATCATTTAGTTTTAATGTGTATACTTTATATTACTTGCTATATGTTTCCATTGAATTATTGTAATAACTTCATTTTAATCCTTGTTTTCTACGGTTTTAGTAAATTGGCGCTTAGCCCACTATGGTTCTGAATCCTTCAATTGATCTCATGGGCACATAACAAGTTGACAAACCTACATGCTAATAACTAATGTGGGAAATGACATTCATTCCTATAAATTCTTATGCAGTCACATTCTCGTCGTGGCTCCTGGGTAATAGTAAGTCTTACAGGAACGAAAAGCGATTTCCCGAAGCTATATTCAGGATTCAGTTACGCAAAAGGGAACTAACCCACAAAATCGTAATTTTTTTAGATAATATTACCAGGAAGCAGAGGAAGGATCATTATTCATTATATAAAATTGACACAACCCAACTCCTGATACAGCTGTAGAAAAAATATCCTTGAAAATGTTGATACATTAATTTCATAACAAAAGGAAAACTTTGAATTTAAATATCTCAGTTCCTACTCTCTGTGGGTTAGGGATCCCTTTTGCATAACAACGTCCTAATTTATTTTTATTTTTGTGATCCGTAAACTAAGGGAGAAAACCGCCACAGAAAGTCAACGAACATCCAGGATCGCTGGTGGTTGGGCTTAGTCGTGACTACTCTATCTTCAACAAAATCACTATTACGAAATCTGAAGGAAATGAAGCTGGACGGGAAAATAGAACAGAAAGCGACCTGAAGAATTTGGGATGCAGGAATAGAAAGATTGTGGACCAGTACAGGAAAAGATGGCGGAATTTGATGGAGAAAACGAGGGTCCACAATGGGATGCAGAATCGATCATGATGATGATCTTTTTTTTTTATTAACTATAAAAGCGAAATGTGACAAAAATGTACCAAACAGTGTATGCAGATTTTATCACGTATGTGAATAAATGACAGTAAATTTATAGCGAATTTTACAAAATTTACTGTTTCTGCAAAAAAATCTTCATTTCTGTGACAAAAATAGAAAAAAATATTTTTAAAATTACTTTAAAGAATTACAGTGTATTAGTTTTGAAGAGGTAACCTCCAAAAGAATATGGAAACAAATTATTTGAAAATTCTACTACTCTCTTTAATGGCATACAGAACCATTATTGACTGGATATTTGAATAAAACTGGGCTAAGTAACAATAACACTGCTTTACGAAGGATACAATATTATTAACTGTTTTATTTCGACACGAATGTTGCAAATACAATGCCGTGTATAAGATTATTGCTAATTAAAGTTATATACCTATGAGTGTGTAACATTACACGATGAAAAAAAATTATCAAGGAATTTTCACGAAATTACTGTCACATTTTTTAACCGTAGCTGCGGCATTTTTATAATTTTTCACGAAAAATCTGAAAATTTTTCACCAAAAAAGACTAATGATGATGAATATTTGTTCATACCAGAGTTGTTTATTTCATTACTTGAACTGTGTTTACAATATTGGTATACGGTATTAATCTATAAATCGTCTATTTCTTTAGGCTTATGAGAGGCAGCCATTATTAAATTAGTATTTGTAATTATTTTTTATGTTATTTATCTCTCAAATCTTTAATTTTTCTTATCAGTTAAATTCCAAAGCATTGTAAGGATTTCATTTTCTTTATATTCCTTTTCAATCATTCCTTCATTCATATTCCGTTTTCTTATAGTAACGTTGGCACTGATATAAGTTACACTTTGGCCATTTTCAATTTGCTTCTGCTTTCTATGCCGGAGTTCCGAGATTAGATTGTAACAAGTCTAGGTGGAATTTATGTTCGACGAAGACGGTATTATAGAGGATGAGGCAAGACCTGTCCTATATCGTATCATATGCCGTGGCCATGGATAAATATAGGATGCGAAACTGCGGTCAGCACCATCTGGCGGCGGGGGGGCTGAAATAAGATGATCAGTGCCCAACGTCGTAGATGGTGAACATTATAACTACGTGCTGGGTACATTACCCAGAGTTCTCTATTTATCCGCTCGAGATATTGCTCGAAGAGACAAGATGGCAGACAGAAACTTGCTAATAAGTGAGCATAAAGTGATATTACGTGTGTATAAGCGGTGTATATTAAACAGTGATGTTTATGGACGTTATAAAAATAGTGTTATTGAATGTATTGCAAAGTAATAGTAATATAATAAATTGAACTATCTAAGTAGTTCTTGCAGACTTTTCCATTGCGCTATACAATAAATACCCAAAGAATACAATCCCAATTATCTAACCTTTTGCTTTATTTTTGTCTCTGTCTGGTTATATTTTAATTGGGTAGTGTAAAATAGATCGTCTCTTTTATCTTCCTGTTGGCTCCGGTAAGAATTTTCAGTAGAAAATGCTGTGAGGAATAAAAATGCAAATGTTTTATTTTAAATTGGGTTAGTTTTGAATATCAATGAGGGTGGGAGGGAATACTTTCTGCACAGTTTAACATTTTCGTCACCAGGTGCGCTGCTAAATGCATGGAGTAATTAGTTACTCTTTTCGCTACTTGGTGCGCTGCTAAATATAATAACGCCCCTCCTCCCAACAGGTGGCAGCAAGATCAATTTCTACAACAGCGCCTCTAGTATGTGTTACGGGAAACTCAGTAAGTTTCGCATCCTATTATATATTCATCCATCCCGTGGCTATATCACCAATGGATATGGAGGGGGAAGATAGGTCTTAGTATGAGTATAGCTCAATATTTCCCCTATCGCACAGCTATCTGATCTATATCATAATACTCCCGACATCCTGGCAACTATGCTAGTCAGCTCCGGCATATTACATTTTTCGGTAGTACATATAGTAGAAAGATCTTCATGTCTGAACTGCCATTTGAACTGAAAACACTGAGAGACAGAAGAACTCTTTCAAACCACATTTCTGGAACTTGACCCGCTCCTCTCAAGCATGAAGCCAACGTTTTCACAGCAGGTCGACCTTTCTGTCAATTAAGAAAAGTTGAAAAGTTTGTTGCCGTGAACCTGTCAGAAGGAAGTCTCCGGGCTTGGACCCCTCAGGCGACGGAACACGCATAAAGACGAAAGGCCAAAGCTCTTTGCGGGTACCGATACGTCACGCCCTGCGTGTCAGTTTGCAGAGGGGGAAATGACGAGACGGTAACCTGGCAACGGAAGAGTCGCAATGCAGGTCCCGATACAGACTTGTTCCATCTGGCTGCAGAAAGACACGATAAAGTTTTCTGAAGACAACACAGTTTATACGCTGAGTTTTGAAGTTCACCAAGAAATGTATTCCATTATAGTTATTGCTCAAGTTTCTAGGGACGTATATGTACGTTGCAAAACAGTCTCAAACTTATTCTTCTGTAAGTTTCTCTGTGTAAGATAGAAGATTTTGCACAGAAAAGTTGTATTTAGTATTTTATATGATTTACGGTTCTCAAACTCCAAAAACTTTAGTAACTGAAGAACAGCGCTTTCTTTAGAAGATAACTTTGGTTTTCCGGTTTTACAATGGTATTTCAAGAAAAACTGCTGTTACGAGATAGGGCTGTAAGTTGATCAGTCAACGATCAAGAGATTCAATTCACGACACCAGTTCCTGTGATATGTCGGATGGGTGGAGTACAAATATAGCAGATTTTCTCCCAGCGTTTTCATTCGTCCTTTCAATCCCATTCAGCTACTGCTTCATCGGTACATATTAACACTCAATAAAAGATAAAAGCTATCATCTTTACACGCCATGAAGAAACCTGGAGGTAGAGCCCCATGCTTTCATGACATATGAACTGGAATGAGACGGTGTAGGCGCTGCAGCCGCCTTTTATCCTAGGGAAAGATACGCTAATCAATTTGACAGCGCGCTAAGTGAATGCAAAGCGATAGGAAAGCCTCAAGTCATACAATGTAAATAATGCTTGATCAAAGTAGGCCTACATTCTTTATTATAATGTAAATAGTTAAAATAGCGTATTCTACTGTACATAGTTTAAATAATATAAATTGTAAATACTGGTGTAATTGTTAAAGTGGTCTCTACTTTATTCTGCCCAACTTGACAAAACAGGATTCGCGTGAGCAGACAGAAGTACTTCGCTTCGCTTACTACATGCACGCACTCATCCGTTACAGTAAACACTCCAGTAATACTTAACCTTGTACTCCTGAGACAAATTATGGTCCCTAGTATTAATAGTAGTACCGTTAGGTTCCTTAATAGTAATAGTAGTAGTTATAGCGGTATAGTAGTGGTAGTAGGTAGTAGTTATGGTGGTAGTAGAGTAGTAGTTTTGGCAGTAGTAGTGGTGATAGTAGAGTAGTAGTTGTGGTGGTAGTAGTGATGGTGGTAATAACAGTAGTAGCGAGTTTTAATGGTAGCGGTAGTGATAGTGGTTGTATGAATTACTTTGTTTCTTAGTTTTATTTATGGTGAAGAGGAAGTGAAGGCCTGATGGCCTTAACTTCACTTTAATAAATAATTCCAATTCTAATTCCAGTAGTAGCAGCAGCATTACAATTTGTAGCAAAAGCTGATCTAGTAGTAACAGCAGTAGTAGTAGTAGCAGCAGAAATAGATGGAGAGAGAGAAGTGAATGACATCTTGAGAACCACCTGCACTAAGTTAAAAAAAAGAGCCAAATATGGGAAGCTGTTGCGTCTGTCGTAGACATTTCCTTATAGACAAAAGTTGTACTGCTACTGTGTGTATATTTTATTTCAATATTATCATGCCTGTAATGATGGCTTAAGACACAAGGGTACCTCGAGAACTCTCGCTTCAACCCCATCTTTGATTTCCATTTTTTCGCTTGGACTCGTCGGGATTTTTAAATGATTTCTTTAGCAGAAATTTCTAGTCGTGCAGGTAATGATGCGCCAGATTACAGGCACTGTTAAATTGCCAATAAAGACTGTTAGAAGTACACAACACAAAATAATATCGTTATTTACAGGGAAAGACACCTCCTGTTGGAGGTGCAAAGATGACCTAAGAACAAGGTAATTCCTAAGTTACCTGTTAATGTTCCCCCGGCAATTTAGGAGTTTCCCCAGCAAGTTACCTTGATAGCTGGTTTTGTTTTCACCTCAACAATAATGACGTAGCGGAGTGACGTCAAGGCACGTCTAGACATTCCAGACACCGCGGCACGAAGTCAGTCGGTCGTCAGATACTGGAGGGAGAGGATTGTAGGTCCACGACAACGGCATCTTCTTCGGCACCGACAACTTTAAGTCCCGGCACGCCGAGGATCTCCGGTCGCCGAGTTGCGTTGCCATAGTGAAGTGAATGCTGTGCGTGGTACAGAGGTCATAGGTCGCAAGGATCGATATGTGCGACTTCTTGGAAATGTGTGGGCGTTAGTGTCGACAAAGTTCGATTCCCTTGCAGTGCTCGCACGTTCCTGTCGTCCTGGTTTGTAACTGTCGCTTCACGCAAAAAGTAGCTGCAGTGTCCGTTGCCTTAGCGACCATTCCGGTTAATTGCGTCCACAAGACGGAGCAGTGAGGTGTGAAGCCGACTCTGGCAGCAGTAAGTATGTTTACACACTGTCTATAGTAACAATCGAGTTCATAGACCTTAATGGGTAAATGCAGATTTGGATGCGGGCTCGCATGGTTTCCACACACGAAAATGCAGTTTTCTACATCTTTCGAATTTATAACTTAAATCAACATATAACAATAATAATAATAATAATAATATTAATAATATTAATAATAATAATAATAATAATAATAATAATACTTTATTGCCAGAACAACGATACATATTGCTTTTTTATATAAAACACTCTAGCACTCCCACATACTCGTGCTCAGGAGCATTCCATATAATGTTAAGACATTTTATTAAATAAACGCGCTATTTACCTTCCTTGCTGTGATGATCTCAGTCATAAATATAATATTCAAGATTGGAATGTCACTGGACTTATGTTTGGTGCGCGAGGAACAATTCCCAAATTTACATTGGAGATCCTCAGAAAATTAAAGGTTCCTGAAAAGACTCTTCAGACAATTGCATCAACCATTTTAAAATCTTCATTGAACATCATCAATCACCATCTCTATTCATCTTTATAATATTCAATATATATTATTTATTTTCAATAAATTTTTATCGTTTTGATAGCTACCACATCTTGTCGCAGACTATTCTTTTTAAATTTCATTATGTATTTTTTAACATTAATTTACATTTTCTTTTTGTTCATTTGAATTGATTAGGATGCCGATATTTTAAATCCAAGAGTTGGACGGCTATCATTTCGATCATGTATGTAGTAAAAAAATAAATAAAAATAAAAATAAAAATAAATAATAATAAAATAATAATAATAATAATAATAATAATAATAATAATAATAATAATAAAAGAAAAAATAAGAAAAAACACATTACAATAGTAATTGAACCTTAAATTTTCTCTCTAAACAGCAATTTTAATTGATTTTTTGAAATAAGGAGCATTAGCAAATTGTATGTTTGGGAATTTAGCTATTATCTTGGACCGAAGTTGCTACTGTGATTATAAACACAGTTGTGGTACATTTAGGTTCTGTCAAGCATATGTTGTCCGATCTTTTGGTTTTATATTTATGTGAGTAAAAATTAAAAAAATGATTCGATTTTATGTATAAAATTCAATAGTACATTGTTATAAATTTGATGGAAGTCAAATACTTTAAATTCTGAATATAACAGTTCAGAAGGACAATCAAGAGGTTTATTAAGACAAATTTTTATTATTCTTTTCTGTAGCAGAGTTATTGGCATGAGAGAGATACTATAAGCACTACCCCATCCTATAATGTCATAAACGAGATCAATGCAGAAAGGATACATCTGGTTTTTAGATGAGAACATTCACTTTTCCTGCATTGCATGCTTAATTTATTAAACATGAAAATGTTGAATTTATTTATTTTGAGTCATATTTATAGTAAATTTAGTTTTATAATTGTTAATATCATTCTGTATTGTTTTTTAATTCACTGTTATTATTGTTTCGTTCCAAAATAATGGAAGATTTAATACACAAAGCACAGCGTTTCTTTGAATTATTCTTGTAGCCTAATTATAAATTAAACATTTTACAAAATATTAAAATTCATTATTTATAAAATCTAATCCCTTAAAAAAATGAAAAGTGACAGCTTATATGTGATTGCGTGTAACGTCTGTACAGGAATTACTGTAGGGTAATGAAAATAGGATAAATAAATGCAATTTTCTGTATGATATAATTGCGTCTATGAACTGAATGAAGTAACAGTCAATCCTAATAATAATAATAATAATAATAATAATAATAATAATAATAATATAATAATAATAATAATAATAATAATGCAATAAAACAATGTAGATTGTATCACTGTTTAGAGGACAAGTAAGGAACTATTTTTAAGCCACAGACAAGTAACAATTAACTAGCATACTGTACGTAAGTACATGGGAATATCTCGTGAATATTGTTACTGTTGTTTATCCATCTGTATGTAAGCAATACTCCTGCACAGATATATCAGATTGACCATTCCCATATTATGAATTGGCTATATAAAATCAGAGCCTCCACCGTCGAAAAGAAATTTTTCGGTAACAACTGCTAGATGGAAGTACAGTTACTCCATAAAATTCCATAAGGGTTCTAACGCGACTTCATTTGCAGTCGCTAGACAGCAGCATAATCAAAATGACAAAAGAGGTTGTCTTGAAAGTCCATAAGGCTGATCAATTTGTTGTATGTGATCAGGGCAATACTAACCTTGATTAGTAGGCCTATCTTTCTATAGTTATACTCGTACATGAGCCTACGTACTGTGCGTGTTCGACTTTCATGCCGAAGAAAAACTGCATAACTTTAATTTTAAAACATATTGCAACCCCTTTCCCATGGACTATAATAAACTCTTTAATGTAGATTATTTATACAGAAGTATGCAGACTCTCCTTGTGTATAGAAATGGATTCGTTTACATTGTTGTTTATCGGAATTTATGTAAGCATTTCCATGGCAACATCAGTGTAATTTCCATTTCACAAAATCGTTTCATTTTTTCTATTCCTGTAGATCGAATATAGACGAAATATGTATAGACCTCATTGGAGAGATCATGAAAATATTAAGAAAATAAATCAAATTACAGCTCTGTGGTGCGCTATTATAACGGGTGTACGTTTGAAAAAAGATTTTGATTAGTACAGCTCCTTTCGAAGTGACTTGGGCACTTATCGGTTATTCAGTACAGCAAGCACCTCTTCTTTCGACAATAAAGTCTCGCAAATTGTAGATTACATTACAGATGGGGTTTACTGGTTTACCTTATAGTGATGGAACTTTCGACTGCTAAACATGACACTTTTTGTATGATTACTTCGTATTTGCGTGTCATAAATCAAGAGTCGCTGTTGTTCCAATACAGTATTGCCACGAATTAAACTGAATTACACTGAATACAAATCAGCTGTATACTAATGTTCCAGCCTTGACGTTCCTTCAGCCTGTGTTAACTGTCCATACTATGCAACACAATATCTTTGGACGCTCGATCGAAGGGAAATGTGGACACTATTTCCTTGGCAGTCGTGCTCAATCTATGACAGTAAAAGCCTGGCGGCATTTACCTGAGTCAGACCTGTTTTCTGGCGAACGCTCTATAGAACAGAACGGCAAAGATAGCGACAGCACACAAACAGAAGAAATTGTATTTATAAGAACAGTACTGGGAATTATATAAAGAAATAGATGTGAAGGGAAAAAAAAAATAATACACATTTCATTTAAATAATGAAATGAGGTCAGCGAAATAATGTGAATGAAATAATAAAATGGACAATTTCGGATTAAGTATAAAGGATGCACAGAAAGCGATGTAGGAAACAGAATGATTGTTAAGCCTATCAGAATGAGAAGGTGGGACGCCAAAATAAAAGATGATTTGAGAAGTTACCATCGGTAAGGTTATGAAGTCCATGCTTTAAATTGATTCTGGTAGTAGTGGTTGATTTTGTGGTGGTGGTGGTGGTGGTGGTGGTGGTGGTGGTGGTGGTGGTGGTGGTGGTGGTGGTGGTGATGATGATGATGATGATGATGTGAAGGAGATGGAGAGTGAAGAGAAAGAGTAGAGGAGGAAAAGAAGGAAGAAGCTCCTGAATAATAATATACTGTAGGTTAGGCCTATATGAAGGTAATTATTATGGAAACAAAAAAAAAAAGGGAATAGACTACGCTGACACGCCCTCAAGTGTAATGTGTACCCTGCTTTGAAAATCAGTTGCCTGGAATCCTGGGAACAGCCTTATTAAATAATGATGAACATCATATTAAATTTATTTTAAAAGTTTAATGACAGACAAAAATGAAAGGTGAAGTAGTATCCTTAGCATACGATATAAAGTCGCATGTTAAACACATGTAGTCGAAGAAAATTGATCATAAATCTCACAGAATTCACCGGAAACAGAGTACCTCTGATGGGATATATTAACTCAGCAATGGCGTTACGGTTCGACTACTGCTTCCAGCGGACGACATTCTTGTTATACTATACAGGGTGCTTAGAAAGCATTCAATATTTTGAGATTTGGTAGTATTCATTAAAACAAGAAAAAAAAGTGTAATAAACATGGGTCTTAAAATTAATATCTTCCGTGATATGAATCTTAGAAGTGATGTAAATACGAAACATGGAACCTTCACCACTGTAGGCTAAGTACGAAATAGAGAATCTTCACCACTAAAACTTTGGTGCAAATTTTTACGCTAAAGAGCAATTTACAAGCTCGACAGCGGAACTAGACTCTAAACGCCGTCAACTTGGGGACGCTTAATATTCATCCGTGACTGAATCGATGTTTTGTTCGGCGGGGAAGAAAGGGGATGAAGAGAAATCATATGGCTCCCCGCTGAAAGAGTAGAATCCGCTCTTGCTACAAGCCCTGAGCTATAGGATGAAGAGTGGACAGGAAACTAGTGTAAAATTGTTCACGAAATAAATAAATAAACATGAATATAAGTAAATATAAACGTAAGTAAACGAACTGCTCCAGTGAATATATCCTCTGCTTTTAGGTTTCCACCCACTGAGACATTTCATAACTACTCCTGTATTGATTAAAAAGTAACCAATATGATCTTATTAAAACTGGCATTTTTAGAGATACTTTCTGAAAAAGGCACAGTTGTTGCAATAATAAAATTATTTTTACTTTAGTGTATAACTACCGAAATTTCTTTTTATTATGTTGAATGTTGTTTATGTTTCAGAACAAACAGTAAGTGTATATTCACATAGCGTTTTTAGTTCTACTTTGTAAATCATCTCGCAACACCCTCAGTTCTTTACACGACCCCAAGTTTGGGTACAACGGAACTAACCTATAACGAAGAATCTTGGAAAGCATGATGATAGAAATATTCTGATAGTCAATGTAATGTAATATAAGTAATGCTATTTTATTTAGAGTTCAGTCTAATTCACATATCACAGTTTAAAATCAATGAAAACACTTACAAATGTAAATGATCATTGCAGATTACGAAATTGGAATGCAAACGTTTTCGCCCTTCTTGCAGGACGCTGGGCATCATCACGTCGCTGGCATTTAACGAAGGAAATTGGACAATATCTTATACAAGCCTTTTTCATATCTTTTTCTGTGGAGTGAACAGTACAGATAATTAAAATTTATAATCTTGTATATAATAATAATACAACTCATTTACATGATTAACTATGATAAATAACAATCTGAAATTTAAATGAGTACAGGTATTAAAATTACATATGATAAAATTGTGACTAAAAATGTTGTGTAGATCTTATGTTTCAAATTATAAAATTGTGAACATTGAACAACATGATGAAAAATATGATTGTTGTTCAATGTTTAATGAAACAATTTTATAATTTGAAACATAAGACAAAATGAAAGGTGAAGTAGTATCCTTAGCATACGATATAAAGTCGCATGTTAAACACATGTAGTCGAAGAAAATTGATCATAAATCTCACAGAATTCACCGGAAACAGAGTACCTCTGATGGGATATATTAACTCAGCAATGGCGTTACGGTTCGACTACTGCTTCCAGCGGACGACATTCTTACAGGGTGCTTAGAAAGCATTCAATATTTTGAGATTTGGTAGTATTCATTAAAACAAGAAAAAAAACATTTTTAGTTCACCACTGTAGGCTTAATAGAGAATCTTATCATATATAATTTTAATACCTGTACTCATTTAAATTTCAGATTGTTATTTATCATAAGTTAATCATGTAAATAGTTGTTTAAATTATATACAAGATTGTAAATTTTAATTACCTGGATGACGCACTCCACAACAAAGATATGAAAAATTATATAAGATATTGTGAGTCAAATGCCTGATGATTAAAAATAACCAAAGAGGCGAAAACGGTTTGCATTCCAATTTCATAATCTGCAATGATCATTTACATTTTTGTAAGTGTTATTGATTTTAAACTGTGATATGTCAATTAGACTGAACTCTAAATAAAATAGCATTATATTATATTACTATAACGAAAAAAATAATTCTGTTCATGAATGATAAGCAACAAACGAAATTCATCGATCACATCTAACCCACTAAAAGTTCACAAATTTTCTGCATCATTGTTTTATTCCATGTTGTCTCAGATGTGAGCCCAACGTCGTACGGACTTTACATTACGGGAGCCCCACCGTGTGTCCATGTAATTTGTGAGTAGTTTGTATGTATAGTAGACTCACACGTTGCCTTCTGTTATGGTAAGAGAACCTCGACAACAGGGAAACCACAAAAACAAATACAAGGTGAAGAAAGATACAGTTTTAATGTTACGTAGTCCACATCTCGTACAAACATGAAAATTAACTTAGCTGCGTATTTTAGAAGGCGTAATAATGAATAGGTGGAAACCGCAGCCTCGGAGTCACACACCTTTCATTTATCTCAGTCATTACGGTGCAGGGCGGAGTCGAGCACGAGCCTTACTAAGAATTACTCACTCATCGCAGTTTTAATGTGTTGTGCCATTATTTACCTCGTGCTCACTGCATTTACGCTCTCTGCATTTCCTCAAATGTATGTTCTTTGCAGATTGAAATTTCCGACATTCCGAGATTTTGTCATCACTGGAAGACATAAATGAATAAATATATTTTTAAGCGTTTCTGCACATTAACATTACTCATCGCCCATGTTGCAGAACATTAGTAATAAATTTACATCATTACTCGCTACGGTTCGTTTAGCACGGATCTTTTTGTTTCATCCTTCTCACTATTAGCTGGCCTACAGATATTGGACATTTCGATTTGCAATCCTTATGTTTTCTTTCTTTTTTTTTTTTTTTTTTTTTGCCTTATACGGAGAAGGGACCCGAAGGCTTACACTGCATCCTGAGGCTTATTGTGGTTACCACTCCTATTCTGTGAATGACTGGATAGCCGAACGGCCGCGCTTTTGTACAAGTACAGCACGTCCCACCGTTTACTTAACCTGGGCTATTGTATGGATGATGATATGTGATTTTCTTAGCTAATACATTGTTTATTATTGCAAGCAAAAATTACACTGATAAAATTAGAGTCAATTCAGTAGCACTAATTGTCAGCACCAGTTCTTTGAACATAAATTCCATGTAAAATGGAATATTCACTAAACTTAAAATGATTAATTGTTAAACTTATATGAACTCCTAAATTGGATTTTATAAAGTCCTAAATCTCTCTTTCTTAGCATCTAGAAAACCGTTTCCTATATGTTGCAATTGCCTTTCTTGACGTTCCTTGCGTATATTGATTAAATTTCGTAATGTAATGTTAAGGTCTTATGTAATTTTATGCACGGTGGAAGTGACAAAACTGTGCAGAATTAAGGAGGCAATAGAACAAACCTATTATGCGCATTGTATTAAGTGCAGAGCTAATTAGAAAATTAGGCGGATTTCGCAGAAGTTAAAATACAAAATAAAGTAACGGAGGAGTTTAAATTGAATAAAGGTCTCATACAGGGATGTGGTTTGTCATCGATCCTGTTCAGTGCGCACTTGGACCAGACCCTCAATCAGAGGTACTAGAAATACTCTGGAATAGGTATCCTAATAGGAAATAAAACATAACATTCTTTGATATTTGCCGATGACAAGATGTTATTTGCTTGAGATGAAGATAGTATGATCTGAATGATGAACAAACTTACAGAGGAATTCAGAGAGTGAAGTTTAAGTATTAATTTAATAAAAAAAAATGAACATATGTGTCGAAAAAAGGGGGGTGACCTTTCCATCGAAATAGGAACAATTAAAAAATGTGAATCTTTTAAGTATTTATGGTCAATTATCATAATTAAAGAAACCTGTGAAAAAGATATGCATACGAGTAGTACGAAATTGAAATAAAAAATTGAAAATTTATCCTTTGAAAAGCTGGAAAAATTCAAATAGCCATACCTTGAAGCAACAGTAACACACAGGCCTACAAATGACACTCGAGGGGAAATTAAATGCAGAATAAATATGAGAAATGCCTGCTATTGTTAGGCTGAGGAGCTTTTGTCATCCAGTCTGCTTTCAAGAAACTAGTAGAATTTACAAAACAGTTACTTTACTGGTTGTCCCGCATGGTTATAAAACTTAGTCTCTCATTTTGAGAGAGTAACTGAGGTTAAGAGTGTTCAAGAATAAGTTATTTAGGAAAATATTTGGGTTTAAGAAGGATGAAGCTACAGGAGAATGGAGGAAGTTACACAATGTAGAACTGCATGTATTTTATTCTTCATCTAACATAATTAGGAACATTCAATCCAAATCCAGACATTTGAGATGGGCAGGGCATGTAGCACGTATGGGTAAATCCAGAAGACCTAGGGAAGAAGAACTGTGGGGAGGCCGATACGTAGATGGGAGGTTAATAGAATATAATATGTATATATATTTCAATTCGGCGTCACGAAAACAAAAGTGGTGCCCTATTTTTCAAGACCGAGGTAGTAATAAAAAGAAAATTGTGGTAAGCATAGTGTTTGTGGAATGGCACGGAAAAACGGGAGAATCACAACATTGGCTTCGTCCGCCAAAAGTATAACTTCTTGATTACCGAGATTTGAGCTGGGGTTCGAGGTCGTCGTCAGCCAGAACTCTGCCAAACGAGTTAGCAAGGTGACTATTTTACTACTATGCTCCATACTGAATGCAATCAACCATACCTCATTCTGTGGAAATAGGCACAGCGCCAAAATATTTTTTTCGAATGATTGATTTTACTGTAAACATATTGTCTTTATTTAGTTTCCCTTTCTACTATCTTGTTTTCAAGAAATGCTAATTTTTTATAAAGACGATAACATTTATCAGTTTTGCCTCGTGTAACCAGTTTTTTGTCCCTTCTCTCAACTCCCATTCACCGGAGTCACTAGTATGACATGTATTTATAAAAGTGTTGAGTCTATTCGCATTAGTGGACTTTCATGGTTCAGGTAAAAATTTCTTGCCCATCTTATACCTGATGATTAAAATTTACTGCTGAAAACATTATATCGGGTTATTCATAGTCGTGAAATTATTAAAATCACTAATGATTACATAATTACAAAAACACTATTCCTTTCACAAAGAATTGGGGTTTATTTATGTAAAAGCGACTAATATGAAATTCAAATATGAACCGTCATTTTGTTCTTCGTTTATTAATAGCCTTCGGAATGAAGACAAATTACAGGTCCCACACCTTAAATAACTCAGAGCTCTAATATTTTCAGACCTGAAAAATTTTCTACTGCATTTGAAACAATAGTGAAAAATAGTAATATACGTTACAAGAGCGGTATGTTGACGTTTTCATGTTCGAGGAAAAGATTGAAAAAGCGAAACGTAGTTGAGCTTTTTTAATTTCCGAGAACATGAAAACAAATATACCGCTCGTGTATCGTACATTATTTTGTGCGAAGATTGTTTATTACATACCTGACAGACGAATTTCTAATTAGTTGCAATGAAATCTCCATCTTGGTTTCTGTTTAATGACGGCAACTTCGGAAAACCAAAATATCTTTCTTCAACATTGTTGCTATAAAATGTTTTCTGTGTTTACTATACTCCAGCAGGCCGTGATATACGTCTCTCCCCCCCCCCCCCCAGTCTATAAATGCGAACTTAAAACAAACGGTAAGGTTATGTAATGATTTATTTTTCATTTTAATATTTTAACAATATTATTTATATAACATATTGCAGTAATAACATCGGCATCTGGAATTTTGTTGATTTTTTCACGGCTTCCTTAATGTTACTTGTATCAGGAATGCAATAAGTTTCGTGGAGTAGTAGACTTTACTTAATTTTTGCAAATATTTAAAAACAATAATTAACATTGCAATTTAGATGAAATTGCAGTGGTAAGTTTCCAATTTATAATTACTACTATGTTAAACGTCTCTAAAAATAATATGTTAAAAGCCTAAAGCAGTAAAATGAATGTCGAGCTTAAGCGGTAAGAAGAGGGAAATTGTTATGTGTGTTATGTTGGGAATACTGAATGTGGTATTTCACACTTACCGCGTATTGGTTCTGTGCGGAAAACAAGCAAATACGCACGATCTCGGACAAAAGTAATTAACATATAGGGCTACGGAAACAAAACTCATGCATTTTCAAAAAAAAAAAGAAGAAGAAGAAGAAGAAATTAATAACTCACACACAAACAATTCCAATCGATTTAATTTGATACATTTCGGAATGAAAAAACATGCGTTTACGATTTTTTTCTGTTTGTTCCTTTCAAGATACAGTCCCTGGGGTCTGTTCAGGTCTAAATTCCATTTTTTCATAGGAATAAATCCTCTCTTTTTAAGGCTGTAGTCTATTATTATTCTTGGTAGTCTGTTACTTTTTTAATTTCATTTCATTTCATTTATTGTACTCCATAAATACAGATCTTACTGTACATCAATATTGAAGCTTTAAGATGTGGAACAAGTGAAGTGTAATGAGGAGAGCTATATCGATTCTATCTATATGATCTTTCAGGTACAGGTATTTACTTATTTATTCATCAGGAATTTTATAAAGTCTTTCAGTTATAGGAAATCGAACCCGGGTCTACAGGATTATAAGTCCAGCACTCTAGACACTAGACTACCGTGGGGGCATAAATTAAATATTATATTTACCTATTATTAGAGCTAAAGTCATAGCATTCGTAGGAAGAATTATTACACCATAAATCGTAAATGATGGAATGACCGAAAAAAATTTGATAGAAAAGCCGAGAAACATCTCGATATAAATTAAGCAGATTTTTTTCAGCATACTCAGTATTTACACCTTAGCTTCGCCACTGACTGAAATTAAACGTAATTTACTTTTCTCCTTCTTTCATAACTTATAAAAACAACTGGTATTATTCATCCGTCCACTATAGGCATGACGGTACTAACCATCATTTCCAAGAATCCAAATTGGCTTTAAAAAAATTGCAAATACTGTCTTCTATGTCTTGCAAGAAACTAATTGGCCATATGAACTACTTTGTAGGGTCAGGGGTCTGTGTGGAAGGTCAGACTCTGGAATTACTCCACTTCCCACCGCAGTAACATCTCGATACATTGGAAGTATCCTTGAGTAAACCACTTTGCTTCGCCTTGTGTTGCTTTGCGTGAGGCACGGTAAGTGCTTGCCTCATCAATGATTCATTACCAACTCGTTTGCACGACACGGCTTTGTTTGTCATGCGTATCTACAAACACCTCAACAGTTACAGCTAGCTGCATTGCCGACTGTAACCGAGAGGTGGACCCGGCGTCTATGGTACGAAAACATGAAAGTGAAGATTATGTACAAAATAAATACAAATCATAATCTGTGTTGTGCGTAACTTAACCGAGTGAGGAACTTGAGTCAGTGCTAGAGCGCGATCTCATTCCGTTGACTCGGGTTCGATTTCCTGGCGTTCACTGGGATGATGATAATTAATAAATATCTTTATTAAATAAAATATGTAAAACTTTTTCTTTGTATTGCCATTTTTTATTTGTTCTCGAGTGCTGGTTCTGGACATCATACAATGGAGGGTGATTGTGGAGTATTAGTGAAAAGATAATGAGAGGAAACAGGAGAACCCGAGAAAAATTCGAAGGATCGTATCTGATTGCTACGGTGAAAGACAGTGGCTGAACACTCGATCACGACGTGAATTGGAATAATATTTATGGTGGATAAATTTGGGGAATGATGTTTTTTTTTATTATTATTGGGTTATTTTACGACGCTGTATCAACAGCTAGGTTATTTAGCGTCTGAATGAAATGAAGGTGATAATGCCGGTGAAATGAGTCCGGGGTCCAGCACTGAAAATTACCCAGCATTTGCTCGTATTGGGTTGAGGGAAAACCCCGGAAAAAACCTCAACCAGGTAACTTCCACCAACTGGGATTCGAACCCGGGCCACCTGGTTTCGCGGCCAGACGCGCTGACCGTTACTCCACAGGTGTGGACGGAATGATGGTAGGTAGGTAGGCTACTTTTATACAGGGTGTTTCCGGGATGGTGTTACAAACTTTTAGGGATGATGGGGAAGGGCACATGTATCAATTTGAGATAAGGAACCCTGGTCTGGAAATGACTGAGTCGAAAGTTATAAGCAAAAATAGTTGTGTGGAAATGAAATAATTTTATTCCTCTGTACACCTTATTTATGTGTATTTATCTGTACACCTTACACATACTGTACTGTATTCATCTGACATTGTTTACGTTGTCTACTTACAGTATTCCATTCAGTGCGCTGTCTGAGGGGTGGGGACAGGAAACTACACTAAAGCAATGCAGATAGTGTAATGTGTAACGGACATGGTTGGTCCTGATATGCATGTATGCAGACAGCAGTGTATGTGTACAAGTTGCAATGTCCAGTCGATCAGTCCTATTGAAATGGAGGAATACACGAGAGCGGAATATGCAGACCTGATTTTCGAATATGGATGAGCCAATGGGAACAGTAGACAAGCTCACAGATTGTATCGGAGCAAGTACCCACGTAGGAGACATCCGGCCCATACCATCTTTCCACGACTGTACCGAAGGTTAAGGGAAGGAGGGCACGTGGTGCCAAATTACAATTCCATTTCCACACAACTATTTTTGCTTATAACTTTCGACTCAGTTATTTCCGGACCAGGGTTCCTTACCTCACATTGACACATCATCCCTGAAAGTTTGTAACACCAGCCCGAAAATACCCTGTATATTCACAGTGTTGAAGAAGATTCTTCATTGCTTGGGTTTAATATTTCTTGATTCTTGTAATTTCTTTCAAATCAGAAATATGAAAAACTTTCATTTTTATTAATTTTTATATTTTTTTGGTGTTACACTATTAACAGTGGCATCACCACTATGAGTAAAGTAGATCTGTTTTTTTTTTTTTTTTTTTTTGAGTTTACAAAGGAATATATTATTCTGGTACTTATTCTTGTTCTTTGGGTTATTCTCGTGAATATTTATTGTAATTTTTCATTGGTTTCCGATACGATTTTTAAAGCATATTTTCGTTTTCATCTCATGATATCATATCGTCTATATGATTTTTCGACTTTTAAAATCAATCATAATTCGAGTTCAAACTGCTGTAAGCCTAGATGATCTCTAACTAGAGTTACTTCTTATACCTTAGTATGAGGTCAGGTACTGGAAGTAATTTTTTTTCATGATTTTTTATTTGTGTTGACTATTGAGGCAGATATTGTAATAGATTCAGAATATTTATACGTAATGAGTCCACTGTCTTTTTATGCACTTTCTTTACTTCTTGTGACACTTTTAATCGTTTGGTTATATTTGTTGCCGCTTGAGTTTCAACATATAACACTAAAATCAGCGACAATTTATCTTTCCACAACTATAAAAACCAACACTATGTTTAAAGTGTGTTAACTTGATGGCCGTCTACTGCGTAGTAAGTATACAAGAAGAAATCTGCAAACGGATGCATTCAGATATTACAACATATCAACCCACTTTAGTAAGAGAACAGCGCTTGAATTTAACAAGGATTATGTAAACTAGGACAGCCGGGCAGTCAGTTGCAGGAGTAAGTTGTAAATCTGCCCACAATTACTCCGCGTGAGTTAATACGAACCGGTTGCAGTTTTGATTATTATTTCTCACTTCATTTAAGAACATTTCACTGAATGACATGACGTGAACGCTGCAGTTACTGCTAAGAGGCAAATTAACGAACATACGAAACACTGTCAGCCTGCTTATTATTTGCTCTCCTTCCCTTCCATTATTGTTGGTTGTGGAGATAACCCTTCACCCCTCTCTCACCTGCCGGTTTATAAAAATCGCTAAGGGCCGATTTCACCAAACTTATTTGACTTCAATTGTTACTCGCCAAAATATTGCAAAAAATTGTAGAAAATTGTAAAAACTGTAAAAATTGTAAAATATTGTAAAAACTGTAAAACTTTGTAAAAATGTAATTGTAATATTGTAAAATTTTGACTTGTTCCACCTCTTAAAGCTTCATTGCTCACGTAAGTTCTATGGAATATAATAAATGAAATGAAATGAAAAAAAAAAAAACAATCTTTTTAGTTGACACTTTAAAGGGACAATGAATTTCACCAACACAAATTGGGCTTTAAGTTCTCATTAAACTAGGCCTACATTTAAGTTTATTGGTAAATATTTTGCCATTTAAATAATTAATCTTGCATTAACGACAATAATTTTCATCATGACAATGATGTAATTGATATTTGAAAACGATAATTTCTTACCAAGGCTGTAGAGGATAAATTCCGAAAAAGAAATTATTTCAATACAATAGACGAAAAAGATTTGCAAATGCAGTTTAGGTTGAGCAAAACATAAGCATTCTATATTTTGAATAGTACAGAAGGTGATTTAGAATTTCCAAGTAATAGTTAATTACATAATAATATTATTTAAATGATATATTTATTGAAGAAACGTTTAACCAATTGTTCTCTGGTTCATTTCACTAACCCTCAGCTAGACACATTTTTTCCACACTGGTCGACTGTGCCAAGGCTCACTGTGCATCCAGGGTGCATGTAGGCAATCCCACAGGCTCCTCGACCAGACTGCTTCGCACCTTCCCGATCGATGATAGGAAAATGCTAACGAATATGATAATGGAATGGGGATATGTTGATGGATTGAAATACATGCCTACATTGGGAAACGGGAGGGCCCCGAGAAAAAAACACCCGATAATTTTTTGACGTGAATACTTCCATACGTTCGGGCCAATACTAGAGTGTCATCCCAAAAAGTCGATCGACTCATTTTCAGATGAGTTTTGTCGCTTTTATAATTTGAAAGTCCCGCGCCGTGGCGTCGCGGTCTAAGACATCCCGCCTAGGACTCGCGTTACGGAATGCGCGCTGGTTCGAGTCCTCATGGGGGAAGGAATTTTCTTATGAAATTTCGGCCAGTGTATGGGACCGGTGTCCACCCAGCATCGTGATGCACTTGGGGAGCTACGATAGGTAGCGAAATCCGGTTGCGAATACCAGCTATAACGGCTGGGGGGATCATCGTGCTAACCACACGATACCACCATTCTGGTTGGATGATCGTCCACCTCTGCTTCGGCATGTGGGCGTGAGGCCAGCAGCCGGCTGGTCGGTCTAGGCCCTTCACGGGCTGCAGCGCCAAGGATTATTATTATTATTATTATTATTATTATTATTATTATTATTATTAATAATAATTGAAAACACGACATATTCCAATGAAGTAAACGACGATCAATTTACAAATTACATAATGCAGTATTAAATTATACAGTTTGCACGCAAAAAAAGCGAATGCTCGTGCTTGGGACATGCGTATATAATCACTTTGTGATTTAAAACTGCGCTCATTCCGTCGGATCTCGGCCACTTAGTCACTCATAATGAGTGCACCTCTGCACATTAGTAACTTATGTTGGACATTGTGCCACGGTCACAGATCTGTAACACAGACCATGAGGGTTGGCCACTAAAGGAAAACTAAGAGGTGGAGCTTAAACTGAGAGGATTCAATCCGGCACTGGAATTGGAATCCGGTGTGGCTCAGTGGATAGAGCGTCAGCACGTAGAGCTGAAAACCGGAATCCCGGTGCCGGAGAGAATTTTTCTCCGCTCCACCGATCCTTCATCATATGAAAAGTTTTGTTCATTTAACTTTCATAAGATATAAAAAGAAATTAATTTCACTCAATTTTTGTAGGCCAATGGTAAACCCTCCCATCTCAATTCTGGAGTTATTTTTATAAACAGATTGTAAAGTTTTGGTCCAAAGTATGAAGAATGATTCTGCCTATATTTTCTATTGCATTTTGGTTCAAATAAAAGAGGTAACATATTTCGCCTTGTAGCCTATTATGAAATGTTTCAACATCATCTTTATAATATTTTGGCAACGATTTTTATGAAAAAAGTTCAACAGAGCTGAATTGTAAATTTTTTCAATATTATGAATACAAAATTCTGAAAAAAAATCAAATGTGTTGTCTAATCAACAAGTTTTGACCAACAAATTTCAATTATTCCGTTTTGGAGCAAAAACAACGGATTATGATGTAATTTAGCAATTCTTCTTCAATGGCCGACAAATTTTATTGGAACCCACTTAATCAGGGATACGTTCTTTTAAATGACGCAAATCTACGTAAAGTGACTTCCAGCTTTATTTATCTTCCGGAGGAAGCCATGGTAAGGATCTGAACCAGCAAACCTCCGATCCAATAAGCAGCATAGTAACAGCAAGACCACCGACGACGATTCCTTTGAAGACTGTCATCTTCATATGAGCCGTTCAGAGCAAAAGTTGTCAGTCAAAACTGGGTAATAAGGTTTAAAGTAAAAATTCTGTAAAATACAGCGGAAAGTAGCAATTAATATTTCCTTCTTTCTATCCACTGACTACTAATAGTTTAAATAAATTGAATATTAATTGCTACTTTGCGCTGTATTTTATAGCATGTTTACTTTAATCCTCATTGCCCATTTTTACTTACACCTCTTCACCTCTGAACGGCACATGTAAATTGTGTGTTCATAATACTACATTTGTCACACATTCTGTTAGAATGACGCCCGACAATAGCTAATACGATACACAAAAATCAAATTCAAGTTGGTTAGAATCGGAAGAAAGCGTGGGTGCGGCTCCCAATTAAGTAAACTGGTTTACGATTGTGACTAACTTCAGCCGCATCTCTGCCGCGGCTGCTACCTTTCTTCCCGTTTAATGCGCTGTTAAAATAACAATGAATCGTAATTTCGTGCCTGCAGGGGGGGTCCCGTTTCCTTAGCTGTAAACCGAGCTCCTCCGTCTCCTTATATAAATGTTAGATCACGAAGAGACGGAACTGGTTGTAATAAGAAAGTGTTGGCGACCTGACCCCAATCCGGAAGATCTCCGCTCAATGACAACCTCAACAGCCTCATCGTCTTGCAACGAAAGTGTGGTAGAGATGGCCTCTCCCACAAACGAACTTTATCAACACATGCGTGACCTTTCTATAACATGGCTCATTAATTGGTAAATATTAAGTGTTTCTTTTCACCTGTAGACGTTGTTGTGAGATTATGACAGCTGTAGGATGGATTTAGAAAAGAGAAAAGGTACAATAGACACTTTGACCTCAATGGGAATATTGCGCCCTCTTTAACATCGAATATCTAATAGTGATAATCCAGTTCTCCTTCTTTTCACTTGCGTGTATATGTATAAACTTGACATTTCATATTATACTTTCAGATTGAATTGATGTAGGCCTATACAGTGGATTCCGTTTAATAGGACCACGTTGGGACCATGAGTTTTGGTCCATAAAGCTGCGTATTAGGACCCAGCTTGCTTGCTTGCTTGCTTACTTATGGCTTTTAAGGGACCCGGAGGTTCATTGCAACCCTCACATAAGCCCGCCATTGGTCCCTATACTGAGCAAGATTAATCCAGTCCCTACCATCATATCCCATCTCCCTCAGATCCATTTTAATATTATCCTCCCATATACGTCTCGGCCTCCCCAAAGGTCTTGTTCCCTCCGGCCTTCCAACTAACACACTATATGCATTTCTGGATTCGCCCATACGTGCTACATGCCCTGCCCATCTCAAACGTTTGGATTTAATGTTCCTAATTATGTCAGATGAAGAATACAATGTGTGCAGTTCTGCTTTGTTTAACTTTCTCCATTCTCCAGTAACTTTATCCCTCTTAGCCCCAAATATTGTCCTAAGAACCTTATTCTCAAACACCCTTAATCTCTGTTCCTCTCTCAAAGTGAGAGTCCAAGTTTCACAGCCATGCAGATTAACCGGTAATATAACTATTTTATAAATTCTACCTTTCAGATTTTTGACAGCAGACTAGATGACAAAAGCTTCTCAACCGAATAATAACACGCATTTCATATTTATTTATTTCTCCAGTTTATTTATTTTGTTGTTTCTCCAAGTTATTTGAATTTTTCCACCTCTTCGAAGGATAAACCTCCAATTTTTATAGTTCCATTTCGTACAACATTCTGGTCACGAGACATAATCATATACTTTGTCTTTTCGGGATTTACTTCCAAACCTATCGCTTTACTTGCTTCAAGTAGAATTTCCGTGTTTTCCCAAATCGTTTGTGGATTTTCTCTTAACATAGGCAGTCATCCGCATAAAGAAGCTGAATGAAACCCGTTTTTCAATTTTTATTATCTTGAACTTTCCTAATGGCATATTCTAGAGCGATGTTAAAAGTTTTTGATTTTGTGCATTTAAAGGAAATTAGAGGGACAAATGCATAACTGTCAATTACTATATTAATTCCGATAATAAGAGGACCAGCCGCATTACTGGACCAAAACGCATGGTCTCAACGTGGTTATATACCGGAATCCACTGCATTTAAATTTCAAATACATTTCAACTGAAATATTGAAAATGAATCTCCTAAGATGGTATGGAAATAATAATCGACAAACATTTACGTTGGGATAAAATATTTTTCTGTGCAATAGATTAAGATAAATTATTCACTATTTTGTTATCCTACGAAATTACTTGACTGTCCATAATTTATGACTGATTTACCTTACCAATAACATACTTAGTATCCATGATCATTTTTAAAGTGTGGTATTATAGGATGGGGTAGTGCTTATTGTACCTCTCTTATGTCAATAACTCTGCCTCCCAGAAAAGAATAATAATAATAATAATAATAATAATAATAATAATAATAATAACAATGATGACGATGATGATAATAATAATATTAATAATAATAAAACAACAATGATGATGATGATGGTAATATTAATAATATTAATAATAATAATAATAATAATAATAATAATAATGACGATGATAATAATAATAATCTAATAATGAAGATGATAATAATAATAATTAATAAAAATAATAATAATAATAATAATAATAATAATAATAATAATAATAATAATATGTCTTAACCTCTTAAACCTCTCAGAGAACTGTTGTATTCGATATTTAAAGCATATGACTTGCACCAAATTTATAACAATGTCTTATTTAATTTCGTACATAAAACCGAAATATATTTAATTTATATCCACATAAATATAAAACCAAAAGATTAGACAACATATGCTTGGCTAATCCATGGCGAAGCTCTTCTGTTATAGTATCTCCCCAAATGCCATCTAGCTATTACCAATTCCGTCAACGTTAAATAACCTACTACTTGATACAATATGTCTTTAACTTAACCAACAAAAAAGAAAAATAGTTACTTCAAATTTATACAAATTTATAACAAACATAAAAACCGAAATATATTTAATTTATATCCACATAAACATAAAATCAAAAGACCAGACAACATATGCTTGGCTAATCCCATTTTCAGAAAATCAAATAACCATCTTGCTATTACCAATTCCGTCCGTTAAATAATAAAGATCGAACAGAGAAATGAAGTGATCATATTTCAAGGATAAGGATCATTTTCAGATTGCTAAGACGTAAAAATGGGAAAGATGAAAGGAAAGGAAATGAAGTGAAACACAAAGAAAGACCATTAAAGATTTCCTTTCTGGACAAAACAGATCGTTGGCGTAAAGGAAACAAATATGCATTGGATCTCAACTTTTATTTCCCTGCCGGAAAAAAAAATGCTACGAATTTTACTTCCGTAATACCATCAACCTCGGCCGGATTTATAGCTACTTGCGGTGAGGAAAAGTGAAAATGAATGTAGATCCAATAATAAAGGAATCGAAGAGTGTAGGCCTAACACAGGAAACTTAATATTATTGAGCCAGTTCCCTTTAAATATGTCCTTCGTCAGCACTGATAAGCATGTAAGTATCGTGAATTCAGAGATATATGAAACGTAATAATGGGAAATGAATATTGGAATACAGATGTCAGCATTATAGGCTAAGGCATACGTACATCGTGAATACATCTGGTTCAGGACTTGTAAGAGACGTAATATGGAGACGGGATACTGGAATAAGCAGTCGATAAAATACAATAGAAAGAAACCTAATACAGATTTCTTTGAAAGTGAAAATGCTGCAGATTCAGCGCTGTAAATCGGAGACATGTATAATAAAGTTTAACCTTATTAAGTAAGAGAGTAAACGTTCTCAGCCATTTCTCATCGACAAGACCTATAGGCCTATCTAACTTGTGACTAGTCAATAATTTCATATAAATTCTTGTCAACCAGAGTCGCAAATAAACTGATATAAATGATGTTGCTAATGCTTGTAAAAATATAAAGGTAAAGTCAACCCTATGACAGGCCAAATCGACCCAGAGGGTGGCAAGAGATTAAGGCTCTTGTCTTTACAGACAATCGGCATTTAATGACAATAGGAACGTGTCCGCCACCTTTACTCCAAGGGAAATGCTCCTGGTACAGTACTCATTTATGTCAGTGGCTCAGTAGTCCTCAGGACCATAGTGCCGCAGGAAAGATTAGATCAATGGAAAAATCCATCGGGAATCGATTTTTTTATTTATTTTAGTAGGCTATTTTACGACGCTTTATCAACAGCTTACGTTATTTAGCGTCTGAATGAGATGAAGGTGATAATGCCGATGAAATGAGTCCGGGGTTCAGCACCGAAAGTTACCCAGCATTTGCTCATCTTGGGTTGAGGGAAAACCCCGGAAAAACCTCAACCAGGTAACTTGCCCCGACCGGGAATCGAACCCGGGCCACCTGGTTTCGCGGCCAGACGCGCTGACCGTTACTCCACAGGTGTGGACTCGGGAATCGAACCCGCGACCTTGCAGTGTTACGTCTTAACGGCAACGCTACCGTGCGCCTTTGCTAATGCTTGTACAGTACATAAAACAAATATATGAGCCCCAGCTTGACGTCAAAATATATCTACTTATTCTGTTGTGAGCTTGGATAACAAGACTCACTTGTTTATCATAGTTAACTCAAATTTCAATCCATTTTATAAAGTTGTCTTGTATGACTGTAGTAGACTGCCTTAGTAATACGCTGAGGGCCCGAATTCGAGTCTCATAATTGGCGCAATTTACGCATGTGTAGCCTATGCAGCCTAGGCGTCTTCGTGCATTACCATGAGAATCTAATGATACTTATAAAATTTACAGGACCTAATCATTCTTGGCTAACTTTGTAATGAAATATTGTAATTTATGACATGGATAAAAAGCGAATAAATGCCTCAGGATGTTACTGCATTTTGTATTTTGCATTACATGTCAGAAATAGATGTTGCGCTTCTTTAGCAAGACGTTTTATCTTTTAGTACAACGTAATGTTATATAGCACCTTACTTTGCTGTTATCACTATGCAAACACAATAAATACTCCAAACACAGACTTGTGGGATATTTCACGTTCCCTTCTTCCATGAGAAGACTCTTTTTATAGGTTAACGATTCACTTAGAGAAATTCACAAGTACTAAACACTCAAACATTTACAGTAGGAATAATAGTCTACTGACAATGAAATAAGCAGAAGAGCTGCTTCTCGAGACATCACGATCGCCACTGCTAATACAAGCATCGTTGTCTTTGTCGTTAACAATATATTGTATTAAAATTTATTGTATTTCAGGATGGCTCTTTTCACTATATGGCGAATATTTTAATGGGTTAATTAATAACATTAAATCCACTGCGCGGTGGGAATTTGTGGTAACGAGATAGTGTTTTGGCCAGACAAACCCGAACTTTTGTCAAGGAACTGACCGATATTCGATATGAAGTTGCGCAAGAGATATCCTATCCATGGCAACTTTCTCCTCTATGCCTCATCCAAAAGTCTTCTACCACTCCTAATGTCCTCATTCCTAATTCTTTCCCGTCTTGAGACACCTAAATTTCGCCTCAAGTAGTCCATCTCTACTGGTAGCACGAGTAGCTTTCTGTTAACTTCTTTTCTTGGTATCTACGAGGGTCAATCAATAAGTTTCCGGACTGTCCTGAATGTACGCAACACACAGAGCATAGGAAACGTAGAAGTTATCTAGAACTATGGAAACGCCTGGAAACTGCACTAAATGCATCACTTGAAAGGCAGAGAAGAAGACTAGTCATAAGGCGTATATGGAGAGGTTCCAGGAAAAATCGCGATAGAGCCTTGACAAGATTACACAAAATCACGTTTAGAGACTCAGGGTGCTATTCATAGACATTTCGCTAGCCCGCGTTACGAGTGTGCTAAACTAGCCCCGGCTATCGACTGGTTACTTGTACAGGATTCATATCATATCGTATCACTAACACTGGTTTATGAATACGAAAAACGTTAGTTCGCTGATCATCCACCGGAAGCCCGCGCTAAGAATGTCTATGAATACGGCCCTTAGGGCTGTATTCATAGACATTTTTAGCGAGGACTTTCGGTGGATGATCAGCTTTTTCGTATTCATAAACCAGCGTTAGCGATAGGATATGATTTGAATGCTGTACAAGTAACCAGTGGATAGCCGGGGCTAGCTTAGTACGCTCGTAGCGCGTGCTGCGAAATGTCTATGAATAGCACCCTTAGTTTTTAAACACAATCTGACACTATTTGATAGACCGACTCAACAGGCATGGAAGCAATGATCTTCAGCGACACGCACATGTATGTTTAACGGTACAATAAATACAAGTGCAGTTCGGAAATAAATTGATTGAACCTCGTATACCTCGTACGTATAACAACCATTGATTCTATTAGTGATCTCATAATAAGCAATTTTACATTGTCAGAGCTATCTCACAATAAGCTATTCAAAGCTTTTGTTATTCATTTTTCATGGTGTACTCTTTTCGAGGCCTTTTCCTTTTCTAATCCATTTATCTTAATTAAATAATTAATGCACTTTGAAAAGCTCTATAGGCTTTAACTGGCCATCCGAATAAATTTCTAAGTATTCACCAAATTATTTTAATTTTGGTATTTTAGGGTGCTATGCATAGACATTTCGCTGGCCCGCGTTACGAGCGTGCCAAACTACCCCCGGCTATGGACTGATTACTTGTACAGGATTCATATATCATATCATATCATATCATATATCATATCATATCATATCATATCATATCATATCATATCATATCTCATATCATATCATATCATATCATATCATATCATATCATATCATATCATACCATATCATATCGCTAACACTGGTTTATGAATAAGAAAAAAGTTAGTTCGCTGATCATCCACCGGAAGCCCGCGGTAAGAATGTCTATGAATGTGGCCCTTAGAGACTACCTTTTGTGTATTATCCGAATAGGAAAATACATCTTCTTATTAGCATGCATATTAAATGATTAAATGATTTCATTTACATACGTCTTTGAATAACAGTTCAAAAAAAAGAACTGTAAGCGGTAGTATCATTCGCAATATGATAAACTCGATTCAGAAACGCTTGAAATTTACGAGAAAGTATGTGCCACCTCCCTAACACGCACTTTTTGTTTTGTTTCCTATTTTGCCTAATACCTTTCATACCTGCTCCTATTTCAATGGTTTCGTTCATTTTAATTTATTTTTACGTACAGTAGTGGCAAAAAAACCGGACCGACCCTTATAGCTGATTTTAGAGTGACAGATTCAAATTTTGCTAGTCACAAAACACACCCATCTTGTATAATTAATTGTAACAATGAAATTTATTGCATTTGTTCGATTCTTACCGTCTTTTCTTTTCCTTCAGTGCGTCAAACTTACAGACGAAAAACTTTGAGAGTTTTATTTTCATATGGCATCAATATTACATTTCTACCTCTATTCGGCAAAGATAACTGCGTATTTTTACATTAAATAGCAGTACATACCTCTGGCTTCACTATCCATATTGAAATTACCACAGTTTGACACAATACACAGCACAGGATTTTTTGTATCAGCTACAAGGGTCAGTCCGGTTTTTTTTGCCACTACTGTACATAAAATTTTACTACTTTAGTGTATCAGCAGCCAATATCCAGTTATAAATTGCTTTATTCTCGCAGTAATATGAACTCCTGATCGAGATTCCTATGACCTGACAAGCCTTCTCCCCAGTGCGGCAGTATGTGTGGACCATTAAGAAGTTTTTCGAATTGCTGTGCGTTGCCAATTACATGGACTATCCTGCCTCCTTACCCGCTTAATAACGGGTGTTTACTGCCTTTGATACCTTTTATTACTTTTATTACCTAAAATTTGATAGCTTCAATATATCGGATACAAATTCCTCAGCTATATTAAACGTTTGTTCGAGGAAAGGCAAGTGTTGACATGTAGGAAACCACGTAGTAATTCACGTGGTTGTGGGAAACATCCCATCTGAAGCACTAAAAAATAAAACAAGCTCGTAACGGTCGTGTCGTGTATAGCAATGCAATTTCTGTAACTGCACAAAAATTGCCGGGTCTTGAAGAAACAGAGAGGCTTGTCGTGTACGGAGGTGAAACCAGGTTGCGTTCTCGTACTCACGCTATGGGAGCCGTCATCGTATTGTCGCTCTCTTGTTTCACATGCACTGTTGGAGACTCACAAGAAGTCTAGTCACGCTTCTATCACTAGCGATCAAGTATCGATGTAGTGATCCCTGTTTTATTACTCAGGAGGAGACACATGTATTTTTTCGGTAGATCGGTGCCAAAGAAATCGAGCTCCAACCCCGACGTTTATTGGAGTGATATTTGTTATAAACAAGACCCGGAGTGAGACTAGTGGCCAACAGGCTTGGAGCTCACATATTTAGTTTTGTACAGCCCCAACCCCTTGCAAGGACGCGTTTTGCGTACCTTTTAAATTTGTCCTCCCAATTCTCTTCGATTTTTCGATTTTTTGTAAACAAGATAGGAGGATCTAAGTCCCTCGCGGAAATTTTTAAGTATAGAACCTGTAGCTCTGTTCCGGGAATTTTTAAGTACACAGGCGATGCCCGTTTTCCTCCTTTGGTACTAGAAGAATACATTTTTAAAAATACAGAACAACGAATGCTGTAGAATAGTTCCATTCAAAATTAAATGCTATGTGCTATCATTAGAGACAGTCAAAATTCGTGATTCGCGAAATCGCGAAAAACCTAAAAACTAAATAAACATAGTTTAAAACATGGTTCACATAAAAATATCATATAATTACACGTTTCAACTCGCGAAACACCCGCGAAAAATCGCAAAAATCCTATGACTCGCGAACTTAGCATATTTTCTGTCGTTATTCGCGAAAAGACGCAATTTTTCATCAAATCTAAATTTGGAGATTTTAGAAGTTCTGTTTGAAAAATGCTCAAGGTTTGTATTGCTGGCGCTAGATGGTGTGAGTTGAAATGGTTCGTAAACGGTTTGATGCAACTGAAAACAGTTTGAAACCTCTCTTTGATCACGTGCCAACCTTAAAGAATCCATCACCTGAAGTAGCAGTACATGCATACAGTGAACTGAAGTACATAGTTAAAAATAGTCCTGGACTTTCAGTGCGAGAAGATTTGCTGTCGTTACGTGAAGATCACAGTGATTTTGTGGACGGTGCATTCCAAGCTATATGGGTTCCAGTTTCTAATGTTGACTGTGAACGTTTTTTTCACAGTTCTCGTGTGTGCTAACAAATAGAAGAAGAAACCTTACAATGACAAACTTAGAACTGTTGTCTGCGTGCAACTTTGAATATTTAATTATAATTGCCAATTATCTTAAGCAACATAATAATTTAATAAAACAGGGTGAAAATTTCAGGTTTACTCAAGAAATTTTCGTTTTCATTCAAGAAATTTTATCCTTTTTAACCAAGAATTTTAGCCCCTTTTATTCAAGCATTTTGACTGTCTCTAGCTATCATTCACATCCAATACAGTGTGTGTTTGTAAATACTCTTGAAGATGTAAATGCAGTACTTAAGTATGCCAAACGACGTCGTGCAGCAATGGAAGGAAGTGTAGATCGATATTTACAAAATTTTTTTTTTTACTACGACAGTGCGTTAATTTGCATTTTACCCACAGTTGTCAGTGGATAATATGAGCCTTTAAAACACTGTTTTGAATAGTATAGGCTAATTCTGTCCGACCAAATGGTTATGTCGCATTTCCAGTTTCGCCACCGTTTCTGCTTGCCCCTCTGTAAAGGCTAGAGGCTGGGCTGTTAGGCTTTTTCCTGAAAATGTTTTCTGTACGGAAATAGAAGTATACGTAATATTAAACGACTGTTTACTTTAAAATAATTTCCCTTAACAAAACGTTTCCCATTTGTCACTTTATTATACATACTTTTGTTTGATTAGTCAATTTATTGTCTGAAGACAGGTCTAAACCTCACAAGTGATGCCAACAAGACATCACTTATGAGGCAAGTGAGATGTACTGCCTGATAATAGATGTACTTATCAGTTAGAACCTCAATAAAAGGTAAATATTATACATAATGAAAAAAAATTAATAATAATTCTACAAAGTATTGAAATTTAACACTTCAGAGACCTCTTTTGTTTTAAATACTGCAATATGGTAGGCAATTATAATATGGAAATATCGCTCATAAAAACAAAAGTAATGATCTGAAATTAAATGGTTTGAATGGTATTATGAAACAACGTAGAAATAGATGGAAACAACATGTAGAAACAACGGTCCACATCGTCCACTATTTCAGCTCCTCTATTACAAACAAAATGGAAAGAGGAGAATATCACCAATAAAAAGATGACGAAATGTTTAAAGTCTGAAACCGGAACAGGTACATTATATTTAAGCCGTGAATAATAGTACGATGATAAAAAAACAGGTATACGTCCGTCTTAAATAAGCGATTGTGACGGTGTTACTATAATATTTTTCCTTCTAGGATTCGTCCCTTCGAAACTTATCGGCCTCACAATTTCCATGGTTACGAATTTAAACTACAACAGTTATTTACATATGGTCATATGGTCACTATAACACAACACTATATAGGACAAGAAAAGTCAACATCATCATAATCATCATCATCATCATCATACAACAAACCGGGAAGTTTGTTGATTCTACTCATCCCCATACAATAGAGATGATCTGCATATAATTAATATCATATTTTAAATATTTAAAAATGAAGTTACTGTTTTCAAAGATTTTTCACCAAATTTACATACCTAATTCGCATATTCACATTTTCAATTTTATTTTATTTATTTATTTATTTATTTATTTATTTATTTATTTATTTATTTATTTATTTATTTATTTATTTATTTATTTATTTATTTATTTATTTATTTATTTATTTATTTATTTATTTATTTATTTATTTATTTATTTATTTATTTATTTATTTATTTATTTATTTATTTATTTATTTATTTATTTATTTATTTATTTATTTATTTATTTATTTATTTATTTATTTATTTATTTATTTATTTATTTATTTATTTATTTATTTATTTATTTATTTATTTATTTATTTATTTATTTATTTATTTATTTATTTATTTATTTATTTATTTATTTATTTATTTTTTATTTTTTATTTATTTATTTATTTATTTATTTTTTTCCATTCACACTAGGAATCTGTACAAAATACATATCTTAACATTATAGCAACTACAGTTTCTCTAATATTTTATAAACATGTGCGTGAAGTTGTGTAATAATATACAGTATACCTACAATAAATATTTATCTTAGATTGAGAACAATAAAATTATTCCTAATAGCCGCACTCACATAACGAATCCAAAAAAAAAAAAATGTTTACTATTTTAGGGAGTTTCTATTCAAAACAAATCCAATACAATGTTTTTGGGCATTTACTTTGGACAGAAATTCATACTACATTTGTATCTACAGATCGACAAAATATAGATTTGCAGAGTTAAATTCTGCAGTATGAGGTGATCCTGCCATAGGATTTACATTAGAAGGAGAGTGCCAGTTAATATTGATCGAGGTTATCAACGACCGCAGTTTATAGATACACTTTAATTAGAATTAATTGCAGGTCTAAAGTCCATCTACGGATACTGAACTTGAAGCTTTGAATTCCAGAAGAAAGAGCTGCATTTCCAGTTCAAAATATGTGTACAGGAAGTACTGAAACTAGTTTATAATTCTGAAAACTAGCTAATTTCTTACAAATAACTGTGGTATGTTGTTTTAATCGGTGTTTATTGCTTAAAAGAAAACATCACCCTATGAATGGCGCTTGCATGTAATTCATTTTGTTGAAATATTTGTATTGCATAAACAAGTAGTTCCTCATTCCGAGCATAGCTTGAGGCGACGCAGAATAACACAAGCAGAGGGACGCTTGTTTATTCCCAGTCATAAAATGAGATAAATTACTTTCCTCTCTTGGAATCGAAATCAGCCCGCGGGGTTCATACCCACTTTACCCACTTTTTCACAGTGGAGTAAGGATGCGGATTTTTATGTGTCTAGGCTTCGAAATTACAGAAGTTATTCACATTTTATTGAGGTGATAAAACTGCTGCAATGGAATAATGGCAAGATAAAAATGCTGGGGGAAATTCAATATTACACCGACATCATTCATATTAAGTCTCACAGAATTCTCGATAATCGAACTAGGATCCAACACAAAAAATTCGCTTCGGGACACCCCATGGAGGGTCAAGGTTTACCAGCCGATTGCTGGACAGACGTCCACATGCTTCAGCAGAGGTAAACGATAATTCAGTACGGGAATAATATGTGGTTAGCACGACGATACCACCAGCCGTTATAATTGGATCGTGGAACTTAGCCCATAGTTTACACAGTGTCAGTCTCTGTAACTCGAACTGGAGGATCAAGGTCACGTACAAACGTACAAATCATGCACGAGTCACTGAACTGAAGCAAGCACTGATAATCCTGGCTGTCCCAGCTGACTTTAGTTGAGAATGGTCCAGGAATGGTGTAAGGACAAATGCAGTCCATTTTATTTCCAGTTCGAAATGCGTGAAAATAGTTTTGTAGCAAGAGGACGTTTGGCGACAAAAGACTTTCTAAATTTATGCCCCATAAAAATTGTTGTCATAAATAAATGTCTTACTATACTGTTACTATTAGTAGGTGGAATTATAACCCTCGTTCAGAAGAATTGACAGGCTCCCGTCAAATTCGTGGATACAAGTTGCCACATCTTTTCCTAATTCCAAGAATCCCTCAACATCAGGTCGGTTTCACTGAGAATGTATTCTGACGCCTTAGACATCAGTCTTCCAGGTTCTCAGTCCAGCTATAGTCCATTTTATTTCAAGGAGTGCAGTTTCATAGAAAGGACATTGCTGACAGACCTCTACTGCCATCTTCTAATTGGTTGTCATAAATAAATGTCCACGTCTATGACGGAAATCTTGTCTTCGTCCTGTTAGTAACCAATCACAACCCTCGTTCATCGAAAGAATTGATAGGCTCCCGTCAAATCCTGGTGGAGGAAGAGTATGCCACATCTTTTCCTAAAAGCCTCAAGTCATACATTATTCTGTAGTATTCGTTAAACATGCGGATAATGAAGTTATGTTACCTACGAATAAACTGCAGTAAAATACAGCAGTCATTGAACGGTCAGCTCTTGGTATTACGTTCTCTTCTTCAAACCCGTGGCTTCCAGATGGTAATGACGGCCACGAATCCTCTCATTTATAGGGTCGCCAGGATTGTGGCAACTGTGCAATGTTGAGACAAGGGAACATGTTTGGAATGGTCAGAGGTGTTTGTCTAGGAGCTACCGAATTGCACTCCACGATATAAAATGGACTATACTGATTTTCAAGACCTCACTTCTCATCTCTTTGTTGACTCCTTCGTTCCAACCCTTACTTAGCCTCCCTTTCTTTCTTCTCCCTGGTTGGAGTCCATTATAGAATGTGTTTTGGAAGGCGTTCGTCACCACTTCGTTGAACGTGTTCATACCATATTAGTGTTTTTTTATTTAATATGTTATTTTATGAGGAAGACATAATTTCTCTGATCTTAACATTTTGAATCTTTTCAAATTTTGATTTTCCTGCATATCTACGCCAAAAAAAAACCCATCTCTGTTGCATTAAAATTTTCCCGATATATCATTCATTCGCCAAATTTCATTGGCATGAGTAATTATTATACTCTTTACGATAGTGTTATAAGTTCTGTTATAAATATTTATTTTATTTCCCTTATGATACATTTTTGTCCCATGAAATATCATTTAATATACGCATTTCTGTCCGAACTTTGAGTTGAGCCCAATAATGAGGAATAGATATTTTAAGTTAGGAAGTTTCAATTTCTTTTTTCGTTGTGTAGCTCATTAATGTTATTGATTTCCGTCTGTGCATGACCTTTCACAAGGTATTTGTGATTGAGCTCCTTAAGATTTGGAAGCTTCGAAAGAAATCAATTATACATTTGTGTCACTTGCACATTTCGATTTTGCCTAGTGCAATAGTCTGAACAAATGGTTTGTTCTTTCAAATGAAATCGAGCACATGACACTAAGCGAGAAGCTATTTCATTCTCGCCTCTAAAAGCAACAATTTCGTCCCATAACAAGCAATATCCCTCATTGGATGCTGCAATATCTTGCACCTTTAGTTGCTGGTAAGTGATTTCAGAGTTTTAACAGGAGATACCATCTTCGCTTGAAGGTTTACTTCGTCCTGGCATTTCAGATACTGGAAATATGCCAGTTTAATGATGTAAAATTATATCAGAATACTATCTTTAATAAAATATAGGGTAAAGGTTGGTAATATTGTGATACTAGTAATGTTACGATAGTACTTTTTGAGAATTTTTTACAATTTTACTGAGCGAGAGAAGGATCGGTTTTATGCAGAATCTTGTCCACGAACATTACCTTAATACGTTGATGGCCACATGCCGAATCAGAGGTGGACGATCATCCAACCAGAATGGAGGTATCGTGTGGTTAGCACGATGAGCCCCCCAGCCGTTATAGCTGGTTTGCGTAACCGGATTTCGATACCTATCGCAGCTTCCCAAGTGCATCACGATGCTGGGTGGACACCGGTCCCGTACACTGGCCGAAATTTCATAAGAAAATTTCTTCCCCCATGAGGACTAGAAACCAGCGCACATTCCGTAACGCGAGTCCTAGGCAGGATGCCTTAGACCACGACGCCACGGCGTGGGACAAAATCCGCAATAGAGTACATTAAAAAAGTAAAAGTAATAATAATAATAATAATAATAATAATAATAATAATAATAATAATAATAACAATAATAATATATTTGGGGCTAACATGGGATGAATCTACAGGAGAATGGAGAAAGTTACACAACACAGAACTGCACGCATTGTATTCTTCACCTAACATAATTAGGAACTTAAAATCCAGACGTTTGAGATGGGCAGGGCATGTAGCACGTATGGGCGAATCCAAAAATGCATATAGAGTGTTAGTTGGGAGACCGGAGGAAAAAGACCTTTAGGGAGGCCGAGACGTAGATGGGAGGATAATATTAAAATGGATTTGAGGGAGGTGGGGTGTGATGATAGAGACTGGATTAATCTTGCACAGGATAGGGACCGATGGCGGGCTTATGTGAGGGCGGCAATGAACCTTCGGGTTTTTAAAGCCATTTGTAAGTAAGTAAGTAAGTAAGTAATATAATAATAATAATAATAATAATAATAATAATAATAATAATAATAATAAAATATGACATACTGGTAATTACCTTCGTTTGAGAAGCTTGCAGTTGAGCAAGCTATACTGCGTTTTTCCTGTCGAAAAAAATCATAATTCTGTAACGTCTGAAGCATGTGGTCTTCTCTTCAACATTGACATGATACTAAGCGATGTACTTCGATTTTCGAAGGCACGAACAAAATAATATGGTAGAAACAGAAAATAATTAAATAGCTCGATAAGGAACCTCGCGGTGTCTCGTGTTTCCATCATTATGTTTAAATTTGTTAGAGGAAGCAATACTAATGTTTCACATACGCCCAGAAAAACCTAAAAATGTATCTGAGATTGAGAGAAGAAAGGGTGGATGTCCCATATACGGCCAGCAACGCACAAAAATCCATTGCGAATTAGAATCATGTGGCGGATGTCCCACATGCGCCCTTCTACTTCTGAATGTTGTGTGGAAAACTGTCCTTATAACATGCCATAATCATGCCATGGATTATGCAGAGGACTACCGCCTTTTTTCCACCACATATGCAGTCAAGTATGCTGGTCACAAAAATGCCACCAACTCAAAATCCACAAAATTGGACATACGCTCTTTTGCTTCTTGGGTACGAAATTTATGCATTTTAGATCTGGCCGTAACTTCACGTAAATAAAAAGTTCAATTTATTAACTATAGTCTATACAATGAACATGTAAATTCTTCATAGGATTTGTTTACACAGGATGTAGAAAATTTGTGTTACTGAAGCCCCGTAATAATGTAGGCCAAAGTTGCCTAATTCCGTGACACCCATAATTCCGTGATACTTTTTTTTAACTAAATGTCCCAGAATTGGTTATCTTGCTAGGAAATTCACCGATGTCTCAAAAGGAGGTAAAAAATGTACTCTTTCGAGAAAGATTTCTGGCGCTATGGTCGAACGTCAAAGTTTTAATTGACATTCAATTTTAAAAATGTATCATGGGATTAGGGATATCACGGAATTAGGCAACGTTAACCTACTATGTGTAGGATATTCATAAATATCATTATCTCCGTTACGACCCTTCCTTTATTATTATTCTTCATGATAATTCCTAGTCTTCTTCGCCTTCATTTTTTCATCTTTTCTCCTTATTCTTATAAACCATCAATTCAGGTTTCGGTCTTTTTTAGTACCTATCTCTTAAGCCTTTCGACCACTTTATAAACCTATTTTTAGGCTTGCTTTGAATCCTATTTCAGACGCCCTTTTTAATACATGTATGAATGTATTGTTTCTTAAATATTAGCCTATGATTTATGCATTTTAGACCTGACAATGTTTAATTATACATAAATTAAAAGTTCAATTTGTTAATTATACGATGAACATATGAATTATTTTAGGATTTGTCTACAAAGGTGTATAAAATTTGGGTTACTAAAACCCGTAATAATGCACGGTGAACTGTACCTTATAATAACGTACAGTACTTTCATACACATAAAAGAGTTTTGCGGTTGCAATAATTCTGAACATGCGGAAGAATTTCAGTTCTAGCGCCCAACATAAAAATCAGCTAAAATTATACCTAAAAAAATTCCGTTAATATTGCCAGAAAAATGAATTTAATCGCTATTTAATGCAGCGACCTACGTTATCGAGGGACATGTACAGTTACATAGCAACAAACAAAACACGTGCTCTCTTGTTGCAGGTCACCACGAGGTCACGTGATGGACAGCCTCACTCAGGTAAGCATGCACGTTGTGGAATGTGGTCCTCACACTCGACTCTCAATGGTCCAGAGCAGGATCCTCGAAGGAGAGTCAACAGAGATTGCTGCATTGGCCTAGGAGTCCCGCAGAAACTCTCCGCTAGACATTATGCAATGATTCTGCAATTTCTAAACTAATTACCGAGTCCATTTATGGGCTGCTGAAGCGTTAATGAAACACTAATGTCGATTTGAATACAAGTTAGGTAACTGAGTTTTCAAGATGAAATTAACATATGGTTCTTCGAAGTATAACACGCCTTTAGTTTAGCGCGTTCTATATTTAATAATAGGTAATTTAATACTAATCTTAAAACTGTACAATTTCAACTTAATAAGAACAAAGGAGCTTTAATTCTCAGTAAGTTGACTGCAGTTGTAGTAATGTGTAGATAATCTTCTTAATTTTTATATTATCGTCATAGACATTGTGATGATGTAAAGTAAATTTAGGATTTCAAGGAAATCAAGCTTCCAAAATTCCTAATACTGATTCAATATGCTATTTGCATAACGTTCTATGTTATTATTATTATTATTATTATTATTATTATTATTATTATTATTATTATTATTATTACTCGCTAAACTGGACAATAAGTGTGATATCTTTCAGCCGTACCGTTACGATGATAATCAAGTCACTAACATATGTTCATGAATTTTACCAGTGCCATTCTTTTCAGAGAAATTTGATGTCTTTCTATCGCCCTCCCTCGTACTCCTCAACCTTACTAAGATATAGCGCCACGTTAGCGACAAGGTTAGATAGGGTTTGATGAGACATATTTTTTTAGAATTAGACGTACTATCTGTAGTAGGGTTAAACAGAGTCTGATAAGGGGATAGATTGTAAATTAGTCGCATTGTCAGTGATAAGGTTAGGTAGGGTTTGATGGAGAGACGGATTAGTGAGAATTGGCCCCAATGTTAGTGACAAGGTTAGGTAGGTTTGATAAGAGGGCTAGTTTAGACGCGCTGTCAATGGTAAAGTTAGGTAGGCTTTAATGAGGGGATAGTTTAGAAGCACTGTCAGTGGTATGGTTAGGTAGGCTTCAATGAGGGGATAGTTTAGACGCGCTGTCAATGGTATGGTTAGGTAGGCTTCAATGAGGGGATAGTTTAGAAGCGCTGTCAGTGGTATGGTTAGGTAGATTTCAATGAGGGGATAGTTTAGAAGCACTGTCAGTGGTATGGTTAGGTAGACTTCAATGAGGGGATAGCTTAGAAGCACTGTCAGTGGTATGGTTAGGTAGGCTTCAATGAGGGGATAGTTTAGAAGCACTGTCAGTGGTATGGTTAGGTAGACTTCAATGAGGGGATAGCTTAGAAGCACTGTCAGTGGTATGGTTAGGTAGGCTTCAATGAGGGGATAGTTTAGAAGCACTGTCAGTGGTATGGTTAGGTAGGCTTCAATGAGGGGATAGTTTAGAAGCACTGTCAGTGGTATGGTTAGATAGGCTTCAATGAGGGGATAGTTTAGAAGCACTGTCAGTGGTATGGTTAGGTAGGCTTCAATCAGGGGATAGTTTAGACGCACTGTCAGTGGTATGGTTAGGTAGGTTTTATTGAAGGAAGAACAGTTTAGACGCACAGTAATAGGTATGGTTAGATAGGCTTCAATGAGGGGATAGTTTAGAAGCACTGTCAGTGGTATGGTTAGATAGGCTTCAATGAGGGGATAGTTTAGAAGCACTGTCAGTGGTATGGTTAGGTAGGCTTCAATCAGGGGATAGTTTAGAAGCACTGTCAGTGGTATGGTTAGGTAGGCTTCAATCAGGGGATAGTTTAGAAGCACTGTCAGTGGTATGGTTAGGTAGGCTTCAATCAGGGGATAGTTTAGAAGCACTGTCAGTGGTATGGTTAGGTAGGCTTCAATCAGGGGATAGTTTAGACGCACTGTCAGTGGTAAGGTTTGGTAGGTTTTATTGAAGGAAGAACAGTTTAGACGCACAGTAATAGGTAAGGTTAGATAGGCTTTAATGAGGGGATAGTTTAGAAACACTGTCAGTGGTATGGTTAGATAGGCTTCAATGAGGGGATAGTTTAGAAGCACTGTCAGTGGTATGGTTAGGTAGGCTTCAATCAGGGGATAGTTTAGACGCACTGTCAGTGGTAAGGTTTGGTAGGTTTTATTGAAGGAAGAACAGTTTAGACGCACAGTAATAGGTATGGTTAGATAGGCTTCAATGAGGGGATAGTTTAGAAGCACTGTCAGTGGTATGGTTAGATAGGCTTCAATGAGGGGATAGTTTAGAAGCACTGTCAGTGGTATGGTTAGGTAGGCTTCAATCAGGGGATAGTTTAGAAGCACTGTCAGTGGTATGGTTAGGTAGGCTTCAATGAGGGGATAGTTTAGAAGCACTGTCAGTGGTATGGTTAGGTAGGCTTCAATCAGGGGATAGTTTAGAAGCACTGTCAGTGGTATGGTTAGGTAGGCTTCAATCAGGGGATAGTTTAGACGCACTGTCAGTGGTAAGGTTTGGTAGGTTTTATTGAAGGAAGAACAGTTTAGACGCACAGTAATAGGTATGGTTAGATAGGCTTCAATGAGGGGATAGTTTAGAAGCACTGTCAGTGGTATGGTTAGATAGGCTTCAATGAGGGGATAGTTTAGAAGCACTGTCAGTGGTATGGTTAGGTAGGCTTCAATCAGGGGATAGTTTAGACGCACTGTCAGTGGTAAGGTTTGGTAGGTTTTATTGAAGGAAGAACAGTTTAGACGCACAGTAATAGGTAAGGTTAGATAGGCTTTAATGAGGGGATAGTTTAGAAACACTGTCAGTGGTAAGGTTAAGTAGGCTTTAATGAAGAGATAGTTTAGACGCATTGTCAGTGGTAACTTAAGGTTAGGTAGGCTTTAATAAGGGGACAGTTTAGACTTTAGACTGACTGTCAGTGATAAGGTTATGTGGGGTTTGATGAGGGGATATATTATATAGTTACAAATAGTTCCACTTTCAGTGACTAATTTACCGGTATATACCATTGGATAAGATGATAAATTAGTGAAAAGTGTTTATCGAAAAAATGACAACTGAATGTGAGACCCATTATCTTTCTGTTATAATATATGTATATAGTATGTTATAATATGTGGAAAACAATATATATATATTTTCCACATTTTCTTTTGTCGATTTTAACGATTTTCCCTTAACCATGTCATATTTATTATTACTACTACTACTACTACTACTACTACTACTACTACTACTACTACTACTACTACTACTACTACTACTACTACTACTACTACTACCACCACCACCACCACCACTACTACTACTACTACACTACACTGCACTACACCACCACCACCACCACCACCACCACCACCACCACCACCACCGAAACATATAGGTCGACGGAAATGATCATACCTTTATCTACAGTTCCAACGTAAAAGCTAACCCACATAAACATATTTGGCTATTAATAACTTATTTCATTATTCATTTTACACATATTTTACATCAGTAATTTGTGCCCACTGTTTGCCTTCCGTAACTGACCAATTTTATTAGTCTAATACATATTTGGGCGTGATGATGATGATGATGATGATGATGATGATGATGATGATGATGATGATGATTATGCCTCTCCCTTACTATTTTATTATAATGAATCGATGGGAAAAGAAATTTTTCTACCCCTGTTCTAAGTAAATGAAAAATTGTGAATCATATAGCATTTTATCCATAAACTTTTCTGTAACTGTTGAACTGTTGACCGCACAATCAGTTTAAGAACAAAAAATTCACCCTAATCCCACATTAAGCAAATCTGGAAGTCAAGTTTCTCACACATGACATGTGTTAAAACTTTTCCCACAAACTCCTCCTCTTCCACCCTCCTGAACATAAATCAAGACCGCTATAATCATTGCCACATTGACTGCAGAGTGACTTGACAGCTAGGGAATACAGCTGCAAACTCTCCTGTTTCGGACTCTTTTACTGTCTAAAGTGCAGATCTTTGTTTTAGAATTTATCAGTCTCTGTTTGGTAATACTGGAGCGGAAATTGAAAAGACAACCAGATGTCTGTTCTTTAGAAAGCGGGATCTCACCGACTAGAATGACGGGTTGTCTCTGAGGAGCTTATGTACGATTTGTTTTACATGAGACGGTAAGAGAGCATCTTTACTAAGGATCTGGTTCGTCTCTCTCGTTATATTTATTGTTTAATTGATCCTACTTTCATAATGACAAACTCTCTTTTCTAGAGTATGCGGGAAATCTAAATAAAGATATCCTGATACAGAGCGTCATGTATAGTTTTGATAGAGGTATGGTTTGACCATCTCTTAAGGGGAAAGAATGGTTTTAATATGGTGGAAAACTAGTAAATTAAAAAAAAAGATTTAAAATACAATTTGATGTGTAAAAAAAAATAGATAAAAATTAATGTGCATTTACTCTCTGCCCTATTCAACTACTGCGACGCTATTTTTAAAGTTATGATGCATAGGGTTTTCAAGGGGGGGAATAATTAAATGCGATGGAAAACGGTATATTATAAAAAAATTGTTTTCAAATAATCTTTGGTATGTGAAAAAATATATTACATAAAATTTAACGCGAATTTAAGGCCTTGTTACCTGCTGCAAAGCTTTGGTGCATGGAGTTTATAAATAACGATCAATTTCGATTACAATTTCCCGTAACTTTATTTGCTAGCTTTATTCTCATTTAAAAAGTGATATAGCCTATGGAGCGCACTTTTTTTAGGCTAATATTATGAAACTTTCCTCGAAGACAGATATTTATTTTGTTGCATTTCTAAAATACCCCTGCATATTTCTATAAAAGTACCTCTAAAATGATTACTAAAATCTAATCATTTATCTTAAAATTTTTAAGCCCAATATCAAAGTTATGTTCAAGACGTTTTAAAGAATATGCTTCTAGGAATGAACTGTCAAAGAGATTTTGAATAAATCTTCAAAAGTAGCTGAGGTGTAGAAATTTCAATGAATTACTGTATCCTAGTACTCTTTTTTACATTTTGGCCCCAATGTTTTTTTTTTTCAAAAAGTAATTTCAAATTTAAATTGTTGCAGCAATGACATGTTTACACAGAAAAAAATGAAAAATATGCATCGTTAGGAAGACAATTTAAGATTATACCATCCTCTCCCTTCAATTCTTCTGATATGTGGAATCCAGTGATTTCATATTCATACTTTTTTACATTTCTATAAAAAAACTAACAGAAATCGGAAATTTCCTCCCGTTTTTTAACTTTTAAGAATTAGGCATAATTAACTACTTTTCTGGTTATGCACCCTTGAACTTTTGTCTTAAATACAGAGACCCGAAATGTCGATTTGAGGTTCAATGTTTCTGCTGACCTGGAGACATGATTGACGAATGGATGAACGATGGATCTGGACCGCGACTGTCAGATGTCTATCGCACGGCCCCTGGTGTGTCATTATTTCCACTGCGCTTCCATCAGCCGCTTCACGTGAAGTTTTAAGACTAGTAATTCAGGTAGCTTCACAAGAAAAAGTCACTTATATGTGCGTATTTTACATAGATCACCGAGATATTTGACGTTTCTACGGTAACAAAAATACAGATTACGTATTTTCGACTTACGTATAAAAGTTTTAAGGAGTGAACTAACGACGGCGGATTAAACTGTGTGGCACTTTTCGACTATAAATTCCTGGCATACTATATCGGAAAATAGTTAAATATTTATTCTAGAAAGAACAGGCTTGTACACGGAATTCTCCTTTATTCTGTGACGCGATTTTTACTAAAGAAATATTTCTTGGCAAGCACGCAAAATCTTCTTTAATATCAGCTGTCTCTGAGATCGATACCGGATTATCCTGAATGCAAAGTAGTAAGACCTTATATGACATTATAGTGAAATTGTGAGGCTTAAGAAACATGCCAAAGATATGGACGTACTAAAACAGAGAAGCCGATATGCATTTAAAATTAGTATTCAAGACAATAAATTGTTTTATTTCATTTAAAGACACTCATTGAAACTTAACAGGGAACAGATTTCAACATTACTCTCTCTCTCAACCTGTTTCACCTATCTGTAACATACTGGGGTGACTAAGCTATTTGAAACAATTTAAGAACCTCTGTGAGGCGCGGATTTTTTTTTTTTTTTTTTTTGCAAAGATACAAAAATATTTCTTAAAATGTAATTTCTCTCTTATTTCGCAGAAACACATAAATTTCGCATTTTTAGTGAATTTTGCATTTACGACCGATTTAAAAACTACAATAAAATATTTAACACGCTTTTAAACATAATGTGATATGTGATAAGTATCCACATACTCTAATGAAATTAATATTAAGTGCAATACCACAATGTAGTACATACAGTCACAAAGCTTGAGGTGATTTTTTTTTTTTTTTTTTTGCTTTTCTCGCGATACAATGCTTCAAGCGGTTAGCAACTGAGAGTACTAGGAACAATAGACTGTGCGACAGTAGCGATTCTAGTGGCTAGCAACTAAAGTTCAACTGTCAATGGATGCATATTCCCTACGTATTGAGCTTCGTGACTGTATGTACTAGACTGTGGTAATACTGTCACTATTATAATTGAAATTAATTATTCCACAGCCGCGTGGCGCCAGTTTATTTACTTATGAGTCTGCGTATTATTGATATGAATGCTTATTCATAGTCAAAGTCCAAACCAAGTCACATCATGAGTTAAACTATGCCAGAATATTTTGTGACCTTTCTTACGTGTCCACATTACAAGAATCACAATGACGTCAGTCACGCCGAGGAGTATAAAACTCCATAATGTGAGCTGGGCGACGCACAGATATTCAGGCAAGTTTACGAGATGTGTCGGTCTCTTGCTTTAGTTTAAGTTTCATTTCACCACCATTCTGTACTATCAACTTAAATTTTCCGATTGATCAATAAATTTAGTATTGGCAGCCCTTGGTTTTTAAAGAACTTAGGTCTTTTACTTACCCACCTACAACGCACTCCAAGATAACTAACTTCATCACAATAATATTACTTGCTTCGATAGCATTTGTGCTTAATTCGCTTTTATCGTGATTGCAAAAATCTGCCTTCTCTGGTTATAAGATATTAAAATGTTGATTCGTTCTACTGAGAAAGATTCCCAAATAGACACCATTTACATCATTCCATCTTTCAGTCTAAAGACAGACGTTTGCAGGAATCTAGATCAGTGGCGTGCATATCTTTGGATATTTTATATCATAACATGGAAATTTTGAACCGACAGCCCCATGGATTCAGTACCTCAAGTTCCTTGTCTAGCAGCTCTGTATACTAACTGAAAATATTGATGCGTTGTTCATTAACGTCCTATGTGTAGTGATAGAATAAACAATTCCTTTGTCCCGTCTTTATATTAACAGTTGGATCAATAATTGTGGCATTGAGATCAAAACCGCGACTAGACATGCAGAGGTCATTTTGAGAAAAACACAAGAAACTTAAAAAATTACATTGCATAATTATGCTTTAACCCCTTGTTTTTAGTATTGTTACTTTGCCCATAACCACATCTACTTTGTCCACAAGCAGTCAATTTTTTGTTTAGAAAACGGAACATATAGATAAATGAAGAGTCCACGGCAAGAATGATGGGTGTCATTTGGAATACATTTTGCAGGAGAAGCAATTGAAAGTTTGAAATGCTTAGCGCTCGAAGCTTAACTGTGATTTTCCGATCATTACTGGACAATGACTATCAGTGTTAATGCTATATAAACTCTCTATGTACATTCTATATGTCTTAAGCTATGCATTGACAGTCTTGGTTCATTTTTGACAAGAAAGTAACATCCATCATTCTTGCAGTGGACTCTTCAAATATGTTTGAAAACTGCTGACATGTCCCTTTTTATATAAAGGAACATACTTTCGTAAAAAATAGTAAATAAATGAAAATTGTTTAATCATTTTCTAATATTAGGCCTATATATTATTATATAAACGTTAAAACACACAATTATATTTATAAACAAGTTGATACTTCAGTGACACAGTATTAAATGGGTGATCTGCACTGTCTCAAAACTCACTTCTAGATTCTTGGGTGCTGGGTAATTTTGTTTAACGCTAAATGTCGGTAATTAGAAGACGGGGATTGATTAGTCATTGACAAGATCCATTTTTCAACTTAAAGCTAGAATTCTACAATGTTCAACGTAAGGGACAACATCAATTTTTATATAAACGATGAAGGGTCGCTCATATAATATGGTAATATTCTTAACTCAGATACCCCAAAATTGATGACAAGCCCCGCTTTAATCTCAGCGCTTCAATTACGGATACTACATTCAATGAAAGCAAACGGATCATAGGTTAATGCCTTGAAACTGACGATGAGTGTAATGTATAAAATGTAGCGAGACTGTGTTCATTTCAGTAACGCTATCAGAATAACGTATATTAGTAACACTGAAATCTCTCCTGATTCTAAACTGGGATTGGTGACATTTGGCCTCAATTTGCACACCTCTGACAAGAATGACAGCTATTCTGACACATGTCGATAGAGGAAAGCCTACTACCACAATAAATCTGTCACGATAATCAGTTATACGAGCGGACTCGGAACGAAATATCTCATACGTAGGAGTGTTGACCGCACTCAGTGGGAGGATGTCTCTTGGATTACGAAGTAGGACGTGGACAGGTCAAATAGGAACCGTCAAGACCAGGAATTCGTGGTGACTTCCGTTGCTCTTGGGAGGCTCATCAACTTCTGGTGGTCCGTCCTCGCTTCCAGGATGCTCGGTCGTAGCTGTACTACACTTCCCACAATCATCTGATAGCTATCAAGGCCCTTGCGGCCAAGGTATCAAGGTCTCCTTAATGCGTTCTGAGATTGCACACTCTAAATATGGTTTGACAGGACGGTGTACAACGAGATAATCCCTCAAAATAGACCACGACCACTTCCTCCCCCATCTTCTATATGGCTCGCGGCGGAAGTGTGGGACGTAAAATATAGGAACAGAAGGTTCTGCGGGACGCAATAAGCGAGTATATCCAGACGCAGCGGAAGTATGCTCCAGACCGGAGTTGTAATAACAGTCAACCTGAATTACTAACGAAATTTAATAACACGGTGGCGTCGGTGTGACTTATGAACCGTTTTTATCGCACGTTGCAAGCTCTCGCCTCTCTCTGCCTCTATACTATTACAGTATTCCTTTTTCCTGTTTGTTACTAACTGTAGCAAAGGATTTGTAAAAACTGGATAATTTAGACATTCCCGACAATATTGAGAGAAACTACACTTCTGAGGAAATTACGTGAACTCAAGTCATCGCCGATAATGATGCTAATGATTAATACGAAGTATTACTATATAAGTTGTCCTCGTGACCCAGTGCTTTCTTTGCTAGTCATTGGATCCAAGATTCGCTAGTTCAAATCTGGGCGAAAGCGGTGGATTTAAGTGCCATAAAATTTTAACATGTTTTTCTCCGGGAAAGAAGTAAAGTTGTTTGTCTCATTTTCTAATTTACAGCACGTAGAGGACCCCAATTCCTAGCAAAAGCGTACAGGTAAAATTTTTTGGGGTAGACAAGTCGTTAAATAACATTCTTCTAATACTACACTACAATATTGACTATTACACTTTTACTGCATCATACTACTTTTGACCAATAAAACGGTACGAAACGACGTGTTTCAACCAATCATATCTGTTTATCTCTACAATTTTATCACTTACCTAACATTTGTTTGTTTTTATCACTTCCCTAACATTTGCTTGTTTTTATCACTTCCCTAGCATTTGTTTCTTTGTTTTCCAACATTTCAAAATGCAAAATATTTACGGTAATATAAAATGTTTTGCGATCGTCATTTGTTTCCCGCATAGTCAACTGAAAATGACGGCTACGTTCAAACGTTTTGATGAAAGTAAAATTAGTGAAATAGAATTTTAGTAAGTCAATTAGTACCTATTTTATTGTATCAGAGTACTTTATTTCTTCCAATTTTTATATACTTTCTTCTGTTTTTATCATCTCCCTAGCATTTGTTTCTTTGTTTGCCAACATTTCAAACTGCTAATTCATTACGGTACTATAAAACATGCTTTGCGATCGTCATTTGTTTACTGCATAGATAGTCAACTGAAAATGGCGGCTCCGTTCGAACGTTTGATGAACCTAACACTAGTGAAATAGAATTTTAGTAAGTTAATAAATACCTATTTTATTTTATTAGAGTACTCTATTTCTTCTAATCTTTATATACTTTCTTCTAATCGTGTTATAGTCAATTAAATCCCACTCGTGTTTTGATTTTCTCTAGTTTACTGTTGATAAAATAGTGTGAAACCTCTACTTGTTTTGTTAGTGGATTCACCTTCATTTCTTTTTATATTTGTATAGATCAAGTGCACAGTTCCTGCCAGTTCATAATTTTGAACGAATTGCCTTAACGTAACAGATATGAAGTATTGATTTTTCTGTCTGTATAGGTATGTCAGTTATAACCAAGCTATCAAGATCGGCTGCAGTTCGTAAGCAAATATCGTAACAAATTAATCGCATTGTTAACACCTACGGCATGTTTGACATCTAAATATTTTTAATATCATGAATCATAAATTTGTAGTATTTATAATAACTTTAATAAGCCTAGAGAAGCTATTGAAATAAAACTGCAGGAATATTATTCATGAATACAGAACAAATTATTTAAAACTATTCGAAATAAGCAAAAAATATTTTAAACTCACAAGATTCTGTGGTTATTTTTTTATACCTTCTTCCGATCAATCAGCATTTCCTTTATACTGTAAGTCACTGCAATTTGGTGATTTTATTGTATTATTAGTTAGGTGTGATAATTTGTACCGGTATGTAATATTTTGCCTATTTGTGTTGTCCTATTCTAATTGATTAAAATTCAAAGCATTGTTACACTGCAGTGAAATACGAGTCACAGATCTGTAAATGAAGCGAGCAAACCTCCGTCCATACAGTGCGAAACAGAATATCGTGCTTGGCGGCAATGCCATTACAAAATGAACCGTTTCCGCGCTCCTTCAATTAATAATAACTGGAGTATCTGCATCGCGTGAAGCAAACACACCGATATGAAAACGGAGATAGACTTGATGAAAACTTTCACCTAGAATTGCTAAAGCAATTACATACAGCGGGAGGATAATATGGGAAGAGCGTATCCAATGCCTTGAAGGGACGCGTATAGCTACAGTTCTGATGAATGAGCCGGAGGGGAAAAATAAGAGTTTAATATCAAGAGAGCCTCATTTAGCCGACCGAGTAACGGGCGGTTTCCGTTTCTATCGCAAATACTTCTCTCATACAGTATACGGTGTCCTCTTCTTTCTCAATCAAGCTTTTCGAAATTTGTTATTAACGCACAACTATGATGATGATGATGATGATGATGATGATGATAATGATGATGGTAATAATAATGATGATAATGATGATGGTAATAATAATAATAATAATAATAATAATAATAATAATAACTATTCTACCGTTCACCATTCCTTCCAGTGCAACCTTCGAGTTCGGGGTAGAAGAAGATATCAGATCATAGACGGCATTAAGATATATGGATCATATGAGGAAACAAGAAGAGAAAAGCAGAAAATAGGAAAGATTGGAGAAAACTGGGTTTGCAGTGAAAAACCTGCCCTTGGGCAGAACACTAAATTAAAAATGAAATAATAATAATGATAATAATAAATTGTGCATGCAACATTTTGAGAATTCAGCAGTTCGTTTAATGAGAAAAGTTTCTTTTGTGGTGGACTAGTAATAGTAACAATAACTGTATCTATAGGCCTATTTACACAATTTAATAAGGAAAGTTATTTCAAACACTATCATTTAGAACACAAACACATTCGAATTTTGTATGACTTCTGCAATAAATATAGGGTAAAGGTTGGTATTGGTATCGGTTTTTTGCGTCAACGTATTAAGGGAATGTTCGTGGACAAGTTTCTGCACAAAACTGCTCCTTCTCTCGCCCAGTAAAATTGTAATAAATTCTCAAAAAGAACTGTCACAATATTATTCGCATCACAATATTACAACCTTTATCCTACATACACATACACATACATACATACATACATACATACATACATACATACATACATACATACATACATACATACATACATACATAGGCTACATAAGTTTAAAAAAAATTATTGTTTATTTAATGACGCTCGCAACTGCAGAGGTTATATCAGCGTCGCCGCTGTGCCGGAATTTTGTACCGCAAGAGTCCTTCACATGCCAGTAAATCTACTGAAATGAGTCTGTCGCATTTAAACACACTTAAATGCTAACGGGCTCGGCCGGGATCGAACCTGCAACCTCGAGCATAGAAGGGCAGCGCTATACCAATTACGCTACCGAGAGCGACTACATTATTTTACATTCATTTAATTACATTATGTACTATACATATAATACATACGGTACATATGTTACATACGATAAATATAAAAGATCATGTGACAGATACAATAATACGATGCACACAATACATTTAATAAAAATACTGTTATAGGGTGATTCAAAAGTCCGGCGACATAGACAAAATCCGTTATTAGTGCAGATAGCGAAAAATGGAAAGAGGAGGAAGTTGTTGGAAATAGATAGTTTTCAATCTAATGTGCTTGAATTTTCAACGTAGAATACATTATTGGGTACGACTAGTACGAGTATAACATCACCACCAATACCAGTGCTGCCGAATTAGTGGCTTTTCGGCTACTTCTAGCGGATTTTAGATAAGTATTATTTAACGGAGAAAAATAGTTGACGTGCAGAGTTTAGTTATTATTTAACTTCTTGCAGTACAAAGAAACATTTCTACACATTACTAGCATAAGAATTCAGAAGAATTTTATTCCTGTCTGGCGGTTTTCCCTGAACTTGTATTGGCAACACTACTAAGTATCGTCATCATTTCGTAATTTACCCAGTACACTATGGTGAGTGCGATAACGTAAATGCCCACTTTAAGTATGAAGCATGTGACAACAGGGCATTTTCCATTCTCATTGAGGCTCGTGCCAGTGTATTATCTCAACGGTGTATTCAACGTTGAAAATTCAAGCACGTTGGATTCAAAACTACAGGTTTCCAACAACTTTCCCCTGTTTACATTTTTCACTATTTGCAGTAATAACGGAGTTTGTCTACGTTGCCAGACTTTTGAATCACCCTGCATACGAAAAATACATGCCATTCATATATAAACACGTATGTATACAACATTTCCAAACAAATTACATCTATATGGCAAGGCGACGAGTGATGAGAGGGAACGTGCAAGATGCATCATAATGCGAAGGACTTCCGCAAATAATAGAAATGGAAATGTTGCTTACGAAACACGGAAAAGTATGGGTTAGATCCAAGTGCTGTGTCGACAAGTGTTTACGAGTTTCTACTGCGACCCGTGGAACACACCTGCGTTAAACGTTTTACTCCCCCGGGAGAAAGGATCTCATCAAGATGCTGGAATGCATCTTTCGCAACAGACTTGTGGAAAGTAGAAGAGGAAAACCGTCCCGCATCCCGCGGCCGCGCGTTCTGTTGGTTCGGTTTTGTTTCCGGCCCAGTTATTAGAGCCGCCACGTTAACGTTGATGTGTACTCAACGTCTGTGGCATTGAAGTAACAACAAAGTTAATACACAACATGGCAGAGAAGCAGTCATTCTCACTTTCTCATTTTACGAATTACAGAGAAAACTATTATAAAAATAGGTTTGTCGGCCGCGTAGTCGAACATAGCACCGAAGTTGCAAACTTGCAGTATTAATAAGAGACGGCCAAGAGGCGAAATTTGTCAACAGAAACTCACGCCCGGAACTTATCTATTACAACCCAGAATAGCTATCACTAAATGTCAGGAACTTTGGGAAATCCTCACGAGTACATGCGTATTAGAATATCTAAAGCACAGGGAAACTTTGTCAGCAGACAGGTAACAACTAAAGCTTTTAAAAATAGGCAGGCAAGAAGGCAGTAAAATTCATAAAATAGGCACTTATATAGGCACTAAACATACAAAATAGGCTCTCATAGGCACTCAGTATAATTAAAGGATCTTTTCAAAAAAGAACATAGTTCAAAAAATGCAAATTTGAGATATTAAGCATATGGTGAGCGCAGGTTGCGAATTAAGATATCTGATGGGGGGGGGGGGTAGAATCCTAGACAGAGAATATCATACATGAAATTATTTATTATTATTATTATTATTATTATTATTATTATTATTATTATTATTATTATTATTATTATTATTATTATTATTATTACGGCTCAACGTTTGGCCGCACGGCACATATCACCAAAATAGGCAATTTTCGACGCTATAGAAGTTCCACGTCTTAAACTTATAATAATATGAATACAACCTACAACCTATTAGCAACACCAGCTCCCTCTTACAAACCGCCAAAAACCCTCAGCCGATACCATTACTTGTTAGGCGAACAATAAATAATAGACGTTACTGTTTACTACTGCATGAGTGGGAAAAAATAACAGAGGAAAGAGGAAGGGAGGGAGGGAACTTGTAGTTCTGCCTCTTACCGGGTCTCTATCTGTTGGACGGGCAGTAGATCAAAGAGGACGATATATGAAAAGACTAAGGCACAATTTTGACACTATATGGAAGCTATCGATCGTATGTTCAAATTCCGGCTAAGACATAGACGTTTCTTTACTGTCATTGTGTTGTAGTGTTGTTTTAGATGAAAGTCCGGATCGTGATGATCTCCCGTAACTTGTGTCCCATCATGCGTTCAAATGAAAACTTTTGGGGGGAAAAAAAAAAGCATCATAAGCCTCGAAATCTAAAAATATAACAGCGATGAATTAAAAAATCAAGACACTGGAGTCAACATTGCATTTATAACATACACCTCAAAGATCAGAATTGCCGATAATACCAACACAATTAAAGCTGCCGGAAATGTTCATAGATTTAGGGAAAAAATGAGTAAAAAAGAAAATAGAAAGATATGTTTTGAAACTTCTAGGTAGAAAGCACGGCGAACACGAATTTTACTGGGACAAGTCCCGTTACAACGTGTATGAAAACAGAGAAATGAAATAAATAAATCCTCAGGACTTCGTTTCTTTTAATATAATAGCTGAAAATTTTACTGCGCCTAAATTAGTTTGTTTCACAAACTAAGATACTTTGAAATAAAATACTCACCACTGCTGATAATTCTCGGGTAGCCTTGTTTCTTGTTGAGTGTATTACCTCCTTTCTGATCATAATTTTCACGATGTACTGGAAAAATAAGAGAAAGTTAATTAAATACATACCATCAGTAATGATCTGCCAAATCGTACAATTTCTTACACACTGAAAAGAACAAAACGAAACAAGAAGACATAAAGAACGAAAGGAGGAACAGAAAAATAAGATAAGGAACTGAGAAGTAAAGAATTGAAAGAAAAAAATAAGCAATTAAGTAAAGGAAGTATATAAGAAGTAAAAAGTAAGAAGAAAGGACATAAATAAAATATTAATGGAAGGATGGAGAAAAAAAAGAATATAATACAGTTTAAAAAAAAAGAATAAAGAAATGTTAAATAGAAAGGAAGAACAAGTGAAAGGAGATGAAAGAAGGTATGAAAGAATGAAAGAAAGAAAATATGAAAGGAAAAAGGAGGAATGAGCAGAAACATCTTTCCTACTTATAGAGTCATTACTTAAGTCTATCCAATTCAACTTACAAATTATATACAAAAATCGTAACAAATATACTACAGAAAACAACACAAGTAAAATAATTAGAAAAGGAAAATGGATTCCGCAAAGGAAGGTCATGTATTGTGGAAGATCGCCACGTCCTTAAATCAAACAATAGAAAAAAGATTTTTAAAAGTTAGAAACACATTTTATTCCTGGATTTAGAAAGAATTCTGGAGAAACTGCACCTAGTGTCCCGCAAGATATTGTTCTAAGTCGAATAATGTGCGCATGCGCAACACACAGTTAAGTAAAGGAGCTAGCATCCCATAGATAAAGCTAATGACTAACAGTATCATGTGCTTAGATCATTTTAGCACGTACATTTCACAGTAGCTGAACATACCAAATGGCGGCAGTTATGTTGCAAACGTTTACTGTTTCATCTATGGAATCTTTGACGACGCAGCCTGCTATTCGAGAGAGGAATGAGGGCAGTATTTCCTGAGTTAGAGCATAGTAAATGTATTATTCTTTATAATAACGATGAAGGAATTCCTAGTAAAAGCCTAGTATAATGGGTTCAAACTGCAGACTAAGATTCAACAGAGGAGGTTCATTATATACACAAGTTTTTAGATTTTTCCTTTTTTTTTTTTTAAACCTATAATGATGAATTATATATTTTCGGGCTCGAACCCGGCGTTAATTGGTTCTCATGTTGGCGATTCCACAGATGAACTTTCCCTACTTCGAACAAAATCTATGGAATAAGACAGCAATCTTTTATGCTCTTCTGAAGTGTGTTTTTATCGAGAGAAAGATTGGCATAAGTAAGAACGATCGTCACAGTGGAGGCAAATGACTTGAGGTTCGTAGCGAAAAATGCGCAAGAAGTATGTTGGCACTCCTTCAGATGTTAGAGCATAGCGGGACAAATACGGCAATTGAGCCGAAATCCTTTATTAAGATAAAAGAAATAATAAATGGACGTATCAAAGAAATAATGAAAAAGGATGAAAAAAATACAGAAAAGTAAGTAAAAGAAAAAAGGCTAAAAGAAAATAAAGCAAGAAATTTAAGAAAAATGCGATGAACTGTCAAAAAATAAAAAGAATATGACAATAATAATATTGAAGTCATATCTTGCAGTCTGTAGGAATACATACGTGACAGAAAAATGTTACAGAATTTCTGAATATTCCTATACATTTAAGACTGCCTTAAATTGCACTGCGAAGGGAAGAAACAGTCTCTGGATACATAATGATTTATATACTTATTATTTTTATTTTTTAGAATAAATTAAGGAATTCTGTTAATTAGGTTTTAAAATATCATATTATAGATCCAACGACGTAGAAAAGTGGCCAGACTTAAAAAAGTAACTGATACAACGGAATAAATCTTATCTGAAAAAAAAATAAGAAAGATATAATTGCAAAATTCTGTAAGACAATAACCCATAAACCCAATATTTCCATGATTTTTGTGGTAAACCCCGAATTAATTAATTAATGAGGAGACACATTTAAAAGGTATCCAAAAACGCGTCCCTACAAGGGAAATTGGGATTGTGAAGAAATGTCTATGTGAGATCCAAGACTGTTGGCCACTTGTCTCACTCCTTGAGGCACACTAAATAAAGAATGGAGCGAGACGGACGGTGTGGAAAACCGCAAGGCACAAAGTTTGTCTTACACTTTTGTTTCCATGGCATTGCTAGTGACTTTAGAATAAACTTTTCATGGCAAAACGTTACCATTTTTCTCTCTCGTAGCTCGAATCTAGCTAGACGTTCTACCTCAAAACCAAAATTGTTGCGAAACCTGTAAAATGTGTAGCGAGACAGAACAGAAAGAAGGGTCCATACCGAACAGAGCATGTTCTATGCGCCCTGCAAGTCCTCATTCCTTGGGAAAGTTCTCTTTTTTCTGTGTGCAGGGACACAAATTCCTCCGTGAAACGTGACATCTTGCATTAGCGAACACCAATAATTGACGAGTCAGTTGGAAGCTGTTTCGTTGGTAAGCCTGCAGTTCTCACGGTGCGGTGTAGAAAGCGGGGCAAGTGGCGGGGTGGCCAGTGGAGCACTAATGATGGGCTGCGGAATCGAAGACCGGGTCAGAGAAGACCGAAGGTTAAGATTTTAGCATCCTTCCCTAAGTAACTGTCTTCATCAAATCTGTAATTAAATATTAGGTCTTCGGACCTTGTCAGTCACTAGAATCACGTTTCTCAAAACAGGAAGTGTTCATTGACAATGGAGATGATTTAGTCGATCGATCAGTAATAGATTCCGTATGGTTTCAAGAACTGAGCCACGAACTGTACATGTATCAATGAAATACCATTAACGAGAAATTCTTGTACAAATACAGTATTTATAAATTATATCTAGAAAACTGACATATAAGGATACTGATGAAATGGGGTAAATCCACCGTTTTCGGGTGCGAGAAAACAATTTAGCTAGGTTTCCACTTTTGAGAAAACTCATTTAAGCAATTAAATAACCGATTTAGGGGTTGAATAACCAAGTCTATTTCTACAAACTAATGATCTACTAATAACAAAATAAATCTAAGGACACATTTACAACTGAAAGAAAAGAGGTGAAAAGAGGATTTAAGGAAATCCCAATGGTTACGTGAAATTATACTCGATCCCTGCGGTGGCTAAGTGATCAGATCTTCGGCCTGTAATGCAGACGGGCTGGGTTCGAGTGCCGGTTTGGTCTTGTGGCGGACAAGGTTACAGTTGGGGTTTTTCTAGGGGTTCTCCCTTTTTTCCCCATATTAGGCATATAAATCATTCCGTCGCCATTTCTCCATTTCGTCATCGTTCCATAGCATTCCCTGAACGACCTGCTGGCGACGCACGGAAGGGGTTGGTCTACGGACGAGTGAGGTGGCTTGCTCGAAACTTCCCTTAGTGTAGTCAGCCGGTGTGGGTTTGAGAATGCGCCACCGATATTATACAAAAGTCAGGCCAGACATGATTAATGCGTACTTTGAGGGAAATCGGGAATCTACATCATGTCTAGAAACTACAGATGTTGTCCACTGAGATTTATTACGGTAGGAAACAAAACTTAAGAGAGTTTATAAATATTTAAATCAACACTTACTTTCAACCATTATTTTGCTAGTTGTTTTAATATGAAATTCTGTAAATCCTGTACATTTTCTTTAACTGTAAAAAAATTATGACTGTAAGCTGACTGGCTAGAGCGTCGCCTTTCTATGCAAGAGAATCACGTTCAAATCCGATGAATCCGAGAGGAAAGTGAGTGACAAAGACAATGTTTGGGAGATTTCCTTGCAATACTTCTATATTTTCTGCAGTTATTTCAACATTTGTATATAATTCATAAACACCCTAACACAAATTCATATTAGGCTATAGGGAAATATTGTATTATATTGTATCATCCCGCGCATTTGCGTTGTGGTCTAGGACATCTTGCCTAGGACTCGAGTTAGGAATGCGAGCTGGTTCGAGTTCTCATGGAGAGAAAATTTTCTCATGAAATGTCGACCAGTGTATGGGACCGGTGCCCAACCAATATCGTGATGCACTTGAAGAGCTATAATAGGTAGCGAAATCCGGTTACGAAAGCCAGCTATAACGGCAAAGGGGATCATCGTACTAACCGGACGATAGGCCTAGTTCCATTATAGATGGATGATCGTAGACGACTGGTCGGTTTGGGCCCTTAAAAGGCTGTAACATCACGGATTATATTATTATTATTATTATTATTATTATTATTATTATTATTACTATATTATATCATATTCCCACGAGACCAAATTCATGGAATTTCTGCGGTGAATATACAGTGTAGCAATTAACTGTTTTAATTCCTGGAACTGTTGCAATCTTGTTTTAAGACATAACACAAGAATTGATGAATGTGTTTAACAAAAACAGGAAATACCATCTTGAGTTCGCAGCTTTTAATGCATTTCACATTTCAAAGTTTGAAATATTACGAACTCCTTGTCAGTTAACAAGTAGGTTATAATCGGGACAATCGTTTTGAAAGCTCTGCGTGTTTGAAATTCATTAGTTTGGCTTTGGGCATGCAAGACGACGCCTTGAATATTGTGATCATGGCTTCGATCGTGATGAGGTCACGGATGAGAGCACCTAATCTTTGCAGGTGGCGATAGCAGTAACAATTACGATGATAGGGATGAACTAAAAGCTGCTTAAATTAACTATGAGCACTTCAGTCGTAACGGATCCATGGCGTCTACTAGCTATTTAGCCTTAGAAGACAGAATTAAGGAGTTCTCTGGAACATTTATGACTTTCAAGATCTTACAGTCTTATAGACTCTATATCACAACCGTTTTGGGTACTTCCTGTTTGGAATTTATGATACTCAACAGATTTTATCTTTCGATCAATTAACCACATTTAAAGTTGATGCCTTGTAGAATGCTGCTTTGGTACTTTTGGTATAATACCAAATTTAATAGTATTAGTCAGAAAACAAACTTGAATGCATGTGTAGAAATCTAAGTATTGTTGTTTTTAATTAGATTACAGAATCTCATAGTAATCAACGGAATGTCTTTCTAGGAAACTCAAATAGAGCTGTAAGCTGGCTATGAGTGTTATAAATTTTTTAGTTGGTTATTTAATGACGCTGTATCAGCTACTCGGTTATTTAGAATAGATGGTATTTGGCGAAATGAGGTTCAGGATTCGCCATAGATTACCTGACATTCGCCTTACGGTTGGAGAAAACCTCGGAAAAAAAACCAGGTAATCAAGCTGGAATCGAACCAAGATCGCAACTCCGGATAAAGCGCCTTTTAGTTGGTTATAATTATTTGTCAATGTAATTTGGGCGTATGTGTAAGATATCAAACCTGCTTTAGGGAGCTATCACCGAAAGCTAGATTTATAATACATTCGTTACTGTGATACGTTAACAGAAAGCCACAATTTAAGTCACACAGGTATTGTGTGCACTCAGTTGAGTTCTGGCGTCTTGTTGAGTTGTGTGGATACAAAGGAAAGATTGTGATTATGGTTCCTGGGGTAGCTCAGTCGGTAGAGCGTTCGCGCGCTAACGATGGGTTGGATCGAACCCGCTCGGAACAATTTTTCCTTGAAATTATTCAAACCTGCTTTACAGGGAGCTATCACCTGAAAGCTAGATTTGCATATCAAAGAGGTATTTTTGTAGAAGTCCAGAAGTGTCGGGAATTTGTTAGCTACTTTTCTTAAACAATCACAGAATTTTTTTATATTAGTGTTTCCTTATTACAAATAGATTTTTCTGAAATATGGTGTTTCTAGAACTCTTAAGTATCCAGAAGTTACTTGATGCGATATAAACGTTAAAGATTTAAATTGCTGAAATTGTCGTCCAAAACTACTCGATTATATAATTTTCATTCTTAGAATGGATTTTATTTTACTTTCAATTTCAGGCATCATTTGATTTAATATTAAAATTAATTTTATTATAATTTTGATTTTATAATTTTGCTGATTCACTTGCAATATTTAAGTAATAACTTATTTAATTTATTTTTATAGTGTCCAGTAGTCCATCACAGTCCTCAAGTCGATACTTTTCAGGGCGAAATCTTCTTAGGCTGGTATTACACTACCAAAGTTCTTTAATAAAGAATATAATAAAATATTTTATCAAAGATCTATGATAAAAGAAAGGATTGAAGTATATTACACTACGTAAAATAAAGTAAAACCTTTTTCGATCACAGATTTGCGTAAATGAATGAAGAATAGTACTATGCCTTATTTAACCACAAAGTTCAAAATAATGCAATATGCATATTGCTCAAAAAGAAATAGAAAAAGAAACGCCTGTAGGTTAAACCATGGTTTGCAAGACGTGACAAGTAAAGTATCGATCAGAACTTACTAAAAGAGCTACAATGCGAGGATTTGAAAATTTACATAGGTCTACATTATTTGAGAATGGATGAAGATAACTTTCAGTTTGTCCAGATTTGTGCATCTTTCCTGTACTGCAGTTACAATCTGCTATTTTTATGCACACTTCTCGTCTCTTATTTTTGTTTTTTGTAGTTCATGTGTCTTGTGTTGTATAACATTTCATTTGCTTCACATTCTTATATCAGCATTTTGGTCGTAGTAACAATCCAACAATATTTACGTCCCGCCATATTGGTTTCAAACTAGTCAGATCTTTTATAAATGATAACAAGATGCACTTACATTTTATAAAAGATCTTACATCAAAGAAACTTTTAAAAAAGAAAACCCATTACACTGTCATATATTTTATAACATATATTTTATCCACTATCTTTGACATATATCTTTGATAGCGTAATACCATATTTAGTAACAATAGCCATCTTGTGAATGAATTTGAATTTGTTGAAGTTACTGTATCTGTTTCTAAGTCCTCACAGTCCTCTAGTCGATTATTTTCAAGACCAATGTCTTATTACTACTGATAAAGACAGTGACGGTTCATGAAGTTCAGTTATGAAAACTCATAATATGAAATAAAGTTGTGATTTTAGGTCTAAAAATCACGCATTGATTGTATGTCACAACAGAAGTAATGAAATATAACCCGTCGAGTAAGCAGAAAAAAAGTTTCAGATTATTTTTACCGGGAGAACGGCTCTCCATACTCCTCCAGCAAACGATACTGTTGGAAGATGTTTCAATCGTCAGTTTAATTTAGTATCTCATGATCGTAGTGGGGGTGGTAATGTAATGAAGGTTGTGGCGGTAATGGTGAAATATTACATAATGATTAATGTGACTGCTAAGTATAAAATATACATTTACATTCACATCATTTGTCAAGCGTCATCCATAGATGATGAAATACACTGTTAACAAGGCAACGAAAACATATTTACAGGTCATAAAACGGCAGTAAAAAAAACGGAATTTGTACAAAAATCCATTATTTAATAATGCGTACAAAATAAAAACTTACTGAAAAATAATAATAATAATAATAATAATAATAATAATAATAATAATAATGAGAATGCAAACTGCATACCTAGTTAATTGATAATGCTTAATTTACGATATCGGAATAATTGTACTTTAACGCGAATATTAAGAAAGTCTTCAAAATATTTCAAAGTCTATCCACAAATATTATTATAAAAACAAAAATATTTTTATACACAGTGGCACTTACAAAAATTCAATTGGTTTAATAAGGAGATCAATATTAATTTGAGAAAGTACTCATCTAGAGTTATATGATAATACAGAAGTAAACTCAGAAATCATATTTTCTAAAAATAGGGTAAAATTCATCAGTTCACATCGTAGTTTCTTATTTATTTACTGATATTTACACAGTTCACTAACAGTAAGGATATGAGGCAAGAATGTTGAAGCTTGTCGTGGATAATTGGACTCTATATTATAATATAAGAATAAATAAGCATAAGAATAAATATCATGTATTCATACTGTGTGATCTAATATTAAAGATGAAATGACATTGCGCTTCTATGAACATATAACCAAATAAAATATCGGCACTATTAAGGAACGATTAAAATTGTTGTTTATTGTTAGTAAAATAAAATGTACAAAATACAGTCTTCATTCTTCCCTGAAGGAGTAAAAACTCAATTAAAAAAATTAATTCATATGTCTGCGTTTCTTTGATCAGACAGTATAGGCTATGTTACATCAGCGCTTCTCAACATTTTTTTTTTTTTTTGTCTTCCGTACCCCTCAACTAGGCTTTTATTGAAACTGTGCCCCTAACTTTTTTTCACACCATCTTTTACCACACCACTTACATAAGATGTAACAAAAAGATTGTATTCATTTATTCATTCATTCATTCATCCATCCATTCATTCATTCAGTGTTCTGCCCGAGGGCAGGTCTTTCACTGCAAATCCAACTTTTTCAAATCTTTTCTTCCTCTTTGTCTCCTCATATATCTCTAGGTAGCCCTAGTTTTTTTAGTTGGTTATTTAACGACGCTGTATAAATTACGAGGTTATTTAGCGTCGATAAGATTGGTGATAGCGAGATGGTATTTGGAGAAATGAGGCTGAGGATTCACCATAGATTACTGTTGGGGAAAACCTCGGAAAAACCCAACCAGATAATCAGCCCAAGCGGGGATCGAACCCGCGCCCGAGAGCAATTCAGACCGGCAGGCAAGCGCCTTAACCGACTCAGCCACGTCGGTTCTCTAGGTAAGTTTTTTTAGTAGAAAATAACAGAAAAAAAAATTGGAAAAAATCTTTAACATTTTCTGAAAGTAATAATATAATGAAAACTAATAGGCCTAATTAAAACGTCCTTATCTCTGGCTGCAGTTGAGCGGCGATGTGTAGACGACAGGGTATTGCATGGCACGAGGCAACGAGATGCAGTGTCCGTCATTACCAAGTATCTCTGGCGTACCTCAGGTTAGGTAATAAAACACATTATCAGAGGCTTAGCATTATACAAAATACAACATTGTCCTAGAAAGATGAAACATACATGAACTGAAAGAATAAACGGCAGAAACATTTCAATGGTATCCATCCCCCCCTTTTTTTTTTTTTTTTTGGAGGAAGGAAAAAATAGTTAAGATTCTCCTTTTTTCGAAACAAAAATATTCTTAGCAGAAAGATACAATACTGAAAATTACCACATTAATTTATAAAAATAGGTAAAGAAAGAGTTACCCTTTATGTTAAATGAAAATCTTTTGCTGGCCAAGCTCGTGGTTCAGAAAACTCAGGGTTCTTCTCCTGGTACTTCGGTTCCCTTATCACATCCCAACAATTCTCTATCATTATCATCAAGATCCACTGCCTGTGGTGCACTCTGGATAGTCTCTGACGAACTAAGTGACCTACTCTCTCGGCACTAGCGATATCTATGAGTCACGCTCGTAGAGTCGGGGTGAATAACGACAAGCTAAAGACACTGCCATTATACAAAAAAAAATATTAAATGAAAAAAAGCAATATTACAAAAATTGCGGGTGAATTTTCTGTTTCGTGTCTTGTTGCAACAACGCCTTATTTCTCAGACATCACATTAACATGGAAAGCACTCATTTTCTTGTCTTCTATATATTAATAGCTGTTATGACATCATAAATTGCTCTTTATTGTGAACAATACAAAGCTAAAGTGTAATTTTCGTTGTTGATTTCTTTTCCCATAAGCGTGAAAGGTTAAAATTTACCGAGCATAATCACACGTACGTAGAGAAGACGTTATAGATGTGGTAAAAGTGAAAATAAGCGAGTTTCTCCCATAAAGTTAGAAGAAGATAATGGACGGAAGATGTGTGCTTTTGTGGATATATTTCACGTTACCTCTATAATCTTCCTGGCCTCTTCTCGCTTGGATTCATATATATATATATATATATATATATATATATATATATATATATATATACGATAATAGTGCGTGCAAGGGTGGAAATCATTGCTCTTGGTAATAGCATGGCAATGTGAGACTGATTGCAAGATGAATTCTGAACCAAGGTGAAGGTCTGAAGTACACGAAGCCAGAGGTGAGATGTATTAACTTTCTACATATTGTGGAATGAACCAATTTACTTTTCCTACTTTGCCGTAACTTAATTTAAATTGCACACGTAGTTTCGGCTCGAAGTTTTCTTCCAAGTTATAAAGGTTATCTTGGTATAGGCTAACGGTTCCAAACGGGTAGACTTACAACATTCGATGTGCAGGGGCTGTAATTTAACTACAGCGTGTTATGAATAATATCTGTAAGGACTATGTTAATTATTACACACATTTTAAAGCTTTAAATTCAACATTTCTCTCTCTTTCTTATACTTTTTCTTTGTCGCAATAGATTTCGAGTGCAGCGATTCAGAAACAGATCTCTACAAAGAATGAACCATTAAGACGCTCCGAAAAGCTATATAAGTAATCCGGGGATACAAATATAAATGCACCTATTTAATCTTTTTATAAAGACTGAACTTTCCTGTTTTAGTAAAATAACGATGATGATGATAATAATAATAATAATAATAATAATAATAATAATAATAATAATAATAATAATAATAAAAATAATAATAAAATAATTGTTTTATTTTTAGTAGATTATTTTACGACGCTTTATCAATATCTAAGTTTATTTAACGTCTGAATGTGATGGTGATAATGCCGGTGAAATGAATCCGGGGTCCAGCACCGAAAGTTAACCAGCATTTACTCATATTGGGTTGAGGAAAACCCCAGAAAAATCTCAACCAGATAACTTGCCCCAACCGGGAATCGAACCTGGACCACCTGGTTTCGCGGCCAGACGCGCTAACCGGTACTCCACAGGTGTGGATAATAATAATAATAATAATAATAATAATAATAATAATAATAATAATAATAATACTCGTATTGGTTTCTTACAAGCAAGAATATAAAATCAGTATTCAAATTTAATAGAATTCCTTTGTCATGTAGTCAGCACAGCATGAGGTCATCAATATTATTAGTCAACACAGAACGAACATTAAAAAGCGGCAAGGTCACTACTTCTGAATCCACATCAGGATAAGAAATTCGAACCAGTAATTACCCAGAAAATAAAATATATAAAGTAAAATTATACTTTTAATACACATAATAGGCAATAATTTAGAATATTCTCTATGTAAAGGAACAAAATAGTTAATACATAATACGTCGCTTACAACATTTCACAAATTTGTACTTTAGAAAGACGTTGTAACCATAGAATTTTTTTTTAACAGATTGTATATAGCCGTCTGATTTCATAGTCTTATGGAGACTACTTAATTATTACATACAATGAAACTATTACTTATTAATTAACTTCACACAAGAACTAGCGCCTCCCACAATATTTGGCAATTCGAAAAGATGTTCATAAATTTTTTCCAAATTGTCATGATAAGTACACTCGGTGGTGATGTGCTTGGTAGTAAGGTTGGTATTGCATGTAGTACATTTGGGGGGGGGGATCATTCTTGAGCAGAAGATACTGATGAATAATGTTCTGCGTTTGGTTATTTTGAATACAAGTTAAGTGTACATCGATCATACTACCTACACTACCTCTGTACTAGCAGTCTTCCCTCATGCACGGTACTGTGTGTCTGCATCTGTTTATTCGTGTACCTATGTGTTTAAGTCGGTGAACAATAAAAATACCCCTTGGATTTAATAACAACAATAGAGAAGTATATATTTAAAGGCAGCTTATATGCAATAAAAGATAATTTTTACTAGGAATAGACGAACTAAAAAAAATCAGAAGTCAGCCCCATTATTTACAGAAGCAACCAAATTTCGTCCACATATGCAATGAGGAAACTATCCGAGCTGAGAAAAAGTTACATTTACTGAAATATATTAAACAATATTAAATATATATACAATGTAAACACACATTCTCAGAAAAGCTCTGAAGCAATGTAGGACAATATCTTGAGATGCGTAACAAATGTAACGATATTAATTTAAAAGCAAATTCGAATTTCTTCCTGCAGCCGCTTTTGTTAACATTATTTATTAGTCGTAGTGACATAAAAGCCATCGGAGTCTTAAAAAATGTTGAAATCAAACAATTCAGGCTCGACATAATTTTTAGTCGCCATGGCTACCTGGCGCCTGGAATTTTTTTATCCCCGATTTTTACAATAAGTAAACGCATCTAGATACTTTAAATCTAATTAAAGTTGGCATTGATTAAATTTCAAACTTCTTTACCGTGTTAATATTTAGGATTTACCTTGTTTGACTAGTTTCGAAGTCTTGTGCTTCATTGTCCAAACCCTAGGTTTTGACTTCGAAACTAGTCAAGCAAGGTAAGTCCTAAATATTATTAACACGGTAAAGAAGTTTGAAATTTGACCAGTGATATATAAGTGTTAAAAATGTATAGGTATAAAAAATGAAGAATCATGACGAAATAAAGTTTGCAATTAACAAATGAAAAAATATAAATTTCAGCACAAACTTAAAAGAAAAAACACCACGGAGTGCTTGCTTTACGAGTCTCTACAGACTACAATCTATGACTGAAGATTTGAAGTGTTTTAAATGAATTTTTTTCTTTTTTTCTGATAAAATACATTTTCTTCTTTCCTAGTGATGTGCTCGCTACCGAATTTTTCTATTGTAACACTCATTTCCAATCGCATAGCTCTGTTTTGTTTCCGTATGTTCACAGAACAACATACCTGAACTAAGTAGCGTCGGATGCCGTCAAGCTATACTCCATATATATCTACACCAGGCTTGCAGAAATGGGCGCCAATTGTGGCGTTACGTCACTCATCCCTTCCTTCCACCCCAGCGTCATTGATTTGGTAGGGGAGGGGGATTTGTATTCAGTGTCTGTGTTATGTGACTGAATACGGGTCACAGATACGTCATTCAACGCCGGTGGACTGTGGACGGGGAACCAACTCTTTCCCCATGCTTTCCACCTCTCTCTCGCCAATTCTATATCCCTGACCTACACTGTTGCGGGTTGCTTGGAGGCTTTAAGCCTTGGTTTTTCTGAATCGACGCATGCGAGGTACGAAGCCATCCTCGCACAAATCCGGACTACACGAGAGATAGTGAGTGATTTCTATAACTGCGAGGTTTTAGGGCTAGGCGGGCCTCGCACCTCGCATGTGTCGGTTCAGAAAAACCAAGGCTTTAGGTAACAAAACGCATGACTCTACTGATGAGTCATCTTGAGTGGCCAATTCTGATTCTAGTCCTAAGAATTTAGTCTCGTCGCCTTAGAAATCGGGTTGAGAAGACGTCTGTCGAATTTATCTTGGGTAAAGGAGTTCACTGTTTGAGTGTGAAACCCAGATATCTATCTTTCTTGGATGGCGAACTTAGATGTGTAAGTGAAGAACTATACAACTTTACGGAAGAAAATACATGGAGTGCAGAAATAATTCGTACAATGAGTGCTTACTTACTTATGGCTTTTAAGGAACCCGGAGGTGCATTGCCGCCCTCACATAAGCCGTCCATCGGTCCCTATCCTGAGCAAGATTAATCCAGTCCCTATCATCATATCCCACCTCCCTCAAATCCATTTTAATATTATCCTCCTATCTACGTCTCGGCCTCCCCAAAGGTCTTATTCCCTCCGGCCTCCCAACCAACACACTATATGCATTTCTGGATTCGCCCATACGTGCTACATGTCCTGCCCATCTCAAACGTCTGGATTTAATGTTCCTAATTACGTCAGGTGAAGAATACAATGTGTGTAGTTCTGCGTTGTATAACTTTCTCCATTCTCCTGTAACTTCATCCCTTTTAGCCCCAAATATTTTCCTACTTTCTTTTAATAAAATAGTCGGTCGAAGTGAAAAGGTAAGGTAGAAACTTCGCGGAAATAATTAAATATAACAGGTGACGTACTTGTTTCAATCGGTTATTTAACGACGCTGTATCAACTGCGATGTTATCTAGCGCAGGTGGAATCTATGATAGCGATGGTTTGTATTTCTTTTTGTTTTAATAGTTTATTAGTGACGCTGTACGAATTCCAGGATTATCTATCATCAGTAGAATTGATAATAACGGGTTGTAATTGGCAAGTTGAATCCGTGGTTTACTCTAGGACTTAACTGACACCCGTCTTACATTTGGAGAAAACCTCGGAAAAACCCCAACCAGGTAATCAGAGTAAGAGAAACTGGAACCCACATTCAAGCGTAGCGGCGCACCAGCAGGCAAACGCGCTCTCTCGTAAGCTATGCCGATGTTAGGAATCAAATTACACGCATTAAAATAGATCTATACATAAATCGACACCACTTAAACCTTTAAGATATTCAGAGAAAAAAGGCGGTATACTTTTCAGTTGGAGCTTATTCGCCAAAATACTGTAGCAACAGCAACAATTTTTTACGCTTCCGGTTTACACACGTGTGATCTAGTTTTGAATCTGCTCATGCAACTGTTGTTCATATATTATGAAGTTTTCGTGTATGAATTCGTAAACATGCAGGACTACATTAACACTTCAACATCGGTCCTCGCGTGACTGTTACCGCAATTATGAAACAGCTTTTTGTAGTTTCATTAAGAGAAAGTGCTTGTCAGATCATCTGCCGGGCGTGTTCAATCGGAGCAGATGATGGTGCTAACAGTGCATAAAGCAAGCTGGGTTGAATCGCCCTTTTATAGCTTGGGTTCGATGTGAACAGCCTCGTGAGCTGCGTCCATTAACAGATCGGTATCAAGTCACGGCATTGCGTCTCTCCAACACCTGAGGATTTGACGGTCAATTTCTTCAGCACACAAAACTTTCATTGTTCTCACACATGTGTAACCAATTGGTTTCAACTCACACGCCACTTATCTTGCCTTTTGTTTCTCCGTAGTTTTCGAATAACACCGAAGTGAATGTCGGTAATAGTCCCAGAACAAATGGGGCGTGGACCCGAATTACCTATCAATTCCCTATATCTGAACATCAGGCATCTGAAGCCACTGCTAGGGAAAGTATCAAACAAAATCTAACCATACGAACATCTCAGAGTGCATCTTGCAATACGACAAAAATATGCCATGCTTGTGGTGCGTCCAGATTTTGTTATAGATTTCTGATCTGTTTCTATTGTTGAAAGGTCAATACGCCTTCTTCTTCCTCTACCACTACTGCTGCTACTAGGCCTACTACTAGTTTATTTAGGCCTATGCCACGTACAGGTTATATACAGAGTCAACAGTAAGTAATGTCATTAATTTCAGACGGTGTCCACCGCTGTGGAGTAACGGTTAGCCTGCCTGACAATAAAACGAGCGGACCCGGGTTCAAATTCTGGTTGGGACAAGTTATCTGGCTGGGTTTTTTTCCGAAGTTTTCCCCTCAACCATTCGAAGCAGAATTCCTGAGTAACTTTCAGCGTTGGACTTCGGACTTATTTCGCCTTCATTAGTATCATTTCATTAATCATCTTTAAGGGGTTAGGTACAGCTTACAGCAGTAAACATTTTGGAAATACTGAACATTTTCTTGCTCCATTACTGTATCTTGTATAAAAATGAAAATTGGTATGTGTAAAATACTGTCCTTCTGCTATATAAAAAATATTTTTACGATTTAAAAAATTATTATTTTTTTCAATATTCATAATGGTGGCAGTTCACTGTGCAGTGATGAAGCGTTTCCCTCATAACTCATAAACTTGTTAACTTTTTCATGTTGTCTTTTTATTTTTATTGCTGAAACTCATGTTTACAATATCATGCTCTTTCAACTACATTCCTTAATAAATAATATATATTTTTTTTATTTTGTGTTAGAAGAAAATACTGATATTTGACCATTTTTAATGAATTTAATTTTTAACAGACAATCTATCAAAGGTAGAGAAGTAATCTTGCATCATATTGTAGATATGACATGCATAAATATATACAAAAAATTTCATGTTGGATAGTTTTTGAGTTATGTGGGAAACGCTTCATCATTGCACAGTGAACTCAATTTTGAAAAAAAAAATGTAAATAATTTTTTTAATCGTAAAAATATTTGTGTCATATCAGATGGACAGTGTTTTACACACACTAATTTTCATTTTTGTACAAGATACAGTAATGGAGGAAAAAAATGTTGAATATTTCCAAAATTTTACTGCCGTAAGCTGTACCTAACCCCTTAATAGTTACAGGTTGATCAGAAGAATATGGCGGACATGGTTCCAGGATTCACCCACAGATGACATCTGTCTGCGGGAACTGCACATATCCAGAGAAGCAGCAGGGACTTCAATAAACGAACTGCGGTTAGATCGGGGAGTGTAGCTACCTCGGATAGATGGCGCCTTGGTGAGTCATGGAATCGACGACGTAATGGCCTTCTGTTGAGGAAGCAGCAGATTCAGGCATATGAATTGTAACAGATGCTATCGACTTAAGGAGGCTGTAGAATATCACAGGCAGGCGGAGGAATGGTCTCCAGTCAGAACTGTATGCTGTGGCTCAATCGATACGTTGACACCATGCAGTGAATCATGCGCTTCAAGAGCGATCCTAAATGGATTTCAACAATCATTCCAACATAAGGAGATTGCACAATACGCCTAAAGCTGCGGTGCTTGCCTGCGGGCCCTCTTCCGGAGAAAGAAAAAAATCAGAGTATTATTCTTTGAGAGAGATATTTCAAACAAAAAAGTTATACAGAATTTTGCTCGTTTTTGCTTCCTTTCTGAGATAAAATTTTTTTACACGAAATATTTCATAGCGTTTTGGGAAAACTATTGATTTAATTCCTAATATGCTCAGTTAATTTAAGAGAACAATGTATTATGATAATAATTAATTTAAATAATTTTAGTTTTGTACTTTAAGTACGCAGAAATTGTATCCGAACAAATGCAAAATTTTGAAATTTCTTTATAGAACGAAAAATTACATTCGTTCCAATTAAATTTCTGTAATTTAAAGAACGTAACTAAAATTCTTTCAATAATTTATTATCATAATACACTTATCTTAAATTGACTGAGCATATACTGGGAAACAAATAGCTTTCCCAAAACTCGCTATGAAATATTTGATATTAAAGTTTTTATATCGAAAAATAAGTAAAAACGAGCAAAATTTTTTGTATTAAAACTTTTTTGTTTTAAATATCTCAAAGAATAACCCTCTGAAATTAATGACATTACTTACGGTTTACCTTGTATAAGTGCACATAGGTTCATGAAGGTAGAACTCATTTCAAAACTTTGTTACAGAGGAAGATGGCAGGTCAAATCTGACAAAACTCTTTTGCCCTTATCTCTCGGCACTTATTAAGTAGAAAAGCAAGTGAGTAGAAGTTAATAGCGAAAAAGAAAATCTGCTGCATCGTGACTAGATCGAACCGGCGCGGCGCCCTCTCTCACTGTTGCCAGTGGTTTTATCGGCTGAACCCTCTCGACATCTGGTTACGTTCATGATTGATCAAATGCGTAATTTATCTTCAGGGATAGATGCTACTACGTCACACTTCTCGTTGAGAAAGGCGACTCAAGTGCGTCATGTATCTTCTGGGAGAGAGGGAGATGCGTCATGTTCTAGAAGAGAGGTGTCACAAACGTTGAATAAAAATGACTCGTGTGTCCAGTGTGTTGGTTTCAAGCGATGACCGCACTAAAGAGTTGCTTTGTAGTAATAGCAGCGTGATTAAGAACGTGAACTTGTTTAGACGTAGACTTGATGATATTTATTATCTGAAACGCAAAAGTCTGTGAATAAAATATATAAAACAACGCATTAAAACACTAATAGCCTCCTTTATATCTCTACTCATCGTGTGCATGGGTGCCGGGAACTTATTTTGGCTTACACTTAGTAGCCTTCAGAGAAGAACTCAATAAAAATTCCAATTACTTCTACTTAAAACATTTAAAATAATATCATTATTTTTCTTTTTTACTTCCTCAATTTACAGTTCTGAATTTTTATCATCTTCTATCGTCAATTTATGTTTATTCTCACCACAAATATCATGTTTCTCTTCGTCCTTTGCCCTTTTCTTCTCCTCCTCCACCTTAGATTGTTTTTTTCATCCTCCTTACTACGTTTTCTCCTTTTCCTTAGCCTGATTCGCCTCTTCAGTCTCTTCATACAACTTCTTCTCCTCCTTGTCCTTTCTTTAATCCTGTCTATAACAGTCTCCTCTTCTTTAATTCGCCTCTTTATTTCATTCCGAGTTCTTTGTAGTCGGGATACCCTTCCGCTTCATCTTAAGATTCCATTTCTAATGCTGTAGAGCAGCATTTCTCAAACTTTTTTGAAGTGGGGACCACTTTTTAAAGTCAGCACAGTTCCGCGGACTACCGTACTCTTGTTCCCGTCGAAAGCAAATGTATCATTTTCGTAGCATATTTTAATACCAGTATATTTATATTTTAAAATTGAATTAAGATTCGGTACTTTGGTCCTCTGTTATGAATTCGAGTGGTCCCTGGCTGGATTACAGGCGCGGCGCCAGATGTGCAGGGAAAGGATGTCGAGAAACGTCACGTACATAGTGCTTTAAATCCCTCTTTTGTTGCTGAGAGTAGAGTGGGAAGTTGATAGACGGCTAGGTTAATAAATTTCTTAAAATGTCTGTACTGGAAGAAAAAGTGAAATTCGATTGCCATGTGTCATTTCCAAACTCTGAGATTTTAAGCTATAGTGTGATACGCAATTCGTTCGAATTTTATTTTTTCTTCTGCCTTTTTTGAAGGACCACAAGGGCAGACCTCGAGGACCACAGGTGGTCCGCGGACCATAGTTTGAGAAACGCTGCTGTAGAGTCTTCTTTTGTCTCTACATTCAGAGTCCTTACTTAACTATTGTAACAAAGAAACCGCCTCAGCCAAACACAATTCAGTTTCAAGTAATAGAAAACCAACACAAACTTATTTAGTTTAATCAAAATTATATCTAACTTGAAAGAATCTAACATAACATAATGCACCCGCTTGGGCTGATTACCTAATTGGGTTTTTTCGAGGTTTTCTCCAATCCTAAGGCGAATCGTCGGCCTCATCTCGCCAAATACCATCTCGCTATCACCAATCCCATCGACGCTAAATAACCGATTAGCTGATACAGCGTCGTTAAATAACCAAATAAAAACATAAACTCCATTGTAATGTAATATAATGTATTGTAATCGAATTTAACTCACCCAGCCTTACCTTATCTATCACAAGTTAAATGAACTCAATATAACCGTACCATTTATAAAAATACTGACGAAGAAAATGCATAAGATGAACCAAAATAAACGAGAGCACAAAGCTAGTCTTTATTACATTACTTCAGGGCATGTACCCAGAAGGTACGTCATTTAGATAGAGTGCAATTATCTCCAACAGTTCATATTGCTTTGTCAATGCGTACTTCCTTATAATGTTGGACATTAATTGCAGAGCTCGCACTAAAGCCGCTGTAGCAGGAATCTTGATAATTTCACACGGTCGCCGTGGTTACCCAATGCGTGTTGTATAACACCTTTATGAAGTGCGTGGGAACCATTATATTTCATAAACCCCACTTTCTCACTCTACAAGGAAGAATATAAGCTTCTGTCTATATTTTATTTACCGACGTACCAACTTGACGTCTAAAATGTTATAATTGACAGTGAGATGGGAAGAAAGTGGCCGTGGCCTGGAAATAGAACAAAGAAATTTCAAGTGAAATTGGCCCCAGACGAGACTCAAACCCTTATTCCATATTTCTTAATTTGTTGCCACACTGCGGATGAGAAAACTTGTGAAGTGGGAGAGTAAATATTCATGAGAGGTATGAAATTCATATTCTGCATGAATGACAAGAGGCCTCCTAGACAAAAGCGTAGAAAGCAGGACGCAACACCATTCATTCTCAAATTGTAACTCACGATCCACACTGTCAACATTCGAAGAACACCACGAGGCTAATCTGTAGATTAAGGATTCAGTTTGGGTTCATATACAATCGTCTCGCAGAAGAGGAACATGTGAGAATTAAAAGCATATTACACCAATCTAGAAAATGGATTGTGAGTACCATATGAGTCGGTTAGAGCCATAACTCACATGCTCATGGATTGGCAACTTGTGCTCCCAAAGTGCTAAAAACCCTTGAAAGAGAGAAAGGCAGACGGAGCCAGCCGCAGCAGGTACAAGTTGTTTGTAGTTTCGCTGCAAAAGCCACGGTGCGCTCTGGCGGCTCATGCAGGTGATCGTGATATCTATTCCATGATTTGAATTTCAAAATGATGCATGGTACAATAATTATAGTAATTTTGGACAGACTATACCTGAACACATAACAAAATTATATTATTTTCTAGCTATGTAAATTAGTTTAGTACTGGAAAAACAAACTGAATACAACCTTTTCAAGATACAACAGATATAGCTGCAACACTTATTTATTATTACACTATTTGTTGATTTGAAACGTAGAACGCTACAATTTACAAGTCTTTATACATTAAAGAGTATTCCTCTGTTCTCAGAAAGGTAATAGTCTGTATTCGCAAACAATAACAAATTCAAGGAAGTATTTTTTACATGTCACGGCAGATGAAATAAACTTACTTCTGAGCTATTTCTTTACTTTGAGAGCTTTTACACTTCTTTCTTGTATTAAACTCTGCTTCAAGCACATACAGTATATATGAAAGCAAAGAGTATATTTGGAAATTCTACTTAGGCAACATTACGAACAGTTCGATTCCTGATTTTGCTGGAATCTGAGTGGCGTGGTGTTCTGTAGATTTGTTAATTCAAGCTATAAATTTTCAGGATTTTCTATCGGCGTAAGCCAAAAAGATTTCACAAAAAATTTCGATTCCTTGTCAATTGCCACTGTTTCTCCAAACTTAGCAGTGAATTCTGCTGTAGGTCTTGAAGTAGGGTCTTATATTTGATAAGAAAATTTTCTTACCACTCTTCAAGATAGTTTATAGTCAAAGAAAGTGAAGTTGTCTATGTTCTACATGATACTACCACATTTCAAATTTATCCATAAATGTTCTTAGCTAGTCGATTATATGTCGCGCAATTCTGTAACTCGCTCGCACAACGTGCCAATGATATATGATATCAGTCTCACCTTGTTGATCTCATTTTTACCTTTAGCTGTTCTAAAGCAGATACAGACAGTATTTCTTTACTAAAACCTTCACTGTTTATTTGTAACACAAAATGTCATGCGTAAGAAAGTGTAATAGAATACAAGCTTTACCTCTCTTCTTAATAAAAAAAATTCTCTTTTTACTCGTAACTAAAGGGAAATGATCTGGGAATTATATTGTTTTTCACTTAAAACGAGCCGCCACTTACTGCAGACGCGATCGAACTTGTGTCTTGAAAGAACCGCACACAGACAGCAAAGCTAGTACAGAGTCCGTTCTACCTGCATTGAGATTGTGTTGACACTTTGAGAGCACGAGTTGCCCACCCATGCACATGCTCCAAAAAATGAAAAATTGAAATACTGTTTTATTCCCATGCGGTTATATGCGTAGCACACGATTCAGGGATTAATTTTTCACATTTCTTACATGATTCTTGTGTAAACAGGGGATAAACTTACCAGTTTCTGTCAAAAGTCTCATGATCCACTGGATCTTGTGAGTTCTGTTGTATAGTGCTTCTCGACCAAACACCGATCAGTATTTCCCTCCCGCTTCTCCACTTCTTATTGTGTAGAATAGGGTTGTGGATGAATATCTTGCATGCGCCTTGTTATTTTTATAAATATCAGTGAATTTAGCGGCTGTAGGTAATTGAGCATTTTGTAAACATAATTTTATGAAAGAGAACGTATCACCAGTTGGAGAGAGAGGACGACAACGGAAATGTACTGTATAGCAGCTCCAGAAATAACGAAAAGAAACCAGACCAAATTAGCAAGGTTAATATTATTTTCTGATTCTGCTTGGCTCCTACTGATGTATTGGTAAATTAAGCAGGGCCGAGTGTTTTATCACAATTGTAATATATTCAAGTTCTACATGTATATCATTGATGGTGAATAGGCTAATAATCAACTGAAGAATACTGCAAATATGTGCGAATTGATGGAAGCAGATATTAGTCTTGTGATATAAAGTAACGTAGTAACGAAAATTTGAGTTTTGATAAAATTTATAATCAGAATTTGTTTTGTAGGTTGTAAATTGAGTGGTCGACTCAAATAAGGGGAGAACCCGCTTTTCTAAGAAAATTTAGTTTTTTCATCTCTAGAATGTTGTGTCATAATTGCAATAACTCTGGCAATAGCTTTGCCCACTGGAATTTAAATTTCCACCATAAATTCTCAGACTGTTCTGAGAATACTTAATTTCCCTATTTCAAGATTCGTGACTGGACCCCTCAATTTATACTATACTATATTATTTTGTAAAATGTACTCAACTGAATATTTTAATAATTGGACAGTTGTTCTTTTACATAGAATTAAAAAATATGTTTGAGGTAATGTTATTGTGTAATATTTCAATTTGTTACTGTCAAATCCCACATGAACCCAAATGGTCATTATCTAAACTCACATGTTCCAAACGGAGCACTCTCAGAACACTCATGATGATCCAAAGGTCATTGTCAAAACTCGTATGATCCATATTTTAAAGCTAAATTAATTTTTAATCATTGCTCTTTCATTTATTAACCTTCATTGTGAAGTCAATGATCTCCAAGTATTACAAATATGTTTTCCCTCATTTGTAAAAATGTTCATTTTTGGAACGAGTTATGACTCTAACCGAATCTTGTACATTACATCAACATATATTTTAGTTGATGCTAGCGAATGCATAGTTCCCCTTGAATTATGAAAAGAAAATGAGGTTGCATGAAAATTAGAACTCTGCACGGCCTTGAGTTGAAATTCACTTATGCTTGTCGGGCTCGGATAGGGCTCGGGTTTTAAAGAAACGCAAATAATTTCTTTCCGTGAATGTCCACCCGACATCCATCCAGAACAGTAGACTACCCGTATCGTAAGTTATTCTTTAGTTCGTCTTCGTATTTCGTAACGGTATTTGCCTCGTCTCTACGCTGTAGAACAGAGCAATGTTTTCTTTTACCTTGGACAATGAAAAATTACTCTTTCTCATACCTTTACTGGAGTGATATCTCTTACAGCTGTTCCTGACCCCTGTGGTCTCTGACGTCTGCTTCTTCTGCTAGTCTTCAGGATCAGGTGATAAATATAAACTAATCTCAGGTTTCGGGTCGGACTCTAGTCTGGTTCGGGCCGGGCCGGGTTTAAGAATTTCGGCCTTTGCAAGCCTCTAGCATGAATACGATCTCTTACAAGATTTATGAACGGTGGACGATCATTCGAGCAGTATGTAAAATTTCAATTAATAATTTATAAATTCATTTATTAATCCAGTCATTTATTAATTCAGTAGACTTATTTGTTTATTTATATATTTATTTATATTTGATTGTTACTTATTTATTTATTTATTTATTTATTTATTTATTTATTTATTTATTTATTTATTTATTTATTTATTTATTTATTTATTTATTTTATTTCGTTAATTAAGTCATTCAGTCATGATTTAGCTTTCATGCCAGAATCCAGTATTTGAGTCTATATGTAACATCTCTACGCCTTCGTTTTGTGGAGCGGGAAGTCGTACTTATTGTATACACTTGGCAAACTCGTGCTCCGAGACGAATCTGTGGATTGAGGTATGCTGCTGTGTCATCAGAGTTACGTAAAGACGTGCTTTTGTACGCACCTCAAAGCAACGCCGCTCTCGAGAGAGGCCCAGCTCAGGGACACTTTACATGCCGGAGTAATTAACCAAGTACAGATAGATTTTGCAGCATCTGAAATTGGTTTACTGAACAGTAAAGGCACAGTATTAACGCTGGAAGAAGCTACAGTTGTGGTTTCGACTTCCAGTCAAAATATAATGTAGATATTACTATGTCTGCATTGCTATTATCTATGTTGTCTTAGATGTAGCTTCGACCTTCACTTTCCTCTTTAGTGTCAGTTTTAAACGAAAGCCGGGGGAAAGAATAAAACTCATGAAGCATATTAAAATGTTCGTAAGAAGAGAAATTTCGTTTACAATCTTGGAAATAAAGAATGTGTATTAAAGAACTCCAATAATCAACACCAAATAAGTAGAAAATTTAACATACGTAACAAGTGAGGTGCGGTACATTCGTTTCCAATATTAGGCAAGTTAATTGATAATTATACTGTATGACGTCACTTTTAAGCTATGGGAATAACCAGAAGACTACTTGAAGACGATAAAGTGACAATGGCATTTTGATGGACTGAAAACAACATAGTACTACCAGAAAGCCTGGCTGACAGTCACTGAATTATAGATAAAAAAGGTTCATGAATTATAGGTAGAAAATAGAAATTTAATTTGTTTGTTGTCAATATGATTTTCTGTATTGCCAAGACTCAAGGTCGATGTCGGGTTGATGTCATGTCACTGTGTAAGTTCATCCAAAAAATGTAAAACGTTAACTAAAAGAGGCCATATTCATAGACATTCAAGGCTTCCGGAGGATGATCAAAAATAGTATAAAACTTGGATAAGTGATGCGTTAACTCGAAAGAGTTAGTTATGAACTTGGTGAACAACTCACTAAGTCACATTCAGTTTTATTTACAATTCAACAGCAGAAATTAAATTCTCTGACCTGTACAAGGATACAACTTCTGGGAAGTCAGAAGAAGATAAATATTAGAAAGGGATTAAGAATGAGGCCAATCAGAATGCAATTAAAAGCAAACAGGTACAAGACAAATATGGCTTCAATATTTATATTATAAACTAACCAATAGACCTATCTGAAATTGGCATTAAGAACACCTCAAGAGAATGTAAGGACAAAGAACTAGGAAGCTTAAAAACTACTGAAAAGAAGTAGGTAGGCCTATGATATGGAGAATAAATCATGAGGCTGTAGTTTTGATAATGACGATGTGATGGCCAAAAAATCCGTAGCGCTACAGTCCATGAAGGACTAAGGCTACATAGGCAATCGCTAGCCTTTCATGCACATACCTCAGCATGAGGTATACGATCATCCAACGATTCGAATGATGATTTCCCTGCAGTTGTTATAGCCGGCATAATAAATGAAATCGATTTTCACTATTTAATGTATCTCCAAATTTCTCACAATGATGTTGGTTGGGCACCGATCCCATACACTGGCCGATGTCTAATTGAAGGGTTCAGAACCATAGTGGGCCAAGCGCCATATATTAAAGACGTAGAAAACAAGGGTTAAAATTAAGTTATTACCATAATTCAATGGAAACATATAGCAAGTAATATAGTGTATGCACATTAAAACTAAATGATACGTCAATCTTCATTGAACTATGGCATTCATTTACCTTTAACCCTTAATTTCTCCGTTTTTAATAAATGGCGCTTGGCCCACTAAGGCAATGAACCCTTCAATTGCACCCCATAATTAGGGATATTTTTTCCTGACGAACGTAATGAGAATTTGTACATGAGAATAATTAGGTATGCTACTAGTAAGTTAATTACTATGTCGAATTTTACGACAGACTGTCGAATAGCAATGGCGTTATTAATTTTATCCAATTACAATCCCTAATAAAATGTGATTTTCTTGCCAAAAAGTAATGAGATTTTGCACATAAAAATAATAAGCTACTAGTAATTACTATATGAAATGTAGTGGAAATCTGTTGGTTAGCAATTAAGCTATTGCTCGTATTTTTGTCCAATTACAATCCCTAAAAGATGGTGTTTTTATTGCCCCAATGTAATGAGAGTTTGAATATAAAATGTACTATGTTACCAGTAATTACTACATAAAACTTCATGAAAATCTGTCAAAAATATGAGTGTAGCTATTAATTTTGTTCAGTTTTATATTCCCTAAGAAGGGTCAGTTTTTCCTGCCCAAAAGTATTGAAACCTCGAACATAAAAATAATATCAAAGGCAAAGGTAAAGGCAACTCCATGACAGGCAAGGACGGCCCAGAGAAAAATAATATACCTTCAGTAATTACTATATAAAATTTTATGAAAATCAGTCAAATAGGAGTGTAGATATTAACTGTCTAAATACATCCCTTAAAATGGGCAGTTTCTCTTGCCCAAAAATAGAGTTTGCACATCAAAATAATATAACTACCAGTAAATACTATATATAATTTTATGAAAAACTGTTAAATAGGAGTGTAGTTATTAATTCTGCCCAATTACATCCCCTAAGAAAGGGCAGTTTCTCTTTCCCAAAAGTAATGAGAATTTGAACATAAAAATACTAGTAACATGCTACCAGTAATTACTATGGTATACAATTTTAAGAAAATAAACAGGAATAAAGTTAATAATTTTGTCCAACTAGATTTGCGTCTTAAAATCACGTGGCTACGACGCGGGACGGTGGAGATGATAATGCTCGTTAAATTTTATGCTACTTTTGAAGCCTTTCACAGCATGTCGAGGACCTTACCGAACCACGTGCCACGGTTTCCTCGCTCTTTGTACATATATAGGACATGATCTGTCATTAACTTAATTAACACACGCATCACGCAGCTGCGGAAGTCACTTTATGGACTCTGTGACAGACTCTGACAAGTGGACTGATTGATGCTGGTTTCCTACTCGCTTTATTTGATCCCAGGTTCGTTTGCTGCAAGGCTAGTGGTGAAGGTTTACGACTAACAAGATTAGGAACAGAAAATTGCTTCATCATATGAAAGAAGCGTCATTTGCTTTTACTTCAGTTCGAGCAAAAGTCTTCATCTCACATGAACAATGATTAAACTACATGTAACTAAAGAAGTTCGCCAGCCCCCTCGTCTTGGCGCTGAACATAGCAAGGGCTTTCTATCCAAACGGTGTCTGTGGTTCGATTCCCGGCGTAGGTAGTGGAATAGATTTATCTTCCGTCCACGGGACTGTGTGTTTCTTCTTGGTCAAGTGCCGCCCTCTTTTCTCAGACGTGCCATTGCTGTGCTGGTTATACGTGCATATTCGTTACTGTAGGAACGTTAACAAAAAGCCACAATTTAAGTCACGAAGAATTGTGTGCACTCAAAGTTGGGTTTCTGGCGTCTTGTCAGCCCATTTGAGTTGTGTGGATATAAAGGGAAGAATTGTAACGGTGTCGTGTATGTATAGTTCCTGGGGTAGCTCAGTAGATAGAGCATTCGCGTGCTAAGCGAAGGGTCTCGGGCTCGATACCCGGCCCCGGAACAATTTTTCCCTTGAAATTATTCAAACTTTGAAATATTCCACTAGTTCTCAGTAGGGGACACTGTTATTTGGACGGGTAAAAAAGTATTTGGGAGAATACTAAGGTAGATTAAGTACAAATTATTCTCATTGTTGACATTATCAGCGGTTTTCCTCTAAATCTAATGTTCTTTTCACAATCATTAGAGAGGAATGAAATTTTGAATTTTGTAATGCGGGTATATTTATGTACTATTGGCGACACTGACTTACCTTCGCCATCTATTCATAGAAGTAATAACAAGAGAAGCGACACTTACACAAACAAGTTATCGAACACAATCAATTAGAGGGATCGGGTATCTTTGAACGACAGTGTACTATACTTTTTTTACTTTTCAAATGTTTTTTTATTTATTTATGATTTATTTAGGGCCTATTAGAAATTTTAATGACCAGGATTTTAATTCTTACTCCCTTAGAAAAGGTAAACCTCACACAATAGAACACATACACGTATTGTGATTCCCGTGACGTGAAAGCACGACATTGGGTCTACTCCTAACAAACCCAGGGCAAATATTCATTCTGAAGATCAGGGTGCGAATTAACATGGGGATGGGGTTTCCCCCCTGTTTGAAAGTTATCCCCCTCTCATACATTCATATTAACATCCCTGCCAGGGATGGCTTCTATCCTCCCCTCACAAAATATAATTGTTTTAATAAGAGTATGCTTTGTAAGTAGCTATAAAGTAAACAACATTTATGTATTATCATCACTGGCTAACTGATAACAATCAATAACTTAGGAATTACACATTTCGTCTTAAGCCTGTTTATGGATATAATAATAATTATTATGATCAATATGCAAGACAAGCAATTCAGTGTGACCAAGCGTTGAGCCGTATCGAATGAGGATAATAATAATTTTATGTGTGGTATTCTCTATCTAGGATTCTATCCCCATCTCATCAGAAATCTTAATTCGCACCCTATTGAAGATAGGATTCGAAATCCATGACCATGCCTCCCACACAACGTTAAAGCCGAACGCCACAACCGTTACACATAGTATGCCAACATATGTATACTACACGGCAACAGGCTCCATGGACATATACCTCTACCAAAATACCATTGACATAAATTTATCACAAGGGTAGCTAATGCAATTAATATTATAACTGGATATGTTTTTTCAAAGCCACATGTCTGTCTCATCGACAAGTTAGTAATGCCGAGATCGCGCTAGTCACTTGGAAGCTCGCTGTTCCCCTTGAAGGTCCGTCAGACCGCAAATCCTTGTGTCGCTGTCCACCGCTACGGCCTTGCTCTGTTATTTATGTCCTAATAGGGCCCCACGTTGCTAGGACAACGCGTCTGTATGCCAGCAAGACCGTGCCCTGTTTTGGCATTGCCTCCTGTTTCAAGATACAGTATGTTTCGCGCAACGGTAGGCCTATATTCATGTTTCTTTATAATTCCAGAACCGTTTACTATGGCATTTGAGTCAATATTCTTTCCGTAATAATAAATACACTACAAGGAATAATACTACTGAAATGGATTGTGTGAGAAAGTAACAATAGTCTTATATTTCCATGGTACCACGAGTGACGTCAAAGTTTACAGAAAAATCTTTCATGTCAAAACATTATAGGCTAATTTTTTCGTCTTTGTAGGAAGAGTAGGCTATAGACGTTCATGTCAAAACATTATAGGCTAATTTTTTCGTCTTCGTAGGAAGAGTAGGCTATAGAAGTTTGACGTCAAAAACTAGACCATATAAAATTAACAGAATTAAAAATGTCACGAATTTTATTTCTAATAGGCCTAAAGGTTTATCAAGAAAAGCAGTATTTATACCACATAAGGTAAATGACAATCGATATACTGTAAAAATATTGTACACCACATTTCACAAGAACGAAAAAATCTATTAACACCTAGTGTATGTACAATGATCAACAAATGATCATCATCATCATCATCATCATCATCATCGTTTAGTTGCCACTACGTCACCTCATCGTATCCGTGGCTAACGAGAAAGACAGGCTACGGCGCGACGTCACATTCATAGACATATCATGGCCAACATTGAACAAGTTTATATATAAATGCACGTTTAACATGAGTTTAATATAGTAATTCCTTTTGTTTTTTAGAACTTTGAACATTTATTTATATTAGGCGATTGTCAAGATGGCCATGGCTAGACCATGATAATCACGTGACTCCGATTCGTGCCGAAGCCTGTCTTTCTCGTTAACCACGATCGTATCTCAATAGCCTCCGTGTATTTAGTTCACGAATTGTAACTATGCTAACATTTACTTATTATACTTATATAGATAGACAGACAGACAGACAGACAGACAGACAGACAGACAGACAGATAGATAGATTTTTTTAGATAGATATTTATTTGTCATCAACATTTATATTAGTTATGGTGTACCACAACTTATGCATACGGGTTTCACCATAACTTTCTATTAATATAACTACAATTAGCATGTAATCTCGATAGCCTGTTAAACTAATAACTCATCTACTCTCGCTATTAACTTAACTCCAAACAGTCAATTTCTTCTTAATGATTATACGTATATAAATACACACACACACGTCACTTCTAAACCAAATTAGTCAACTGTCCCGTTATTTTGCAAAAACTCCGCATATATGACATAATACAGAATAATATGCAACAAGATATGGACAGTCAGTGGCTTGGTATGCAGATTTCCACTGCTAATGAATCCGGAAATGCATTTACATTTTCTGTAAAGAGGGCAGAATCACAGACGTAACCGTTAAAAAGTTGTTTCCTAAAAAGGCAAGCAAGTAAAACGAACTGGCTTAAAGATTTATCTTTATATTCATTACGTGCACTCGCAGTAACTTGGTACAGCTGTCATATACGAATATAGCTACCATTTTAAATTAATATCGCCTCTGTTTAACATAAAACAGTGAATCATATAGACAAATGGATGTAAGGTATAAAATGTTGATTCTTTATGAAATATATATAGGCCTAATCACAGAACATGTAAATTCTATAGGGATCATATGCAAATACAAAGAAGAAGACAGGAAATAGGAAAGATTGTAGAAAGCTGGGTTTGCAGTGAAAGACCTGCCCTTGGGCAGAACACTAATTAATTCAAACTCCATACTGCAGGAAATGGGAGTAAATCTTTTTATGTGCAACAAATTTAATTTGGCCTTAAGTGAAATGAATCCGTGTAACCTGCACAGAAAATTATTGTCATTTCGAATTTCTTGTGTTTTGACCGGATGTATGATCATTTTCCATCTTCAGTAGAGAGAAGAACACTCAGCCGGCAACTTCTCATTATTTAGCTAAACAAATTTCAAGTAATTTTTAACTGAAAGTAAACAACTAAATGTTTCTGATTCTAGCGTTGATTTTGAATATAGTACTAGCTTCGATACTGAATCTAATAACTGGTTCCGGTTTTTATTCGTTTGACCGATATCCTGGATTCAGCAGAAGTCAAAAAAATACACAGGTACTTTTAATCGCATTTAATAAAACTATTATCAACGTGCACAAAACACCGCCACCTTCACCAATAGACTTCCTCTGTGAGACTCAGCAATGAAGATTTGACAACAGCTGTGCTGTGAACAGTTTTCCATAGTACGTAATTTTTGTTTGTACTATCTGCAGCTCAACTTGACACGCAGAACGTCGTTTGATTTTTTTTTTGTAATGTGATAACGATTGTACAATTCCCCTACAGTTGATGTGTGATATTCTCCGATACAGTTTTTAGCACTGCAGTATTAATTATTGTTTTTCTCACCAGATGATGGCGATTAGTTATGTTGAGTTCACAATAGAACATTATAACGATAATACCACCTGGATGAAAGAAAATCAACTCCAGTAATACCCACAAATGTTCACTATTGCAGGTAGGCCTATTGTTTACAACTATGTAGAATGCATACTTAATGGTGGAAAAACTGGTCAGAAATGAGATTCTGAACTGACAATGAATATCTACGCTGATTAAATCTTGCAAGTGATCAAGGTGACATTGCGTAAAATAAATCTGACTTGGGAAGGGTGCAAACGGAGCCAGATTCAGTACAGACACGTCGTTCGTAGTAGACCGCGTAGTGGCCCTGTCTTGCTATTTGTGTCTGTGTTCGACCACCTTATACTCCGCGCAAACGCAACCACTCGCGTCCGTCACGCCATTCCTATAACTCTTCACCCACTACCTCATATAATAATTAATTGAATGTCAAACTTACTCGAAAATACTAACAAAGTTATCTTCGTGCCTCTTCAGCTCCTCAATGGATGTACTAAAAAACGGCGCTGTCTTTCCCTGCGTTTTCGTATTATTAGTATTGCGACCAATGTTTCCATATCGGAGTTCATTTTGCCACTGACACGCGGTTGGAGAAAATGTCTTAGCCACAAGTGGCAGTTACCGTTGGCGGTAGCTAGTGGCTGCGTTTGCGCCCTGTCTTAGAATTTACTTTACTTTTTAAGACATAGTGGGTGAGGTCCATCGACCAATTTCAATAAAAGTTAATATTTGTCAATTGATAAAGATAACCGTTCGAGCCACCGGCGTGGCTCAGTCGGTTAAGGCGCATGCCTGCCGGTCTGAAGTTGCGCTCGGGCGCGGGTTCGACCCCCGCTTGGGGAGATTACCTGGTTGGATTTTTTCCGAGGTTTTCCCCAACCGTAAGGTGAATGTCAGGTAATCTATGGCGAATCCTCGGGCTCATCTCGCCAAATACCATCTCGCTATCACCAATCTCATCGACGCTAAATAACCATGTAGTTGATACAGCGTCGTTAAATAACCAACTAAAAAAAAAATAAAAAAATAACCGTTCGCCGATTCTTGGCAGTAATATAGGCCTATATAATAAACTACGTAAAGTTTAATTTTTGGTCTTACAGAATTATCTGTTATGGTTATCATTGGTTATAAATGGAGAAAAATTCGATCCGGCGCCGGGGATCTAACCCGGGTCCTCGGTTCTACGCACCAAGCGCAATCCACAGCACCGCACCGGATCGAATATTTCTCCTTTTGGTATTTTCCCTGTGTGACCCTCCATGTTCGACCTATAGGCCTATGTTGACACATGTATTAAGTAAACTGTCATCATACAAGGAGCGCACTCATTTCAGTGACTTGGTGGCCGAGATTTCACAGTATAATGCACTTTGGGCGGATAATCTACGTAAAGATTAATTTCATATTGTAACAGAACGCAGCTACGGAAATAGTGCTGCAATTTCTATCACAAGTGGTTAAGGCGCGTAGTGTTGCGTTCACAGCATGATCTCGTGTTGGATTCTCAGATAGGACATAGGTACATGTTTGTTTATCGTCAGTGTAATGGCCAGCTTTATTTTAGATGAAGATTCGGTACCGTGTTGAATCCAAGTCAGGGGTGTAGCACATGTATCCATTTAAATATTATGGGATTTATAAGAATCTCAGGTAAGAACTTGCCCCAATTCTCTCCGGTGTTGTAAACGACAAATACGTCCGTGACCTGTAAAAATTACTATTAAGTAAATGAAGGAGCAGTTGGTAGGTTAAAATGAAAAGCTATTTGTAAGATAATAAAACTATTCATTTTGTCATGACAAATCTTTCGACACCACATAAAGAGGAGGTTTCAAGGATAAAAAAAAATAGTTTCAGACAATTGGTTGAATTTCTAGCATTAACTTAGTACGCTCTTTGCATTTAAAAAGCCTCTTTGTAATGTAATTTATTACAAACATAGGAAAGAAACAACTGCCACGTGTTACCACACAAAGCAAATATTTTGTAATGTTTTTGTTCGACAAACAACACATATGGATAGTCAGTCTGTAATTTAAAGAATATTATGCTATTTACATTCCAATGATCGGATTGAATTCCCAGTCTCCGTTTAAGGGGTATTTTCCTTAGTGCAGTCTCGAACTTCACTTTGCGTGTTGAGTAACTTGGCGACCTTCCATGTAATTAACATTAGAAAGTGATTGACTAAAATAGTAGAAACACGACAACGATTCTCTGTTGTTTGCTGCAACCTTGAGATTGTTGATGAGAAAGTCTAATTTTCCTTGTTACAGGGTGTACAAAAATAGCAGTGCTACAGATACGAAGTTATGGTTTAAAGATTACAAAAACTAAAACATTTTAATTCTTATTCTTCTCTACTCCATAGCCAAGGCGCTTGCCGGACATGACATCTTTAGATTCTTCCATATTTTTGCTCTTCCTACATCTCTACTGCTTGTCAGTGTTTGTATATAAAAACCAATTTTTTAATGTGGGTTTTTAATTCTGTGTATATAATGCAGTAGATAAAAATATATGATTATTATTTATTATTTATTTATTTATTTATTTATTTATTTATTTAACTAGCTAGCTAGTGAGTACAAATTAAAATTATAAAAAAAATGTTTCTAGCCACTACCCTAAGAGCCAGGCTCGTGTACGGTGTGGTCTTAGCCAATAATATAACATGAAATTTACAAGGACAGTTTACTAAATACAGTAAGTAACTTAATTAAAACCAATAAATAGCACACAAGAACAAAAAAAAAGAAGAAAGAGAAAAAGAGAGAAAAACACATTTAATATAAATTTACAATCGGACAGAAGCCAGTGATATTCAATAAAAACATCAATATAGTCGACAGAAATAAAAGTAAAAAAAAAAATATACGCATTTGTTAATATTATATATCATGAATAATTTTATATTTTTTTTAAAGCTTCAATTTTAAAATATTTCAAATTTGAAAAATGCTTTGTAATTTTATTATAAAGTCTCGGGCCGAAACTAGCACCATGTTTAAGAGCTGCATTTGTATGACATTTAGGCTCAATTAGTGGGGAAGTAGACTTTTGTCTTCGAGTACGATATTCATGTCGATTAGATTTATGTTTTATTTGATTTCTGTGGTAGTAAGTAAACTATATTAGAAGTCTTATACTCGTATGGACATAAGCTTAAGGCGAATGTCAGGTAATCTATGGCGAATCTTCGGCGGCCTCTCGCCAAATACCATCTCGCTATCACCAATCCCATCGTTGCTAAATAACCTGGTAGTTAATACAGTGTCTTTAAATAACCAACGTGCTGTTACCTCACGACAGAACCGATTTTTTTTACTCTATATGGTAACATTAAATTCCTCCACTATAATTTATTCATATCAACGAGAACATAACATTATGTGAACGTATCATATTCATTTCTGTCACAAGCAATTGAAGTAATAAATTTCAAGCATCGTAACAAATAAGTGAAGGAAGTGGTGTGCCACATTAAATCATGTACGACTCATACTTTTCGTGACAACATTGTTTACTGAGAAGAAATGCTTCGCAATATATCCTCTCCCTATCTAGTGATAGGTCGAGCACTTCGTCTCCTTCCTGAGTCGAGTTTCGTAAAAGACAACTGAGTTATATATTAAAGTGTGCAGAATAAAATCACTTTTCATTTAGACCTACTTGAACCCCTTGGTTTATTTCGCTCCTCACTTTTCGGTATTCCTTGATCATGTAAACAACACTTAAAACTATACCTAAATAAATTCAACAGAAGAAATACACACTTCGACAAACAAGAAGTATTTAACCTTATCGTCGAGAATCGGACCCAAATCCGCAGATACTAACATACGAGTTACATGGAAGGACTATATAATTTATACAGAATAGGACAAAGTCATTACCCATTGTTCATTTTTTTAATTGTTTGTACTGCGTTTTTTTACATATCTGCAGTAACTATCTATACTAAATGAATTCCTTCAAATGCCATATCCATGGCTGCTCAAGTCTTCGGTTTGCATATTGTATCTTTAACGCAAATTTCCCGCTAACTACACTTTGAAAGTCCATTTACATGATAATTCTGAAACACTTGAATATAATTTTATGATTTTGTTGCATGTTTACATAGCCTACATATTAGCTACAAAACTGACCAGAATTAAGCCTCTCTGTTAGCTACTTTGTCTAGAAAAAAAAATTTGAATCAAATTGCGTTGAAAATTTTTACATTTAATTTAAACATAAATTTAAAATATAAGGGTGCTATTCATAGACATTTCGCAGCACGCGCTACGAGCGTACTAAGCTAGCCCCGGCTATCCACTGGTTACTAGTACAGAATTCAAATCATATCCTATTGCTAACACTGGTTTATGAATACGAAAAACGCTGATCATCCACATGAAGCCCGCGCTAAAAATGTCTATGAATACGGCCCTTACTTATTTATCTAGAAATATGATTGTGGCCAGTCTTGTAGAGCTGTATTTTAGATTTAAAACGAAAGTAACTGAACAGTGAAATATTGAAATGTGATTGAGTTGAGAGGAAACTTTAAATTTTTAAATTGTGAATAAGCGCCAATTTGAATATGAAATTATGCATTTAAGTTCATGTTATAAAACTCAGAATCAGTTTAATGTATTGAAAAAAGATAGGAATTTATGTGTATTAGTTTGCAAGTAGGTATAAGCTATGTATACTGAGAAAAAAATTCCATATGGTAAATTCTTCAGTGCTCAAAGCTATACCTCAGGGCTGGGCACAAGGTGTGAATCCAAACTCTAAACGGGGACGCTTAATGTCCATCCGTAACGTCATCAACGCTGCGCGGTGTTCGGCGGGGAAGAAAGGAGTTGAAGAGAAGTCATATGGCTCCCCGTGAGAGAGCAGAATTCGCTTTTGGTGCCCAGCTTTGTTATACCTATTAGTGTCGTGCATTTCAAGTTCTATGTTCGGTTCAAGTTTGTCGAGCGTGACGAGATCCGAAGCAGATCTCTCACAGCTCGCTCGAACTTGCGCCTTCTATTCTGTACGAAGCAACTAAGGAATCAACAACATATTTTTTTTTGCTTCAGAATACTATCCAATTAAAATATACTTCTGAATAGTTCATTCTCTATTTGTAACATTCTTTTACCCTCAAAACTAAAGAAAAAAGATAACTTATTTCTCAACAACTTCAAATTAGTGTAACTCTGAAAATATTGAGACTAGGACCCATGTTTATATGACTTTTTTGCTCAAAATGTCTTCGGGAATAAGTTCCGTAAGTATGTTAAGCCTACGTATTAAGAAAAGTGACTCACTTCCCAATGAAGTGTTAATAGTGACAATAATGTATGTTAGCTATAAAATAATGAATTATGAAACATATTTCTGAATTAACAAATTTTATAATATGAAATGTCTTTTAATACGACTTAATATTTGCTTCTTTCGTCTAAAACTACTTTTCATTCGTTACGTATATTCAGGAAGAACTCTGACTCGAGCAACACCTATTTTCTCTCCTGAAAATTTTTGTAATTAAATGAAAGGCTACATATTTCCTTACTGTACATATTGCTAAACATTTTTTTTTTCAGTATTTTAAGATAAGTTATGTAAAACTATTGACTATAGCATTTTTGTATACCCTATTATCATGACAAAGTCACGAAATTTCTTACGACGGAGTAATTCTCTTCACGACTATAGCTAGACCTAACCTCTAACAAAAGGTCCTACAATTTAATATACAGCTGATACTCTCCCAGTCCTCTACTCAGCTATAATCTTCTTGATGGTACTGGAAATATAAAGGCTTCGAAACCAATCTCTACTAACCGAAATGCTATGCTGCGAGTACAGTACATAGATAATCTGAACCAAATATTTTGGAAATTTAAGTAAGACAATTGATAAATTGTTGTTAAAATATTCACTAGAATCAATTTTTATTTAACAACCGTTTTGTGCAGAGTTTCAAAATAGTACAATGTTTTGACAAAAAAAAAAGTATTTAATGTTTGCACTTCTTAGATAAAGTGAATGGATTTATCAAGGCTGAAGAAAACCTATCCAATAATTTGATTAAACATATACGGACCGCTCTTCTTTCTATGTCAGGGATGCAGAAAACTAAACATACTCCAAATGTTTAAAACATGACAGTATTTCCCCTATATTTCGGGATAATGAGAGAAAAACGCGGAGCTGTAACGCCTGCTACACATCATTTAGACTACCTGCCTTACAAACGTGAATTATGCGGGAATTTCAGCCGGTAGAAACAGATCATTTGGCCGTTTTCCAATGCTCCAGTAATGATCGTTCAGTTGGCACGTCACGGTGTTCCTACAACTTTTAAGTAGGTAAAACCAGCCGTTCTCAGCGAAAATATCTGCCTGTGTAACACACACGTACGGAGGAGAATGTCGCAAACAAATCGTTTAACATTATGGCCTCATACTTTAGCTGTGCTGTGGAATTTACATGACGTTAATCTACTTTGCAACCTACAAGAAACGATACAAAGACAATTATTACAGAAGAATTTCCTTACTTACTAAGTTTACTAAGCTTCCCACTTGCAAAATATTTCATAACTGGTTATGATTTCCATTTTAAGGAAATTAAATTTTTTGAAACATATGTTCAAACTTTCAGTACAGTATCCTCTACAGCAGTATCCCACAAATCTTTGTAAGGGAATCAAAATCATCGAAAGAAAATATTTTTACCGGTCCACGACAATTACTGAATTAATTTTTTAATAAATTTCGAACACAATTTGTAAAAATAAACACTGCACATTAAAATATCTTGTGATTATATGTTAATAACCTTATTTTCTACCCTCGCATAAAATATTGTTAAGCAAAATTAAATTTATGCTGAAATATTTCGACTTATAATTTTATTAATTATATATTTTGTTGCAATGCTATGTTATAAAGCAGTTGTGTTTAGTACATTCCTTTTATGGTGCCCTTTTACTTGTCAAATTATCATATTTATTCCACAAGAAAATATGTTTTCTCTTCCGATAATTGAACCTAAATAAATGTAGACCCTAAAACCGACTTTGGTCTGACAAGTGAGGCACAGCTCTAATTTTGGCTCAAGACTGAGTTATACAATTATTTTTGTAATAATTACCCACACCTAACATTGATGAATAATTTCGGTTTCAGAGTGGAAATGTAAGAATATTTCCTTCGTTTTTATACTACAATTAAAGTTACTCCGGAGTATTTAATTTTGTAATGTACCGTGTGTATATCTTTATATTATCTTAATTTATATTTCAACTTCTACCATTTCAAGAACACTCCTGAGCTCAAACTTTGGCTTTTTCGGAAAATTTCTTTTCATTAACTCTCATTTTCATGTGACTGATCTATACTTATATTTCATTTCAAAATTAAATAAAATAGACAGCTATTTAATTAATCTTCAAATTACAGTTTAGTTGAATAAAAACTGTCAAAGACATTGTCATTTCATAAAAATATCGACAATACCGGAGCAAGCGGTAGCGCATTTGCCTCCAGAACCAGGGCTGCGTGCGAATTCCGCATGAGTTGATTAATAGTTCGGCATTTTTTCCCTAGATTTTTCCCAATTGTAGAGCGAATACTCAATTCTCGGACTCATTTCACCTGACAACAGGCCTATACGATATAGTAGTGACAGTGGCAATATACAAACGACCAGTCCTTACGCGCAGGAAACGGCCGACATTCGCCATCAAAAGAAAAGTGCAGTCTTGGAGCAGTTCTTCAAAGACTACGAAAAAATCTATGTCCTGTGTGTCAAAACGCATTCCTCAATTTCCAGCATTTTGTGGACAACCTACAGTCTGACCCGTTTGGTTATGGATAATATAAATTTATTATTTTAAAGCTATTATAATAGTAGGAAAATTTTCATGCTGGTTATATTATGATTAAAATATAGGAATTTCCATATATGACAATCAACAATACATAATCTGAAAAGACAAATGAATATTGTAGCTGATTAAAATGGCTACTACAAATCAACAGCAGGCACAATGTGTTCTTTGGTGTGATAAATTTGTGGGTGTTAAAAGAGTTCAAAGGGAATTTCGAGGTGATTATGTTGTGCATAATGTACCTAAATACGATTCCGTAATGTTGTGGTATCGAACACTTGTATAAACAGGTTCGGTGTTATAAAAACTTGCAGGAGGTCGCAGGCGAAACCCAGTACAAGAAGCAGCTATCTCTTGGCTTGGTCTCCAAACTCCCCAGATCTAACCCCTCCCGACTTTTTCGTGTAGGGTTTTGTTAAAGACATTGTCTATTCACAGAAACTCAGGAACATTGATGATTTGAGAGTACAAATTAAACTTTTCAACAAATCACCCTTCTTATGTTACAAAGGACATGGGCTGAATTGCATCACCGGTATGAGTTATGTAGGGTGCGCAATGGGGGTCATGTTGGGCTATGAGGAATCTCCCATCTTTCAGTGTTGTATGCACAATGTTTCATCAAATAGAGTTCAGTAGTAAATGTTTTACGGTGTTTTTATTTTATCCATACTCAAACGGATCACCCTATACTTATATTCACTTCTTTTGTATAATAATAATAGGAACTTCCAAAACTTAGAATATATCCAATGTATGGAGAAAATGAGAAAAAGACAAAATTGTCAAGAATGAAACTTCCTATGCTGTAAAGTTGTGGGTTTGTGACTCAATTACAATGTTGTTCTGTGCTGCATGGGCGTTAAGTTGAAACATAGAAAAAGTGAAGATAATAAGTGTACGTGTGACAGTAAATCCAGATTACTGCAATTCTTTTCTCTTCTTTCACTTTTATGTTCCTCTTGCAATAATGAAATACGAGCGTGCATTCCTTTCCCAGCGGTAAGAACCAACCTTCAACAAAAGCTAGAATTTCATTTTTATTGCACAAAGTCTATACAGTGACGCGAAACAGTCCATGTACAGTAAATGCGTAGCAGTAAATGTAACAGACACACTATTTTATAGTCCTGATAAAATGCCTCCAAATTCGTTTATTTTCAAAAACCTATCGAATGTTACGCATACATGGGTCATTCAATACTTCGTGGCAAAAATGTTTGTATGTGGCGCTATCAACGGTAAATGATGTAAGCTGATAACAATGAGAAAGAAGAGCATCTGATATGTGTTATGTGTGAGTTTGAAGGCAATAATCTTCTTTCTTTAGTTTTAAGGATAAAAGAATATTACAAATAGAAAATGAACTATTCAGAAGTATCATTTCTTTAATTGACTAGTATTCTGAAGATAAAATGTGTTGTTAATTGCTTTGCACAATTTTTTTTTTCAATTTTTAACTAAAAATTAGGCCTATATTATTCTTACGCACTTATCAAACAATTATTGTTACAAATCATACGACTTTAGGAACTTGATTCTTTACAGTTCAATTTATGCATCCTAATGTAGCCTACAGTCTTGAAGAATTTACAAGACTGGCGTGATCTGTAACAATTGTTGTGATACAGTAAATGTGTAAGAAAAATATAATTTTATAGTTAAAAATCGAAAAAAATCTGTACAAAGCAACTATGGAATTCACAAAACATTTTTAGTTTCAGAATACTAGTTAATTAAAGAAATGATACTCCTGAATAGTTCAATCTTTATCTGTAATATTATTTTACCCTTATAACTAAAGAATAATCTTACTTTCAAAATTAAAATTAGTGTGACTCTGAAAATATTGAGATTAGAACACATATTTATATGATTTTTTTGCTCACAATGTCTTCGGAAATAAGTTCCGTATGTGGCGGTAAATATTCGTGAATCACCCTGTAATTCAAAGGGTTATTTCGTGAGAAATGAGTCTGACGAAGTACTCGTAGCCTTTCTTCGGACATACAAAAGATACAGATATGTTTACCAATTTTATACAAAACATTCTCCGCATAAAGCGTAAAGAATTATTTCTCGTCAAAATTCACTGCGTTTCAAAATTTAGAGTCACGACATATTTTATGTACTTAGAGACGGCCATAATTGCCATAATGCAATGCAAGTTAACTATATTTCTTGTTTCTGTGTGGGTATTGTACAGTATGCAGCATAGACGGTTCAGTGCTTTGTATGGCTGGGAGCGTAACTTACCACGAATCAAAGCGTATAATTCTCGCTGACAACTTGAATTACACAAAATATGTTTGTTTTGTATGCTAAGTGGGAGTACTAATAGACCGAAACGATTCGAATTTTTTGTTTGCAGCGAACTTAGGACCTCCGCATAATGTGGACCTTGCAGAAAGAATGTTTCCGCAGAAACGGAAGGCAAATCAGGGACGCCAAATAAGCCGACACGTGCTGCTCGTTTCCTGGTAAACAATGCGCACCCAATTAGGTCACGAGCGAGTGGTTTTCAAAACGTCCGTCGTAAAGTATTTCATTTATTATGAAAAGTGCAACCATGTGGGTCGAACTGCACACTTTCACGCGGACCCACGCAGCGCCACCTACCGGGCTGCGGGATCGACTCCTGCCCGACCTGCATCCTTTAAGTCTTCCGTCCAAGGGAACAATAACAACAATATTATGCAATTCGCAACAGTCTCATACGGGTACAACGAGGCTATGAACTGCATTGTAAGTCGTATCTGGTGTGTGACAATACCTCCGCAGCAAATAATTTCAATTTTTTTTCTTCCTAGGAGAATTATTGTAGCCTGTCCACCCAAAGACCAAGTCGTTCAATCTTTTCTTTCGCTTTCTTGAAATTTATTTTCCCGCTACAAAAATTGTCGCCTACCATTTACTCAGTATGGCTCACTGCTATTCTCGAGACATAGTTAGTCCTCCAGCAGCCTTCTAATTTGCAATTATCCTACGATTGCATTATCATTTTCTTGTAACTTCACCATTTTTGGTATTAAGGGGAGAGGATGGTATTTTTTTAGTGAAAATGAGTAAATTTTCAAACAAAACATTTCCTTAAAATACTCTGTGATATGTGTGGAATGCATAGCATAATATTTTGTGGGTATTTGTGCCCTTATCGGATGTTGAGTCATTTTTAAACTTCCTGCGATATGGATTTTTAAATCACTTGCCCACTTTTATTGTTGTTTCTGGTAAATTAAATTTTCAAAAAAAAAAAAAAAATTCTTTAAAATACTCTTCGATTGTGAAATGCATTGCATAATATTTTGTGGGTATTTGTGCCCTTATCGGATGTTGAGATGTCATTTTTAAACTTCCTGCGCATGGATTTTTTAATGCTTTTATCGGTTTCAGTAACTTCATTTTTTTGCTACATTGCAGACAAAAATGTATATAATTTCTGAACTATTAAAGATACATACATGAAATTTAGAACACACATTCTTTAGACTATTAGGAAACTTTTCTCTGTAACAGAATTTTGTTAATTGATTTCATTTTAAAAATACGTCCGTTTCTTTGCAAGAAAGGAAATCAGAAATGTGTTATTAAATTTTAATTGTTTATTTTACAAACGTAGGGACTAATTTTAAAATTCTGTTACAGACAGTATGTAGAACATGCTTTCGCAAATACATTGCAAAAAACTGTTTGAATCTATCTTTAAAGACGGTTTAGATATATCGGTTTTAGTACAATTCTGCATTGGGTATATATATATTTTTTTCAAATTTGGGCCCTCAAATAATTTTTTTCAAAATATTTATATTTGGTTGAGTTGTTACAGTTATGAGCTCTCTACGTACAACAAATTAATATTTTACACCAAATAGGAAAAAGTTTTAAAAATACCATACAATATCATAAGTAGATTTCGTAATCGAAATAAGAAGGTACGACTTCATTTAAACTTTTAATGAAAATTCAGCAAACAATAAAAAATAGATTAAAAATAATTGTAAGCAATTAAGAGTATACCTAACTTAAATGCAACGTTTTAATTGGGTAGCAACTGCGTATGGAATGTAATAATTATATTTCAGCGCTCCCCGTTTGTGACTATTAGGAACAAAGAACACATAATTACATTGCAACTGACGTTGTTTTATTTGTGAAACTTGAGTTCACGAAAGAAATAGCCTACAATAAAGTCAGAAGTCCCAACACATCTCATTTCTAGATGTTCAGCGATTTATATACGGAAGGAATAATAATAATAATAATAATACTGTAATAATTTATTTTAGCTGGCAGAGTTAAGGCCGTAAGGCCTTCTCTTCCACTCAACGAGCAAAAAGTACATAGGCCTACATGTGAATAAACTTACAAGTTACAAAGATTACAACAAATAGGTAATTATTGAGCTTGATAAAAGTTACATGTATATATGAGTTATGAAGTGAACAATAAAATGCCATGCTTCATGAAACAGCGAAATACAAACTGTGTACTTACTTTTACTTACTAGGTTTTAAGGTTCATTGCGTCTCAGCCTCCCCAAAGATCTTTTTCCTCCGGCCTCCCAACGAACACTATATGCATTTCTGGATTCGCCCATACGTCCATGACCTGCCCATCTCAAACGTCTGGATTTAATGTTCCTAATTATGTCAGGTGAAGAATACAATGCGTGCAGTTCTGTGTTATGTACAAACTATGTAGCAAATTTAAACTAATATACTTCTTCTTCTTCTTCTCTTCTCTCTAGGCTTCCAGCCTGTTAATCCAGAGTATCTCTCCATCTGCTTAATGGTCTTCCTTGGGATCTTCTTCCGGATGGGTAGTTATCCCTGGCGATTCTCGCAATTCTATCCTCTTCCATTCGAGATACATGCTCATTCCATTGTTGTCTCCTTATTTGCGTCCATTCTCTGATTGGTTGTATTTTTGCATTGTTAACTAATATACACAGAGTGTTAATACATTTCAAATAATACTAGGTAATAATAGAAAGAAATTGCAATTGTGAGCGTTTACTGTAATCAGAATGAATGTCTAAAAACCGAAATTGCCATGTAGTCAGTGATTGTTAAGGTGAACTGCTAAGAGTAATTTATCTCTTAAAGAAGTCTCATTTATAAGATTCCCAGACACTATTTAAAACAAGTCTATTAGGCTATGCACTTTTGAGAGCATTACAAGATATGGATTACTTTTATATAGAAACAGTTCTGATCTTCCAAACATTCATCTGCAAAAAAATACATGTGAAAAGAATATCCTTAATTATATTATGCTTATAGAATATTTACATCATTATGAAACTGAAAATACAGAACAATTGAACGTAGGTCTATCATTTGTCAGGCTACAAAAAACAGAATCCAGTTATGTAAATACTGCAAATAAAAGGACGAGTAGGCTATATAATAAGACACCTGCAAATATAAAGGCACGAAATGAAAGACAATTCAAGCTTCAAATTAAGACTAGGCTACAAAATAATCCACTTTACAAACTCGGAATGAATTATTTGATAGCGATGTATATTTCAGTTGTAAGTTTTACGATGAAAGAGTAATGGAACGGAGAAAAAAATTCTCTCCGGCACCGGGATTTGAACCCGGGTTTTCAGCTCTACGTGCTGATGCTTTATCCACTAATCCAAACCGGATACCCACTCCGGCGTCGGACAGAATCGTCTCAGTTCAAGTTCCGACTCTTGGGTTTCTATCCCTCAAATCCCGGCGCCGGAGAGAATTTTTCTCTGTTCCATTACTCTTTCATCGTATGATGACGCAGAGTTTCTGCATGGAAATATCATATGTACTTCGTTACATTAAAATAACATAAGATATGCGTAAATCACTTCGTGATTTAAGACGGCGCTTATTCCGTCGGATCCCGGCCAACTAGTCACTCATAACGAGTGCACCTCAGCACATGTGTGGACTTCAGTCCTACGTTCATAGACATCTATGAGTAGTGCAGAGGGCGGCCACTAGAGGGAACCCAAGAGTTGGAACTTAAACTGAGATGATTCTGTCCGACGCCGGGGTGGGTATCCGGTGTGGCTTAGTGGATAAAACATCAGCACGTAGAGCTGAAAACCCGGGTTCAAATCCCGGCTCCGGAGAGAATTTTTCTCCGTTCCATTACTCTTTCATCGTATGATGACGCAGAATATCTGCATGGAAATATCATATGTACTTCGGTACATTAAAATAATATGTATGTTTTAGTTTTTTAACGCTGAAATTCTGTATTTTACTATAATAATATCTTAACGAGGCTCTTGTACAGATTCCGAAACAAAATTTGGGCCACCTGAATTTTCTAAGTTCCAGTTATAACATACTGCGTATGCTCAGTAACTTTCTAAGCTCCAGTTACAAGATACTGGAACTTGGAAAATTCAGGTGGCCCAAAGTTTTTGTTTCTGGATCTGTAGACAAATAAAGAATATAAATATGAATATAAGAATGGATCAGGCCTGTTGACGTGTTGTGATTTCTAATATGTACTTTTCTTGTTGGAAATTAATTCTATTTAAAAATTTGGATATTTTTTCTTTTTTTTTTTTTTTTTGTTAAAATTATGTTCTTCCCCATTGCTATCTCTTTCGTCGAGATCTTTCCTCTGTAGAAGAATTTTTGTAATTCGTATAATAGAAATATGACTTCACTACAGTACCTTTTGTGTGTAACCTATATTTCTTTTCCAATTAAGTTCTAATGTCATGTTTCTCTATAGGAGCTATAAAGAAGCGCATTTCTGCTGCCTCGAGCCTTCTCTTGTTAGCGTGGTAGTCTTGCTATATTAATATACACAATAGGATTCCTATTCCAAACAAGCCCGCCCACTCGGAAGCAAACGTGCGGCCAAGTCGGAAATAAATTGCTCTCGACAATTAAGCTCTAACAAGAGAAGGAAAACGCAATTAGCGTCCTTCACGCTGTCAAGACTCGAACCCCGGAACTCCCTCGCGACGACAATGAACTCTGATTTCCCTGGAGACGGCACCGGCGGAGTCATGAGAGTTTATATGCACTCGCTATTCATTTATTGCAGCTGCACCGTGACGTGAGCACACACATGGGAAGCAAGCGACACACTTTCAAACTGTATCACCACTTGGGTTATATTCATGTCTCCGAAGGGCGTGATAACTTGAGAGTTTCAAGACGGCATGCTGGCCGCAAGTTATATAGTACTAGAGACCAGAATCTCACAGTTTAAAGCAATTTGCATATAAGAGTTGAAGTAGTATCTTATATTAGGCTACACGTAACTGCACAATTACGTTTGACACTGAAGCCCACTCAATAGCTTGTAATTCTGAATTACTGAATGCAATCAACAGATAGTAAAGCGTAATTTTCAATCCTAAAAGAAGCTACATTTTATCAGTTGTATTCATAGATATTCTTAGCGCGGGCTTCCGGTGGATGATCAGTGAACTAACGTTTTTCGTATTCATAAACCAGTGTTAGCGATATGAATTGATATGAATCCTGTACAAGTAACCAATCGGTAGCCGGAGCTAGTTTAGCACGCTCACAGCGCGGGCTAGCGAAATGTCTATGAATAGCACCCGAAATGTTTTATGAGGGTCTGAAGAAAAGCGCATGTGAGAAAAAAATAGTCAGTTATTATGGACTGCTTACTCCTAAGAAATAAACCATGCCCTCAATTTGCAATAACTGTTCCATAATTTATTCAGTTACATCACAATGTATTACGAAACGTTTCACTGTTTTTTCTAAAGCAGTAACAGCATCGTTAAAGGACACAAGATTGCTGGAGGCAAGTATGGGAGCTTCGAAGTACACGAATTTCAAAGTGGAACGCATTTTACCCATGAACACGTAATATATTTTCACTTTCTTAGATTTTCACGAGAATTTAATTTCGAGAAAATTAATTTAGAACGTATAAATGATGTTACTTTTCTCCTGGACTTTTAAATGTAATTGTATAGACCTAAGTGTAAAAAACGAAAGAACGGAAAAGGTATATTTAGTTGGTTATTTAACGACGCTGTACCAACTACGAAGTTATTTAGCGTCGATGAGATTGGTGATAGCGAGACGATATTTGGCGAGATGAGGCCGAGGATTCGCCATAGATTGCCTGACATTCACTTTACGGTTGGGGAAAACCTCGGAAAAAACCCAACCAGGTAATCAGCCCAAGCGGGGATAGAACCCACGCCCCAGCGCAACTTCAGACCGGCAGGCAAGCGCCAATAACCGACTGAGCCACGCCGGTGGCTAAAAGGTATATAAGCTTATCCGAAATAAATTAATATGGAATATGTAGGAATTTTACCGGGACCTCAGAAAAAAAATAGAGTACTTTAGGTACTAAGCGTATAAATTAAGTTTGACTGTAAATGCTTTAATTTAATTTATTAGTCTGACCCAATATTTTGTGTTTGTTCTGCGACACAGAATAGCTCAAAATAAAATTTAAAATGAAAAAATATATAATCAAGTTTCGAACAGAAGAGATTAAGACATATAAGAAAAATAGAACCTAGTACAATTTAAATTGAGTGTATACCATAAAGAAGTTGGCGAAATATCGCTGCAGAAAATTTTAGTATGATTATGACGATGGCATATTGAAAATCTCTCTTCAGCTTGTATTTTTCCCTCCAGTCGGTAGAGCGTTGGTGTGCTTAGCCCGGTCCGGAACAATTTTTCCCTCGAAATTATTTAAATCTGTTTCATAGGGACCTTTACCTGAAAGCTAGATTTGCAAGATAAAACTTCTTTTCTGGATTATACACGAAACACATTCTCCATAATTTAAAAATTAAAACTTTTGACTTAAACCGTTAATCGTGCGCCTCAAGTATACTCACATGTACATGTGCTTTTGGGCTTTCACGATTAATGTGATAAGTAGGCTTGTAATGTCGGGGACCAATTACACAAGTTGACTGCAGCATGGTATAAAGGCCAGGAACGTGAGCTAGTACGGAGACATTGACTTGATTCTGCGATCGATTACGCGAATAACAAGATGCACATAAACAAATCTGGGCAGCTCGAAAAGTAAATATACTCTACATAGCATTACAAAGATATGTTTTTACGTAGGCTACCTTTCGTTATGAGCAGAAGAATTATCATAGAATTATTCGTGGGGTTGAGTTTTCTCGTTTCTTTTCTTGTGCTACAATGTCTCTGTATATAATATCGCTTGTCAACTCATATGTTTGTATTACATAATTTACATGTAATGTTCCCGTCATTCACTTCAAAACACTCACCAAATTCCGCTGCAAAAATATGCGCCTAAGAATCTTCGGCATTATTATTCGGCAGGTACACTGTTTACGCATGTGCGGTAGTGACTGACAAACTGAGTATTCAGCAGGACACTGTTTATTCATGCTAGAGTAGGCCTACTGACTGGTGAACGGATAGTAAACTTGAAACCACCGTAACGCACCCTATCGATCCCTACATTACAAGCCTAGTGATCACACAGACTTTTGGGTACTGAAGTTCCAATACATGGTGGAATATCCAAAAGTCAATTTCTGATTACATTCACATGATTAATTCTGCACAAATCCATATGAAATAGTAATCCGCATATTTTAACCGTTTATAATATTTTCCTATTTACGAAAATCCAACCGTAATCAATGAAGAATGCGAGAAAGACAAAACTGGCCCTGAAATTTCAGAACACTGAGATGCAAGAATCTAGGGTCGATACTAATGTAATCGCCAGTAGACAAAAACACTGCAAAAATTGTACACCATGAAATCTCAATAACACGACTCTAATTAGTAATAGAATATCTCATCATTACACTCCACAAAGTGTTCTGAAAAAATGACTGAAATTATAGGCCTACTGGGACCGAAAGATTCAAACCGACAAAACAGACTGTGTAACAGTTCAGACGTAACGCTAGTAGAAGAACAAACATACGGTATCTCTTTGACGACGCCATCCCGAACAACCGCAGCATACAGTAACAATACACAAAGAGAAAATCAATAAATACACCCCTGGCAACTGAGATTAAAAGAATGTGGAAACAGAAAAAGCGTAACATTCTTCACTCGTCTTTCAACTGGTCTTAAAACAAAATCATTTGCAGCAAACCTTAACATACACGAGTCTACGTACTGAAACACAAACCCGCTTCCATAAGCTGCAATCAAGAAATACTGTATAAAATTTCATATTTTTTCCCGAATATGCAGTTTATATTTAGAGTCTGGCCAGAAACTGTCAAGAAATGACAACTGATGCAGTAGGCAGCTCAAAAAAAAAAAGTACACAACAAAATTAGGCCTATTTAATAAATCCCAAAGCATGTCAGTCACACCCAGAGTTCGCACAAGATAATTTTTCAGTGGATACCAACCCACTGCGATGTAAGTGGCAATGAGAGCTGATCAAGTAAAAAACTACCACAATTACTCAAACTGCAACAACCCACCACTATCATTTTCTTCCGTACGGCGTTTGATGGCTACACCAGACAATAAAGAAAAATATTTTCAAATCAAATGTAGGCCTAAATAGTGCTGTAAACAAATCCTGGTCCAAATTATAAACAAAAGAACTGCAGATTATTGATTCCCCAGTAAGTGAAATTACAACAAAATTTAGAACGATTACTGATCATGATCACCTTGGTGCACATAAATTAAATCCCACTCCAGAAACGAAATTCATATTATGCAAGAAACCTAGTAAGGTAATGAATGCTGACCGTCTGGAAGAATGTGAAAATCTACAAGGTGTGGGACCTACGATGGACATTTCAAGCTTCACTGGCAACCTGGAAAGCGAATGGAGATAATCTAAAGACCATGGGCATTCTATTATATTTATTATTATTATTATTATTATTACTTATATTTTATTATTAATGTTGTTAAAAGATGTTATTACAGCATAAACCGTTTCTGTATAATACAACGAAACAAACAGACAAAAAAAACACACCGCTCAATATACGTATATACGTATTCGTTTTTGGTTTCATAAAAACATAAAGAAAAGTTACGTGTTACAAAGACTGAGAACTGAACATCTATGCTGACATCAATCAGGACACTCGAGATCCGAGTTGGGATCAGATAAACAGCTTGTTCCGTTATCAGCACTTTCATAATGTTTTCTGATGACATGTTATTTTGCTGCATTTACTGACTGTGCTGGATTCAGATTTTGCTGATATGAGAATAATCGCAGGTAGAGGCATGCTGTCCTCGGATTCTGGTCCTCGTACAATGTCAACCAAGAGCCCAAGGCAGAACTGGACACCAAACCCAATAATTACGGTTTACAAGATGTACCCGTTCAGTTGAGTGCCGGTGATGTAATCACTCACTCTTGGTTACAGGTCTTCCTTGTAGTTTAGCGTTCCAGAAATTCCTCGTTTTACTAAAGATAATAATCTTCACCACAGACTTCCCACATGACGTCTAATCCCAAACACTTCAATCCGCTCACTTCTTCATGGATCATTATCTTTACAAGAGTGATAATATTCCACAATATATTTCTACCATATCTGTTTCAAACAACATTCTTTATCACTGTCTTGTCGCCATCTTTCTCCTCCTGTAACTCATCCACCTTAATTTCCTCATCTTGTTTTCCTTCTTTTTTCTCCTCCTCATCCCCCTCCTCGTCACCTCACTTACATCTCATTTTTCATCTTTCTTACATTCCTCAATTCTTTTTCATACTCCTCGTCCTGATAATTCTCGTCCTCATATTTATACTTTCCTTCCTTCTCATACTCATACTTCTCTCTTCCTCATTCTTATACTTCTCTGCCCCTCATATTTATACTTCTCCCTCCAATATTTATATCTCTCCGCCCCTCATGTTTATACTTCTGTTCCGCCTCATAATTATACTTATCTTCTCATATTTATACTTCTTATCCCTTATAATTTATACTCTTAACTCTTATTTTTATACTTCTCTTCCCCTCACTCTTATAGGCCTATTTCTCTTTCCCCTCATACTTAAACTTCTTTCTTCCCTTCCTACTTACACGTACTTCTCTTCCCCTTCATACTTAAAATTTTCTTCTCCTTCATACATATACTTCTCTTCCTTTTCCCTCATACTTAAAATTTTCTTCTCCTTCATACATATACTTCTCTTCTCCCTCATACTTATACTTCTCTTCTCCCTCATACTTATACTTCTCTCTCATATTTATATTTCTTTCCCCCCTCTTATTTATACTCCTCTCTCCTTCATACTTACACTTCTCTTTCCTCTCACACTTATCTTCCTCCTCATACTTATAATTATTCTCTTCTCCAACATATCTACTTTCCTTCCCTATCATACCTTCTATTTCCTCTCATATTGATATTGTTTTTTCCTCCTCATATTTATACTTCTCTTCCTCATATTTTGTTCTGCGCAGTAGCGTCATGTCCTTAGAGTTTAGACTAACTACGGAATGAACGCTGTTTCGAATCATCATAAGAAAATTAATTTTCTTATGAAATTTCGAGAATTATATATCTTATGAAATTTCGACCAATATATGGACCAGTGTCCACCAATCATTGTGATGACTTTGGGAAGTTTCAGCGTATAGCGAAATGTGGTTTCGAAAGTCAGCTATAACGATTAGGGGATCATGATGCTAACATTACGTTACCCCGTACTCATTGGATGATCATTCACCACTGCTGAGGCCAGCAATTGACTGGTTGCTCATGGCCCTCTATGGATGTCACGCTATGGAATTTATTGTTCTCCCTCATATTTCGCTTTTTCTTCTCTTATTACTCCTTTTCTCTCTCACGCTCCTCTTCCTCCCACATCTGTCTTCTCACCATATTCCTTATCCTCTCCCTCGTACAAGTATTTCTCTTCTCCTATCTCATACTTCATTCTCTTCCATTTTTTCCTCCTTCGCATTTTTCTTTCCTTTCCCACTTGCTCGTCGCTCCTGTTTCTCATCTTCTTATCCCCCGTATTTTTCTTTTCCTTTTCTCATACTCTTCTTCTTCCCATAATTTTCTTCTCATACTATTTTTCTCCCCCTTATACTCCGATTTTATCTCCGTCTGTTTTACTTCACCCTCTTCTTCCACTTACTCTTCCTCTTCATATTCTTTCCTCTGAACCTTGTCTTCTGTTCTCTTATATTTACTTTACTTCTTTGTTATTCTCCTTAATTTTCCTTCTTTTCTGCTCCTTTGTTTATTTCTTCTCTGTTCTACTACTTCTAAGTCATATTTACATCTTACCTGTATGTCTTCTCCTTTTTCTATTCCTTATACATTTGTGTCCCCTTCTTACTCTTACTATTTTCCCACTCGCTCATTTTCTTATCATTTCTTCTATCTTCTTCCTTTATTCTCCTATCCCTTTCTCAACAGGAGTTTCAATATTACCACAGTTCGCTGTTGTTATTAATCCAGCTTGGAGAGCATTAAATACGGCCTTTGTGAGCTTTCCGGCCTGTACTTATTATTTCTCATTGTGAAGTGGCTCTTTGAATTCCAGTACAGTCATCCTTGATGAACTCATCGTTAATTATATGCAATTTTTTATTACCAATTTACTTTAATTATGCAGATTCGTAATTAAAATAACCCAACGTTCTGCCTCACAAGAAGAGATTACAAACTTTTATTCTTATTTCTATTAAAATAATGATATGATAGACTGTATCATTCGAAATGCATTAAAGATGCAAAAATTATCAGCATTTCTTTAAAGTGCTTACACACACAATAACATTTAAAACATTAAATATAGCATAATGTGTACAACAAAATTCATGCATCATCTTCAAACAATGCTTTGTAATTATAATGATAAATTATTTTAAAAACGTTTTATTTAGTAAAGGACATTCAACTTCTTCTCTTGTATTGCAGAAACACAAAGTGCTCACTTCCTCGCACGACATAGTGCGCATATGGTTGTGTGTGAGAATTTTACGTCATGCATGAGGGCTATAGGCGCACACTCTCATGTGAATGACATTGCTCAAGCAATTTAGGTTCAGTAAGAAACAACATCCAGCGACTTTCCTGGAAGTTGGTTAAGATCTGTAACACTAATGACCAGTTCCATATTACATTAAATTTCGTTTGAACGTAACAATTGTATTTATTATCTAACATCTTGCACAAACCAGCAGATTAGTTTAGAATACTTGTAAAGGCACGGTTCCGGACAATTGGCCACAGAAATTTGGGAATAAATTGTCAGGGACACTTACCAAATAACAATTTTTTTTATAAAAATATGTCTCAGTAACTTTACAGCAGAGTTCTATAGGTCAGTGCGAATGATCAGATGCTTTTCCAATAATTGTAAATTCTAAACTATGGAGATGCTACTATCACCTTTATTTTTTCAAAATGTCCTGCTAGGTTGCAATTAGGAAAGTTCAGGATAACAGAGAGGGTTTTCTGAATGGGTTACATCAGTATTCTTCAGTTATACGGATATTCGTGAATATTTATGTTCGAGAAAATCCACAAACGATTAGGGAAAACCTTCCAAATTCTATGTATCTGTCAAGTATAAGAGATAGTTAGTCAATATTCCTTGAAAAGACTAAGTATATGATTATGTCTCGGTGACACAGAATATTTTAAATAAGATGGAAATTTGTCTTTAGAAGAGGTGTTCAAATATCTTCGGTCTTTAGAAGATTCACAACAGTAACAAATATAATGATACTCAGGAGGAAATTAAACACAAAATAAATATGGGAAATGCCTGTAATTATTTTGAAAATGATCAGACAGTCTGGTGTCAAAAATCTGAAAGTTAGAATTTTCAGTTATATTACACATTCTTTTGCCTTGTGAAACTTGGACTCCCAGTCTGAGAATGAACTTGTGTTCAGAGGGTTCTTTGAGAATAAGGTGCTTACCTTCTGAAAATATTTGCATTACAGAGGGATGATGTTACAGGAAACAAGAATTCTTATTTTCTCTAAGTCTCGTGTAAAACTAGCCATGCATTTAATTTTCACCTCTTAATTGATTTGTGAAGGAATTTCTTCCGCCAGAGTTTGAGATGTTTACAAGGGATTTGTCTTGTGTTATCCAGAAATACATTCTAAATTGTTGCGAATTTGGATTGCCTTGAAAAAGATTTTAATGGAGGCTAAGTCTTTGATGGGAAGATAATTATTAAATTGTCTTTGATACGAATTTCAATTATGTGGCGAGTTGCCTCTGGGATTTTCTGATAGAGAAGTTGTCCCCAAGGATAAAGACCAATGGCGGACTTAATTAAAGGGCAAGATAAATATGTCACCACTTACCAAATAAGAGTTATTAGTCCTTTTTGATCAAGAATACTCAATTCACATATATTCTACAGTGCTCAAAGAAATTGTTGCATATTATTTTTATTGCGAACTTATGAAGAAATATCAAATTTACTTTTGTGCTCAAAAAATACTGCATATTTTATAAGTTTGCATTAAATTAATACGCAACATTTCTCGCAAATTGAGACACACCTGGATACTCTAAAAACAAGACGGACGAGTTTGTTATTTTCAGTGTAGAGTTTTACGGAAAATTTACAGTTCGAGGATAGCAATGGCAAAGGAAGCCTTTAATAGAAAAAGGAGCATCTTTTGCGGACCTCTGGAATGAAGTGAAGAGAAGCGAATAAGAGCATTTGAAATATTGAAATGTGGATATGGAGAAGGAGCGTGTGAAATAGACAGATTAAAAAATAAAGCTGAGTTGGAAAGACTGGGTGAAGAAATGATGATGCTCAAACTCATCAGGAAGAGAAAAAGGAATTAGTCACTGGCTGAGAAGAAACTTACTGCCTACTGAAGGATGAACTGGAAGAAATGGTGAATGGGAGAAGAATTCGTGGCAGAAGAAGATATCAGATGATAGAAGACATTAAGATATATGGATCATATGCGGAGACTAAGATATAAAATGGGGAAAAAGAATAGTAAAATGAGAAAAATGAATGAATGAATGAATGAATGATTGATTGATTGATTGATTGATTGATTGATTGATTGATTGATTGATTGATTGATTGATTGATTGATTGATTGATTGATTGATTGATTGATTGATTGATTGATTGATTGATTGATTGATTGATTGATTGATTGATTGTAGAAGTTTCGAATATGCTACAGTATGAACTGTAAACTTTATAAAGTGTCTGATTAAACTGATACTGTAAAATTTATAAAGCTATCACTCAGATTGGAAGCTTCTAACTAGACGAATGTAATCATGCTAAGCGAAACAATGTTCGAAATTGCAATAAGAAAGCAGAATTAATGTTAATGGAGCAAAGAAAGAGTTCATAAATAGGAAGACACTCGTCAACAAGTGAGATTATCCATCCATTCGTCCGTCCGTCTCTCCGTCTGTATACTTATCTATTTATTTATTTATTTATTTATTTATTTATTTATTTATTTATTTATTTATTTATTTATTTACTTTTGGGGCTCTCGAATTCATCAATACCCACAATAATGACAAGAAATAAAATAGTATATAGAAACACAAATAATATATTTCAAAGCACGAACAAAACAAGGTAAAATGAATTATTAAAAACTGAAAATGACTGGTAATAGAAAACAATCATCAAACACTAAGCGAGAAGAATGGTGGAAATTTTATGAAGTTGAGGGTCAACAAAAGCTCTAAAATAAATGGGTATTATTATTATTATTATTATTATTATTATTATTATTATTATTATTATTATTATATTGCTGTCAAAAGTGACTTGAGAATAATGTGTGATTATAAACGCTAAGAGAAGGATCAGCTAGCTTCCTTCTCGAAAAAAAAAGATTTTTCCAAAACTGAAGCAACAGAATTGCGTGATCTCACACGTGTAGAACGCAGTAATTAATGTAATTTGAGAACGTGAAGTTTCACAGTGTCACGCGATTTTAATAATTTTGGCCTGCAATGCAAATACGAAAGCTTCCTGTTGTTTATTTATAAATCTGGGCGAGATCAGACAATGACCAGCTCGCCTTGATCCCTCCACAACACCTTGAAAAGTGGGACGAATGTAAACTGATTCTGTAATATCAAGTTGATTTGTTACATGGGGTCGCAGACGACTGGCATATGACTCTGCGGTATCGCGTTCCTATTACTAATAACACGTCATCAGGCTCGGATTTCATCTATTGATAATTGCTTCGATTTCCATTTGGTCATAACGAAATGAACTGGTTGCTAGTTTGAACAGACGAAGCAGCCAAAGTTTATATTGTACTTATAATGTAATTTTTATTACTTAACGCCCTCCAAGTGCAGAGGCTGTTAATAGACGAAATTGGAATTAAAATAAAATAGAGTAATGAATGAGAATGATCGGAAAAACCGAAGGATAAACAGAAAATCTGCGCCACGAACTTTTGTTTACCTCAAATCTCAATCTCGCCGGGATTAAAGCCAGACCGCCGCCTCACTGTAATGAATTGAACCGGACCCGACGAGCTGGACTGGACCGGACTCGAGGCACGACGGGCTCGGCCAGACCCAACTCGACTCGACGGGCTGGAACGGACCAGACTCGATTTGACTCGATGAGCCGGACCGGACCGACTCGACTGAATGGGAATAACTTGATCGCACCTGACTCGACCAGACGGGCTGGACCGGACCTGACTCGACTCGACGTGCTGGAATGGACATGACTCGATGGACTAGACTAGACTCGACGGGTTACACTGAACTGGGTTCGACTCACCTCGATAGGTTGGACTCAATTAGAGTCTTTTGACTGGAATTAGCTTTACTTGTTCGACAAAACTTGAGTCTAACACTCTCAATAAATGGAAGAAAAATGAATAAAAAAAGTTCTAGATTTTAGTTACATTGTACTTTTAATCAGATCTGCCCTTTTACTGAATCGATTCTTCTTTTTCTACGGCGCGGCAGCACAATGTCAGGTCCTGGCTTCCCTAAGAAGCTCTTCCATTCTTATTTATCTTACGATATACTTTTTTTAATCCCTTTTCCACCTTTTTGAATTCTGGATCACAGACATACGAATTCAATCATTTATATTGTCTCCCCTTCCATACATATATTTTTTTAGTTTCTATGGCCTTCTTCTGAGATTCCCATTCAGAGTCTTAACTTCAGGTTTCGAGACAATGTGTTTTTATAGAGAGAGATCGTTGACATCTCGCCCAGTCTCCAAACCTGGAGGATCAGGACCCATATTTATAACCCCTGGGACAGTGTGACCATAGGCCTACCTCAGGCACTAGATATTAAGTACACATTTCATTCGCTTCTTACATGCAATGGCTACATTGGTACTATTCTTTAACCCCGGTCGCCACAGGGGATAATGAATTGATTGAGATGCGGAATTTTTTTGGAAACACATACTTTGAGAAAAATCGTAATCATTGTGATACGTACTGCTTATAACAATTTATTAATATTACATTTTTCAATACAGCCTCTTACAAAATTGGGTACAAATATTTCTCGTAAGTAGAATAAGTAGAGAAGATTGAAGACAGAATACTGTATTTATATTTGATCTACAAGGTGTAACTAAAATGTATGTCAAAACTTTAGGGGCATATTCCTCTCATACAGAGGATGTAAAACTGTTACATGAACATTGACCCGTAAACGCTTTACAACTCTGCTTACATCATATGATTCGGTGCGTTATGAAATAAAAATAGCATATCACATGAAAAAAGCACGGGGACCCACTCTGCCACTATGGTAATAAGACTACATTCTATCATGTTTTGGTTGATTTTAACAGTAGTACGGAACAATTTCTAACCGGATATATAGAGACAGAGTTCTGTATCACATAACTTCGTGCAGGGGAAGAGCTCACTTCCAGACAGTGAATCACGCAATTATTAACCGCAGAAATGAATGATGTGTCTCGTATTATTGACTAACATCATTTACCATTGTACGTCAATCTGTGATTAGGAGAGCCCGTGTTGTATAAACAAAGAAATACTGAAGAAAAAAACATTCAAATATGCAGAGTGGAACTGAATCCTGCAGTGAGCGGAATTTTGTTGGAAAGGGATAATTTGAGAAAAATCGTAACCATTGTGATACGTAGGCCTACTGCTTATAACAGTTTACTAATATTACATTTTTCAATACAGCCTCACAAGTAGAAGACGAACGGAATATGATGTTGACGACACTACTACTTTCTAGCGCCTAGTTCCATTTGGATTTTCAGTATTTGAACCAACAAAAAAAAGAAACTAGCTTCCTGGACGAGGGGAAGTACTGGCTAGAGGGGTAGCGAGTAAACTGCTTTCAGAACGGAACAATTTATTGAGCTTTCTTTTGTAAAATGTCATCTGCTAGCAATAAATTGGCAGCATGATCCTGGAGACAGAATAGCAGAAGTTACAATATCAGAATACTGAGTATCAACGGTCAGTTCAGCTAATGAGTCAAATTATTAAGTCATTATTGTTACATTTTAGTTCAAATCTACAGTAATACTAGAACTTAAAGGTATGGTAACAACCTTAAGATAACCATTATCTTCTAGTCTCCTGCTTCCGTGTGGCAACATTATTTGGACTGAAGAAAAGTACTTTGTTTTGTGTTACTCTTTTCAAAATTAATATTGAAAACATGGGCGTTCTTCCATCTAGCTTAAGACATATATGGGTAATTTACACTTTTAACTCAACGTTTCTGAAATGAATAGTTACCGACGTCTCGCGATACGGAAAGAATATTTTCACCATTAAAAAAATAAAAAAACATTTTGTTCGGAGACAGTCGTAGCAATTTCACAGAAGAAATTCTTAGAATGACTGTCATTACTTACTCCAACAGTACACAACTAGGTAACATAAATCAACTACAGAATAATTACACATTTATAGTAGCCTACATATTTTAGTAGGAATTGTGCTTATTTGCATATGTATATATCGAGATTTAAATCAGAACAATAGAGGGCAAAATTTGAGGTATATAATCATTGTCACTTTGTGAAGCCTTGTAAATCACAAGCAATCAACATGATTTGAAGGATCGCAGTGATTTTCGTAATTGCGAGAGTCCTTCATAGCGATGAGACAATTGCTGGCGAACATCCTGCGAGAAGCCGTCATCGCAGCCTTGATCATTTGCCAGATAAGCAACAAGGAAATGAATCAGCTGACGCTGCAGCACGGGGAGCCACTCTGCCGCCATGGTAACACGACTACATTCTCTCATGTTTTGGTGATACGGAACAATTTCTAACCGGATATATAGAGACAGAGTTCTGTATCACATAACTTCGCGCAGGGGAAGAGCTCACTGCCAGACAGTGAATCACACAATTATTAACCGCAGAACTGAATGATGTGTCTCGTCTTATTGACCAACATCATTTACCGTTGTACGTCAATCTGTGATTAGGAGAGCCCGTGTTGTATAAACAAAGAACTTTTGAAGAAAAAAAAAACATTCAAATATACAGAGTGGAAGTGAACCCTGCAGATTTTCACAGCTCATGTTATATGTAACAAAAAAGTGTAACACCATATTGCCAGAAAGTTCATAGTTTTCTCAGAAAAAAATATGTTTTTTATAAAATGTTTAATACCCTCTTATTCGGTAAGTATTGTGAGTAGGATCGTAATTTTTGTCCATAACGATAGAAAATCTAATAAAGAATCATTTATCACTCTGGCGTATTTCAATAACGTGGACGATTTTCGTGTAAATTTAATTTTAAAAACCACTAATTCAAGATACTGAACGATGCAACCAGATTACAACATTGTTGTTGTTTACTGACATTTCTGGCTTTGAGCCAGAGGCCCTATCCAGCCATTGTACATAAGTAGTAATAATAATAAAAATATATTTACATATATGACACTATTTCTGGCATAAGTGCCAGTAGGTGTGTGAGTGCAGTGACTGATTCCTTTTATTTTGGTATAGGCCTAATTTGTTAATTGCGATATTTAAGGAATGGTGAAAGGGAGAAGAGTTCGGGGTAAAAGATATCACCTGATAGACAATGTTAAGGTATTATATGGGGAAATTAAGAGAAAAGCAAGAAATTGAGAAGAATGGGAAATGCTGGGTTTGCAATTAAAGACCTGCTCTTGGGCAGAACACTGTGCATACATACATATACACACGTACATACATACATATATATTTTTTCTTGAGATTTTTAAGTTTCCCCTTCCGGTGGCAGAAGCATCTGAATGGTTATGAAGACTTTCATGGTGTAGTGTTATTTTACTGATCTGCCTCTCTGTTGCAGTCGTGTCCTCTCAGACAGTATTCAAATTTCCAACACGTGTTTACGGTTTTGTTTGTGTGTTTTAGTTTGGTAGTTGGGGCTGGTGGTAGTTGTAGAGGAGTTTCTACAACGTTGCAGTCACAGAGGGAGGTTCGCGTAGAGAGGCAGACCTGAGTTCGTTGACCTCTTACGTCTGTATTACGAGATGAAAGAGGGCTGTGTTAGCGGCGATGTTCCCAGACTGCTGAAATTTCCAACTTAATTATCTAATTAACCGTGCATTTAATCACAAAACGTAATAATATAGGTTTTCTATTCTTTTAAGTGTACCCTATCGTCCCTTTCAATCTGCAGAATTATTTCACTTCCACCATGTAAACTTTTTTTTTCTAAAATATATTCTATAAATTCGTAATTACATTCATATAATTAACTGTATTAAAATAAGTATCGTGCCAAAGGATTAAAAAAATTTATGGTTTATTTAACGACGCTCGCAACTGTCGAGGTTATATCAGCGTCGCCGGTGTGCCGGAATTTTGTCCCGCAAGAGTTTTTACATGTCAGTTTAGCCTGTCGCATTTCAGCACATTTAAATGCCATCGACCTGGGCCGAGATCGAACCCGCAACCTCGAGCACAGAAGGCCAGCGCTATACCGACTGCGCTATCCAGGCTGACCCAAAGTATTAATAATAAATAGTCTCTGCTGCTTCACTGTGCAATTAAAATACTTTTACTTCAGTAATTATATTAAAATAGAGTTTGCACCATTGAATTTAACACGGTCTCCGCTGTTGTATAGTTGAAGTAACTACGAGAAATAGCCAACAAGTTTTGCTTAGAATCATCTATCACGGACAAGAATCTTTTAGTTGTCTTAAATCGAAGACAGGCCTCCCAGCTTTAATTTCCAATCGAAAGAAGATACGATAAGGATTTGTGGCTCTTTAAAATTAATTCCCCTCGGATGAATTTGAATCCACAAACCTCGGTTCCATCGAATCCACTGGACCACAGATAATTAGTATATTAGAAATAAAAGAATGTTAAAATGTTATAGTTTATTTAACGACGCTCGCAACTGCAGAGGTTATATCAGCGTCGCCGGATGTGCCGGAATTTTGTCCCGCAGGAGTTCTTTTACATGCCAGTAAATCTACTGACATGAGCCTGTCGCATTTAAAAATTAAATGCCATCGACCTCGGATGGATTCGAACCGGTTCCTTGGGCATAGAAGGCCAGCGCTATACCAACTTGCCAACCAGGTCGACGAATTAAAAGAAAGAGAGAATGGTGGCCGATGTCAATGAAATATTTCATGAAAATTTGCCAATTATTTTGTTTAAATAAGATCAGACAGACACACGTGTTAGCTCACAATCCTACGTATTACCTTGAGAAGTTGACGACATAACAATGACAATAATAAAGTTGACATAAGTTACTGAACAGAGATTTTTGGAAAAAAAGTTGAATGGACACATTGATATTTGCGAATTGAAATATTTTAGTTGGATTTAACTGCGACATCGTGTCGCCTGGAAGTAATAACGGGATGCTGACATTTCAGGATCCGCCTGCGGAGGTGTCATTAAGTCAAACTTTCACGCACCCACAATTGGCGTTATTTACAACAAACAACTGGAAACTTGTCTGCAATCCCAAGTTGCGCATTAAAACGCGACGTACCTGGGACGAGTGTACATTTGAAGATTCGAAGTCAGAATCTAGTAGGAATTACAGTGATCACGAGTAATAATAATAATAATAATAATAATAATAATAATAATAATAATAATTTAATAATAATGTTTATGAGGTTGAAATAACGGAATCAACATCACCAGTCCATAATGTAATAACGAATAGCGCGTCTGGCCGCGAAACCAGGTGGCCCGGGTTCGATTCCCGGTTGAGTCAAGTTACCTGGTTGAGGTTTTTTCCGGGTTTTCCCTCAACCCAATATGAGCAAATGCTGGGTAACTTTCGGTGTTGGACCCGGACTCATTTCACCAGCATTATCATCTTCATCTCATTCAGACGCTAAATAACCTAGATGTTGATAATGCGTCGTAAAATCACCTACTAACCTACCTCAACATCACCTCCATAATTCCCATGATTATTTCTGCACAAGGCAACTCTCGCATCATGTAAATTCTTCCCTAATAAAGTAAAAGCCTTCCTTGAAAAGTCATATGCCCAGAAGGAATAATAAAGGGAAGTTAAATACGAATTTTAAAAAAGCTATTGCATAAAAGTACCTAATAACCTGTATTTGAGTAGTCTTCATTCAAATCTCTGAATACACGCGTTTGAACGCTGTCAGCAGCTAGGCATATACAGAGTGTAACTAAAATATATGTCAAAACTTTAGGGGCGTATTCCTCTCATGTAGTGGATGAATAAAATTTAACAATACAACGAGAGGAGTTAGGCCGGCGCCGTGGATCGTGTCCCGGTACGACTCAGATGGAAAGAGCACTCAGCTGAGAGGACCGGAGTTCCGGTGCCGGAACGAATTTTTCTTTAATTAATTGATATTTGCAGACCACTTAGTTCGTCATAGAATATCCAGACTGCACCACAGGTGTTAGGTCTATATTACATTCGTAATGGATGATGATTATGGATAATAATGATTATGGATGATCATTATGATGGATAATTGTAGGAATGTCCCAGGAGAACCGGAATACTCAGAGAAAATCCTGTGTTGCCTGGATCACATGTTGTCCAACACAAGTTATAAATTTTGGGTGGATCGACTGAGATTGGAAAAAAAAACGATCACTTGTTTTGGTAGTATAAAACTATAAAAGTAGTTCGTTTGTCATTGGTCAATTGAGAATCAATAATCTTGGTGATTGATTGAAAAACGTTACCGTGGAATTATTACATTAGTTTTTATATACAACCCTAAGCTAAATCGTAAGCATCTATCTTTTCCGCATTCTTGCTTGAAGGGAAAAATAGCACGCGTGTCGCGTGAAGCATAAGCATGACTTGACGACGCTGCTGTAGTCGAATACAGAGAAATAGTGAGAGAGACAGATGAGAATTCCATCATGTTTGTTGCAAGTGAAACATGCGTTACTTGTTAGTGGTCATTTGAGCAAAACAAACACTCTGGTGTCAGTCCTTGAGTACTGAAAGTGTGTGCTCCTCAATATAAATATGATTTTTTAGCTCTCAAAGCAAACACTTCTGACTTTCTCCATATTGACGGCATGTCCAACAAAAGTAACACCTGCATTTATTAAAATTCATAACACTAATCTCATCATGCACATTCAATTGCTTCCTTGTTTTCAAGTTCCCTTGACCTATACGCTGTGTCCGTGAAGTCATGGCGGGGTTTTAAATAATAATTATATAATTGCAATGAAATGCGATAGAGATGTGAAACAACAGTAAGCGAAAGAAACTCTAAAAGTTTTTGTCGAGATTATCATTTGCTGATTTCCGCACAAAACCAATCCGTGGAAGGTTAAAATTCCACATTTGTTATTGAACCTAGTCAACAAAATCCCTCTTCTTAAAGAAAGTGACATATTGATTTTACTAATTTAGGCTTTTAATTTGATTATTTTTTTAGAGACGTTCAATATAGTAGTAATTATAAATTGAACTTAATGGGGTTTCACCTAAATTGCACTGTTAATTATTGTTTTTAAATATTTGCAAAAAAGTAAACTCTACAACTCCACTAAAGTTACTACATTCGTGATGAAAGTAACATTAAGGAAGCAGTGAAAAAATCAACAAGATTCCAGACTCAGGCTACTTTGAACGAAGGAGATGTGGATCTTGAAGTTGAAGAGGCTTGGGAACAAGGCTGTGCTTCTCTGGTTCCCGACAAATCCAGGGAAAGGTATGAAAGAGCCTATAATATATTCACAAATTTGTTGGAAGGAAAAAAAGAGAAATTAAATTAAACTTGCCGATGTTATTACTGCAATATGTTATATAAATAATATTGTTAAAATATTAAAATGAAAAATAAATCATTACATAACCTTACCGTTTGTTTTAAGTTCGCATTTATAGACTGGGGAAAAAAAGACAGACTTATATCACGGCCTGCTGGAGTATAGTAAACACAGAAAACATTTTAAAGCAACAATGTTGAAGATACTTAGATATTTTTGTTTTGCAAATTTGAGTCATTGAACAGAAACCAAGATGGAGATTTCATTGCAACTAATTAGAAATTCCTCTTTTATTGTAATAAACGATATTCGCACAAAATAATAACGATAACGGGCGGTATGTTTTCTTTCAATTCTCGGAAATTAAAAAGCTCAACTACGTTTCGCTTCTTCAAACTTTTCCTCAAACATTGAAAACTTCAACATACCGCTCTTGTAACGCACATTACTATTGTCTTATTATGGTTGTCACAGTTACCTGCTGATCGGTTATTATCTACTGTTGTTATTGATACAGTCAACAAAATAGACGTAAAAAGAAAAGTGTAGTGCTTTCATAATTTGATCAATTTGATTTGATTCGATTCCTCTTGCCCGACGTGAATACCGTTTTGTGTTTAATGAAATAATGGGGTCTCGTCAACCAATATACCATTTATTGTTGGGCTAAACAGTTGAAAGGAACGATAACCTTAGTGAATAAAATGCGTTCAAGATGTCAGTCTGTAAGCGAATAGTTTGTTGAAGCCAGTCCCAAGATATCAGTATGTAAATGAGCTAAAATAATTATGCATTTCAAAAACAAAGTCCATAAGCTGCTTCAAAAACCTTTTGTATTTTACTGCCTATAAATTTCAGTTGTTCATCCACGCCACCCAAATATTTATGATAAGACATAACGATTTTGCAGCGGAAATTCATCTGATTGACAATGACTAGAGACAGTCAAAATTCTTTAATAAAAGGAGCTAAAATTCTTGGTTAAAAGGATAAAAATTCTTTAGTGAAAACAAAAATTTCTTGAGTAAACCTGAAATTTTCACCCTGTTTTATTAAATTATTATGTTGCTTAACATAATTGACAATTATAGGCCTATATTCAAAGTTTTACGTTGACAACAATTCTAAGATAGCCTACTTAACATTATTTAACATTCAAAGTTGTACATAGACAACAGTTCTAAGTTTGTCATTGTAAGGTTTTTTCTTCATTTGTTCACGAGAACTGTGAAAAAAAGTTCATAGCCAACATTAGAAACTGGAACTCATTAGCATGGAGTACTCCGTCCACAAAATCACAGTGATCTTCACATAACGACAGTAAACCTTCTTCACTGAAAGTCCAGCACTATTTTTAACTAGGTGCATTTTTCAAACAGAACTTCTAAAATTTCCAAATTTTTGATAATGCATTTATTAATTGCTGAAAAATTACGTCTTTTCCGAATAACGACAGAAAATATGCTAAATTCGCGAGTCATAGGATTTTTGCGATTTTTCGCGAGTTGAAACGTATACTTACATTATGTTTTTTATATGAACCATGTTTTAAACTATGTTTATTTGGTTTTTAGGTTTTTCGCAATTTCACGAATTTTGACTGTCTCTAACAATGACGAACAACTTGTTAGATCATGTGTTTAGTGATGACTGATGAGGTCACTTTTCATGCTTCCGGACTATTCATCGACACAATGTAACATAGGCCTATCATTGTTGGACATGAGCAAAATATAATATGTAAGTTGTATTGCAAAAACAGTCGGTAATAAAATACAGCAGTTCAAGATTTTTGACACAACCATTACCTTAAGACCGTCAACAATATAATCCATACATACACACTTGAATCGAAAAACGGGGATGATCGGGAAGGAGAACGCAGAGAAAGGGATGAAGCTGATTACAGCATAAGCCTAGAGAGGCTATCTACACCAAAGTCTTATTCCAAGTGTACAGAGAAATCCCCGCGCATGTTCTTTTTGCTTACACTACCTTATAAGCAAACGTGCAGTAAGGCTCTGTGCATCAGTGCTTAATTTTAGGCGACCAGCGAGAGCTGAAAGTGCGTAAAAGCTATGATGCCCGCCTGATACAACTCGCACTGCCTGCTTGTACCGCACCAAAACATTACTGTCTCAGCTGAGGAAGATGGAGTGAGAAGTAGTAACCCAATCGAGTTATTTACGCCCAGGCATGTTTTAACATCAGATACTTAAGTGAAGTTTTAGCAAAAGGTACCCCTTCAGACGACATGACGGCGCAAGGGAGTATGGTATGGAAGTAGAGCTCCATGCTTTCAAGACCTTGGCACTATAATAGGTTGGTATGGTTAGCACCACACTCCGAACCTCTCTTACCCTCTGTAAATACCCAGTATCAGTGCTGTTGGTAATTTTTCTCTTGGCCGTTCGCCCCATCCCATGTTTTCTCCCTTGAAATATATTTTACTCTCCTTTCTCTATCTCTTCGACTGTCATTTAATGATTTTTTAAATATTAAACGAGAAGTAAAGAAATTTTTTTGCTTCAAAAACATTTTAATTGTACAACAAGCTTGATTTAAAGAATACACCATGTAGCCCCACCATAGATGCACACTTATCTATGAATCCAGTGTGTATTTGCAGCACTTCTTGTTTTTCAACCATTATTTTATATAATTCTGGATTCCAGTGCTGCTGAGGTGGATAATTTTGTTTATGAACATGAAACAAAATACACTAGGAACAGAAGAGATGATCTAACAAGGGAAGGGCTGGCTCGAACAGGAAGTTTTGGTTAAAAATTTGTACAGACGCTTACCTCACAATGGTGATGAAGACCGTAAAAGCATTCATTTGTGTAATCTCCATTTGGTTGGTATTGGTCAATACACTTCTTTAAAAATTTACATGAGGATTCTCTATAAAATGCATGAAACAACATGGAGCAGAGCAATAAGCACAACACGCAGAAGCAACACCTGAACAATCTTCTGAACCACACTCCAGTGCTGAAAAATCACAGTGCCACCTGAATTACATTTTTGAAGTCCGAGACTTGTTCGGGATTCACGTAACCAGTTGACTGCCAGGAATACTGAAGCATAGGGCAGTATACTGGAGCAGACAACTGGTTATGAATAACAGAGTGCATTTTCATTATAAACACTCGATTTCCCAAGTTAAGTTCTGGATTCTCAGCAAGAGTCCTTATGTAATCTGTTATCCTGCGAGCATATATTTTGTATTGTCTAAGGAAACAGATATTCAGAGGCTGGATATATTTAGTTTTTAGGTGGAATGATCATACATTCCACGTCCTAGCCTTGGAATGATTCATTTATTAAGGTTGCGTCCTTGTGCGCATTCAATGACTCACACAACAGTATATACTTTTGATTAGCTGCAATATTTTCAGACAGAACGTTGGAGAAAGATGTTCTTAAATGGACTTTACACATTTTACCACGCACTAGCTTCAAGGCGTACGGGTAAGGTGTCCCATCCTCTTAATATGTGCAGTGCTTTCCCACCCCTCAACTTGTACAGTGCTCTAACAGACAAACCACACATTACACAAACAAATGCTTTGGGAGCAAGAGATGAAAAGATGGGCCTGTATACAAATTTTGGTTACGAAATTCCTGTTGGTAAGATCTGTACAGATCTCCGCGTACAAAACTTAGGCACCCATATGCCGAACAGACAAAATTTTCTTTTTACGATTAGTTAAAAAAATTGTATGTTCCCATACGATGTATGGCCCCAGCTTCCATGACAGCACTGCCCAGTATTTAATCTTACAGGAGGTTGACTGGATCTCACCACCGGGAATTGAACCTGAAGTCTTCCAATCCGTACTCAGTTGCTCTACCAATTGAACTCCATGGCCCCAAAATTAAGTATTTACTCGTTTGAATTAGACTATATTTACCACACGTAAAGCGTTTCTAAACTTGTCTTTTATGCATCCAAAAATGTTTCAAACTCAACATTTTCGCGATTTCTTATTTAATCACCTCTGCTTTAGAGTGTGAGGTACTTATGTCTTGTCAAGTTGTTTCAATAGGGCGTGCGATGGCTCAAATGGTCAAATCATGTGGGAAGTTAAGAGATGTAGGAAGTATATTACCGCAGATACATCGTAGTTAACCGTCACGGAGAAATCTGATATCATAAAAGTTGCGCAATAAAATTTTTTATATCCTCTGGTTTTAAGAATATTTCAACCAACACTACATTAAACCACAGGAACTGAGAACAGCCGGTCCTCCTCAACAACTCCAAGACGTTCGGTTAATACCATTGTAATGTGGTTACATACAAGTCATAGACTTAATGTCCGTCCTTCCACCTATAAAAGTTTTACACCCATGTGTCCACAAATTTATTACCATGGAAGTGTTTCGGTCCCCTGTATCCTATCCAATTTCATTTCCTATTTATTAGAACAGTTTCCTTGACAATGCGAACTGTTTTCACTGCTCCATAAAAATAAAACTTCAGTATTGAGTTGTCCTCTGTTTTAGTCGTCATAATATTAAGCTCACGCCTTTGCAATTTCAAAATATTTTATGTAATTGTAACTTTTTTATTGTTTTGTTGCAGGTATGAACTAGATGAACGGCCTGAAAAGGTAGGCTTACATACTGTATACTAGTATCATGTTAATTTTATACATAAATTATGTACATTTTATACAGAAATTATAGACTATTACACTTTGTCACCACATAGTGACTTTAATGTCTTCTTTGAAAATATTTTGAATTGTAGAACTTACGTTAAATAATACGGCAACGTTCCTCGTAGACCTGAAAAAAAAATATGACAAAATTATTAACATTATAAATTAGCATTTATTTATGATAATCTTGTAAAATACAAAATATGAGGACTGCAGAAACACTTAAACATATCGCAATTTATAAAATACTTCCCTCTGACCATTTCTTTGTTCAGATTTTATTAATAATTAGGGCTGAAAAAAGTATTGATTATACGCTACGCTGCATCGTACGTAGAGCTCTGTGTTTACAAAATGCTTGTGAGCACGCACGACTGGTTACTGTAGCGGCTGCTTGTACAGTCCGCTTCTTATGAATGAACTCGTAATAGAATTTACATTTACAGGATTAGCCTACTTATCTTTCAAATTAATTAACTCGGAACAAATATAAAATTAAAAAAAAAACATAATTATTATCAATTAAGTTAAACACATTTCCTGAATTCAGTCATCTTATTATCTGTTCTTTTTTGGATTTTTGTTTCGGCATTCTGATACAACCTCACGTCACTTAAGCAGGTTTACTATTGAGGAGAGTCGGATGTTCACGCTATCTGCTCCTTACAGACAGTAGAGACACTCTGCAACGGGGCGCATTTTGTAAACAATGTACTGTATATAGAATTAATATATATGGATAATATGCGGAGACTAAGAGTAAGGCAGAAAATAGGAAAGATTGGAGAATGCTGGGTTTGCAGTGAAAGACCTGCCCTTGGACAGAACACGTACGTACGTATGTATGTATGTATGTATGTATGTAGAAATTATTTTTATTTTAGTTGGTTATTTAACGACGCTGTATCAACTACTAGGTCATTTAGCGTCGATGAGATTGGTGATAGCGAGATGATATTTGGCGAGATGAGGCCGAGGATTCGCCATAGATTACCTTGCATTCACATTACGGTTGGGGAAAACCTCGGAAAAACCCAACCAGGTAATCAGCTCAAGCAGCGATCGAACCCGCGCCCGAACGCAACGTCAGACCGGCAGGCAAGCGCCTTAACCGACTGAGCCACGTCGGTGGCTTGTGGAAATTATTTACTACGCTGAATTGCGGAAAGCTAGAAAAAAATCTTAACCAAAATGGTGTATAGGTCGACAAGAACGCGCAAGCATCACAAAGAATGTAGGAGTTACGAAAAGAAAGTGAAGTATGGGAAAACGCTTGCTTGCTTACTTACTTACATACTTGTGGTTTTTAAGGAACCCCGAGGTTCATTGCCGCTCCCACATAAACCCGCCATCAGTCCCTATCCTGAAAAAGATTAATCCAGTCTCTACCATCATATCCCATCTCCCTCAAATTTATTTTAATATTATCCTCCCATCTACGTCTCGGCTTCCCCAAAAGTCTTTTTCCCTCCGGCATCCCAACTAACACTCTATATGCATTTCTATATTCGCCCATACGTGTTACATGTCGTGCCCATCTCAAACGTCTGGGAAAATAGTATGTTAAAAATAAATAAATAAACAAATAAATAAATAAAACAACAGATTCTAGATGTTGAAATAATGGCAATATGTTGATGATAGTGGACTACCAAACAATTCGAAGGAAAGACACTGGCATTACTGGGCGACTCGCAACTGTGCTGCTCAATATGCATAGAGCTTCTCATTATAGATTTCTTGGTCTTTGTACTAGAAAACTAGAGACAGGCAAGAACGTGATGTTTCTCGAGGACAGTGAATGCAAGTCATGTTCTGCAGAACAGAAGTCGACCCGAGTTATGTCCCACCTTCACTGATTATGTAAACTTACAGTATATTGCAAATTAATGGCTCAATTATGCTTGTTATAAACGGAACTAAGATTCCATTACCAAATTTATTTAAAATTACCTGCTTGAACACATACAAGTGTAAATGGAAAGCCTGAACGAACTATTAATAATAGTAATATGCGTTACAAGAGCGGTATGTTGAAGTTTTCATGTTCGAGGAAAAGTCTGAAAAAGCGAAACGTAAGCTTTTTAAACCGATAATTGAAAGAAAACATACCGCTCGTGTATCGTACATTATTTTGTGCGAAGATCGTTTATTACATATCTGAAAGGGGAATTTCTAATTAGTTGCAATGAAATCTCCATCTTGGTTTCTGTTCAATGACGGCAAATTTGCAAAACAAAAATTCTTCAACATTGTTGCTTTAAAATGTTTTCTGTGTTTACTATACTCCAGCAGGCCGTGATATACGTCTGTCTTTTTTTTCCCTCCAGTCTATGATGAGTCTGGAATCTTGTTGATTTTTTCATGGCTTCCTTAATGTTACTTGCATCACGAATGCAGTAACTTTAGTGGAGTTTACTTAATTTTTGCAAATATTTCAAAACAATAATTAACAGTGCAATTTAGGTGAAATTGCAGTGGTAAATTTCCAATTTATAATTATTACTATATTGGGGTCTCTAAAAATAATATGTTAAAAGCCTAAAGCAGTAAAATCAATATGTCACTTAAGCGGTAAGAAGAGGGAAATTGTTGTGTGTGTTACGTTGGGAATACTGAATGTGGAATTTTAGACTTTCCGCGGATTGGTTTTGTGCGGAAACCAACCAAATACGCACGATCTCGCACAAAAATAGTTTCATTAGTAAAATTGAATTATGCTCTATGGAGTAAAATTGTATGGTCTACAGAAAAACAGAATTCCAAATTTCATCTCTAATAGGGGACTGATTCATATGAACTAAATTATAGTGACTATACATGGTTTAGGCTAGTGCTGGGGGGGCTTTCCCGGAATCTGACGAAATTCGAAACAAAAAGCAGAAGTAATTTCGCATAATTTATCAATGTCTCCTAAGCTTCATGGCCTGGGAACGTATTGTTCGGTTCATGTCATTAAACAAGATCTCAAAAATCGTTCGAATCAATTTCGAGTTCATCACCATTTTATGTTGTTTTCAAACAACAACCTATTCAATTTTTATACAAAATGATTATGTTTCATATGCATCATTCCAGGATAAATTAACTCGTGGATACGGAATACGAATAAAATCCGTCCAATAGTTAAGTAGAAATTGCTGTACACAACATACAAAAGACTTGCCCGAAATCAAATTTTCTTCATCAGGGATGATAAAAATTTCAATTTTCGTGAAGACTTCGAAATATATTTTTTACAGCACCTTATACTTCATGTAATTATAAAGTAAAAGGGAGCAAGAGAACTAGGACCGAAATTATTGAAGGCAAAGCGGCAGTGAAAAATACAATCTTTGATATTATCTAACAAAACACTTTATCTAGTACGATCATATTAAGTTTAGTAGAATGAAAGAACAGTGAATATCAAAAGAGTTTTCGAATGAATTTCTAATTACAGGAGACATTGAAAGTCAAGAAGTTGTTGGCAGGCACAAATCAGGAGTATTTTAAGACCAGGGTCTATCCTTTAAATGAGATAGGCGTATGTATGTGCAAGAAATAATTGTAGGTTGACTTAGATGGCTTTTCGAGAGCCTGATCTGGGATGGATCCAGGCACCTAGACTCTCATCGGCCCATTGTGCGCCCTGTATGCGATGGTTGTTCCAGTCGGACAGGTGATCTAAGTGGCACTGGTGAATCTGATGCTGACAGACGAGCCATTCTGCCTCAACCCTGGGAGAGCTATTGTGGGTTCCCTCTCCAGACAACTACTTGATGAGCACCAGAGCACCAAACCCTTCAATTCTACAATTTATGAGCAACGGGGACCAGTACTATCTCCAGTACTTCACCCTGTCCTATTTTTAACTATTACAGTTTATTTATTTATTTATTTATTTATTTATTTATTTATTTATTTATTTATTTATTTATTTATTTATTTATTTATTTATTTATTTATTTATTTATTTATTTATTTATTCATTTATTCATTTATTTGATAGATGACATAAAGAAAGAGTACAGTGTAAATGCAAATCTAGTCTTTCAGGTGAAGCTCCTGTAAAGCAGATTTGAATAATTTCAAGGAAAAATTGTTCCGGGGCCGGGTATCGATTCCGGGACCTCTGGTTGAACGTACCAGCGCTCTACCACTGAGCTACCCGGAAACTCCACCCGACACCGTCTCAACTTTTCCCTTTATATCCACACAACTCGTGGTACGTTCAACCAGAGGTCCCGGGATCGATACCCGGCCCCGGAACAATTTTTCCCTTGAAATTATTCAGAGTACAGTGTGTTAGTGGAATGAAAGAAAACGGAATATCCCGAGAAAACCGTCTACAGCGTCTGCTTTATTCACCACAAATTCAATTACGACCCTGCCAGGAATCATAAACCATGAAGTACTATATCCATTGTGCGACTAGTGTAAGATACAATTATTTGAAGTCGCTAAAATGGTCAGTAGGCGACCCAAATTGTTTTTACTTCAGCCGGGCTGTTTGCCAAGAATTCTGAAACGTTATGCTGTCAGCTTTGATATTTATCTTTGTTCAGAACAGACGCATTAACTTCGAGGTACATTAACTTGTGGAACACACTGTACGAAGGAATGTGATGTCGTCACACCCAGCTGCCGGACATGCTGGAATGTCTCGAGCAAGGAGAATAACAATTGCGCGAAACGCGAACAATAGACGCAAACAATTAATGTGAACTAACGGTTTTGATGGGGAATTAATTTCTTTGCAGATAAAAAGTCAAGTGTGAGCAGGTTTACCGAATTATGGAATTCAAAGGAGTGTTTCTTGTGACATGACATTGGGTCTCGCGTGCTGCAAACCACAATGGAGACCCGCATTGTGTCCAGACGTTGATAATAATAAACGGTACATGTTCTCTTTCCCACATTATCCACAAGGAAAGTAAAAACTCTTTAATTTTGTTCCGTTACGTTACGTTGCAGTTGGTGAACATTATAAGAATCGTTTTATTAGTACAGATGGCCCCCACATTTCAGACATAATCGGTTCCTGGATTCTCATTTCCTGCGAACTTAGAAACATTCGCTACTTTTGAACGAACGATTCTTGTTTACTTCTGTATTTCTTTAACTGTTTATATGTTTATCTATTTATTTATTTTGTTTTCACAGTTTATCCAACAATAATAAGGTAAACTACTTACACACAACAAGGTAGCAATTAAATATATAAACTATATATTAATTTTTAACAAAATAATCTGTCCTCAATGAGGGTGAGCATAAAGATCCAGAATAAAAGCACTACAAAATAATTTGGAAAGACAAAAAGATTAAATACAGGAATTGTTTAGTAAAAAATCCAGAGAAATGCAAACCCAATAGAATTATCAATGGCCAAAATATAAATGGCAATGTAATATTTGGATTGAATCCTTAAGAATATTCAATAAAATGTTTTGGATTTCAACAAATCTGAGACCGAGTGCTTTTAAAATATTACATGTAAATTTATGAAGTGTGCCACGTGCACCAAACAAAAGATCAGAAACACTCCACTGACTAGTGGGAATGTTATATTTCTCACTTAGGTATGAGATGCAGGACTCATAAATGGATTTCTTCTCCTCATCAACGTGTTGTGCCTACAGGGCATCCCTCTCAAACCGGATTGCAGGACCAAGAACTATTCTCTTAGATTGAGTCCTGTGGATGGCTACAATATCTGCTCTTCTGTTCGAATCTAAGGATGAAACGCAGTGGATCTCCTCGCATACCTCCCACCCACGACGCTTGAGGACATCAGCAGCTCCGTTTTTCGACAGAATCCCAACACGTGACCAAGAGTTTCCGTCTCGTTGCAGCCAGGATGGATGCTTTTTGTACCAAGGCAGTAGGATTGCCAACCCTCCCTCATTTCCCGGGATCTCCCTATTTGCCCCTAATTTTTAACAGTCTCCCAACTCCCTATTTTTCTTCTCTTCGAACATTTTTCTCCCTTATTTTTGCATAATGTGAAAGTATTCAAGTCTGCTTTCCAGGGAGCTATAGGCTACCTGAAAGCCAGATTTACATTCCCTTTTGTGTTTGCGAACGTTAAATTATTAAAGCGGCATAGCCTGGCAAGAAATAATTGCGAAACATCAGCGACAAAAAAAGTGGCAATATTAAATCGACAACATTACAGTGATAGATGGCTCTGACTGGTTTAAATTAAACGAATTTTTACATTCCATTGCTGGATTGACACATGAGTAAACTACTCGTAGCCGTCGTAAGCCTAATTCATTACTCGCGTGTTTTAAGGAAAAGATTTATTGTTTCTTTCCTTGGTGCAGTAACTTACTGTAAAGGACATTACCTCATCAGTCTTATCCTGTGTTTACATTCAAGGGTACGTTTTTATCTCATGTAGGAAAGAAACATGGCATTGAAATCGTCAACCATTCAACAGGCACGATTTTCCTCTGTTCAGGGAAGTACGATAGCTATGTTGTTAAATAACTGTATTACCTACTTTCTAGTTGACTTTAGCTACCACAAACGAAAATCTTTATTGATGACTATTTTTCTGCAACAAGTGAAAATTTCGTGGTTACGATAAGCGAACGATGTCGAAATAGTATGGTACAGAGTGAGGATTTTCATTAAGGAAAGCAACGATACCGATCAACTTTCATTATTTTAAACATAAGAGAAACATTTACGTAATTAAATTAGATGAATAATTTAAAAGTAGAATGACATACTGTAAAGCGAAAAGAAGAAAACATTACCAGCCGCACATCTACCCACTATCACGACTATCTGACAGAAGTAAGAGGAATTCGATACGTGAATTAAAAGGCGGTAGAGATAATTTTGCTGTCAATAGCTCTTCAAAGTTTGAAAATTATACAATTCGTTCTTTTCTACTTTTTTATTTATATCATTAACTTCCATTCAAAACATCAGTAATTCGAAGACTGTATCATCTCGTTGTGAGCTGACTAAATAAATAGTGTTCAGGTGAGTTTCTTACAACCTTTGAGAAGCAATAGAACGTATCAAAAGGAAAAAAGTTCTGTTAATGAATCCGTGTCTGACAGCACTCCTGTATGTCATTGTAATGTACTACTGTACTATACTCTTCAAGTCATTTCATGTGTAGCCAATAAGCAACTCTCTAACTCGTATACATAGAGCTAGATTTTAAGAATGCAATATTTAAATCTTAATTGCTTTCATTGAAGATTTAAGGCAAGCGCTCACTTATCGGAAAAAATTCGTTCGTTGCGTTCGGATTTTTATTATAGTATCGCTCTTTGTCCGCATTTCCGAATGAATAATCAAATAGTGTTGTAATTTACCGCTAGAGTACATTATTTCATTGTAGTGTTCTGAATGAACCTGGAAATAAAATGAATAGCTCTGTAACTTAAACTATGAAGGACATACCTGGTAAATTTAGTATTTTCTCAATCTCATCCCATATGTCCTTTCTCCATATTACATTACTTTAATTCTAATTTCATAAAGCTCTTCATACTGTTGAACTTAATAAAATAACCTATACCTTCAATATTACTGCGATTGGAGGCCTTGTGACACTTGTGGCGGACAAGGTCGCAGTTGGGGTTTTGCTCGGAGTTCTTCTATTTTTCCCCATATTAGGCATTTACATAATTTCGTCACCATTTCTCCATTTCGTTATCATTCCGTAGCATTCCCCGATCGCCGGCTGGCGACGTACGGAGTGTGCTGGCCTAGGGACGAGTGAGGATGCCTGCTCGAAACCTGGGCACACAGAGAACCTAGTGTGGTCAGCCGGTGTGGGTTTGGGATTGCGGCTCTAGAGGGTTAGCGCAATAGACCTTAAGAGGTCGCAGTGCTGGGCCATAGTGCCCCTTTCCGTAAATTCCATTCCCTTCCCACCCCGTATAAACTTCGTCCTTGACTGGGAATGAAACTCAAACTCAGAATCTAATGCCAAGAATATTAGTTAGCTTCGAGGACAGTTTTGAATACTGGTAGGCCTATGTATACGTTCTTTAAAAAGGAAACTTAATTATCATTAAATTACTTAATGCATCTATTTTTTCTTTCACGATTTTATCTTACACGTTTATTAGTTATGACAGCAATGAGGCCGCAGAATAGAAACTGCGAAGAAGTAACGTCAGACCACGTATTGAGAGTTGAGAAAATGTAGTCGTGATACTACATTGTTGTACTTGTACTTGGCATTTATTTTATAACAGCTATAAATTACTTTTAATTCTACTCCGTGAGATTAAAAATAAGAGCAAATTATTTGAAACTGACGCTGGGCAAGACTTGCGGTTGCTAGTACGAGAACGCAAACGGCACGTTTATGTGCCAAGGTTAGAACTTTCTTTTGTATTCTTGTAAATCCCTTTGTATCAGTATCTACGGCAACACAAAAAGAAAATCGACAGTCTGATCATGTTTTGAGGTAATGTCTGACACCATCCTACCCAAAACTTTCAAAACACCTTTCCTCACCTCCAACAGATTATTGCTTGTTAAACATCGCAGTCAGCTGGCAGCGAGGTCACCCGAAATAGCAAGATGCATGGCTCGCAGAGGAATATTTGAAGGCCGCTGTTTGTTGTTTTTAATAATTCACACTTCAATTTGCGAGCGAGCATCCTCAGACCGCATGTGACGTCACTGCAATGCTACATACAAAAGTAAAACATTCTTTTTCTCAAGAATCCTGCATGATTGCTTTTTGCATATTTATGTCGTATAAATAACTTGAAAATAGAAGTTACACATTGCTTATGACACTTAAGAAAATAACTTTTTAATGGAGAAGAAATACATCTGCATGATAAATAGAGACCAAAGAATATCTGAAATAACCAAAATATTTTCATGAAGAGCATTATCAAATGGGTATGCTGCAGCTGAGGAGAACGAACAAATCCTATACGCAGACCAAACTTGACCAAACGCCCACAACATTGCGAAATTAGCAGATGTGCATGTGAATTTTCTGCCCGCATACTCTGATAATGAAGAAATCAGTGCTGTACAATACAGTTTGTTCAACGGCAGTACCGTCCCTTTTACAGCATCATATCCTACTACATGAATTTCTTTCCCCTCACCCGCTTTATACAATCTGATCGAAACTCTCTTTCAAACCGCTCAAAAACTTTCAACGAATATCTCTATTTGTTGGGCGAAAATATGAGTAGAAAAATAATAGCATAATTTTGCATGAGTTCTGATGGTATGTAGGTGTGAAAGAAGCTGGCCAAAACAGCCATTATTTAAATTGGGATAAATTTGAAAAGGGGGGAAAGAACTTATGGTTTCATCTCTTTTCGGTTCTACCTATTTATTGGTTGGACAATACACGCAACATCGTCGAAAGATTCTGAATGAAAAAACGTAATGGTCCGTAGCCTGAAAATAGATGTAGTAAATATAGTTCTTACATTCATCGTTTTCTGCTCAACGTCAGGACCTTCACTGTAAATCCAGCAATCTCCATCTTCTCTCTTTTTTCGCTCTACTCATAATCTCTGTAGGCTATATGATCCGTATAGAATAATGTTGTCTATCATTCGATTTATTCTGCCTGGAATTTGTTTTCCGCTCACTATTTCTTTCAGTACACCCTTCATTAGACAGTTTCTTCTCAGTCAATTCTGTTTCTCTTCCTGATCGCTTTCAGCATAATTCTTTCTTCACCCACTCTTTCCAACACAGTTTCAGTTCGTATTTTATTTGTCCATTTTACACGCTTCATTCTTCTCCATATCCATGTTACAAATGCTTCCATTCGTTTCTATTCACTTCGTCGTAATGTCCATGTTTCTGCCCCAATACAATGTCACTCTCCACACAAAGCATTCACTAGTCTTTTCCTTAGTTCTTTTTTCAGAGGTCCGAGGAAAATGCTCCTTTTTCTTTTAAAAGTTTCCTTTGCCAATGCCAACCTCATTTTCACTTCCTGGCAGCAGCACATATTACTACTTAGGATGCAGCAGCACATCCCAAGTATTTGAAGCTGTCCACTTGTTTTGCTGCTTCATTTCGTATTCACATGTTTATCTTCTATATTTTTCTTCATATAACCATGTTCTTCGTCTTGTTTACATTTATCTTCATTCCAACTTCAATTTTGTCTCTAAAATCCTTTAAATCGAAGTCCATAAAATTTCAAGAAAATAATAATAATCCCGGTAACTCTAAGGAGTAACATTAAAATTTAAAACGATATACAGTATCTGTTCCCTGAAGTTTTAAAAAGGTATTTCTTATTTTTTTGTTTACAAGAAAAGTACCAGTTCTTTAGCCATTACTGAAAGTAAGCCTATAATTTTATTCTTACGCTAGATATTAAAATTTGGTTATTAGACGGGAGCGTGCGAAAAATACTTTTCACACTAATGCCGAAATATGTTAATACTGACTTCCAACTCTTTGCGGAAATTATCAAGTGCAGATGTCACATGGGAGTAATCGTAACCGATCAATAGAGCGGTTCAAACAATGCCTGGTCTACTTTTGAAAATGAGTGTGTTTGGTTAAGAAACGTGCACATTGAAATTTCTTTAAGAATTATGTTGTTAATAACTATATGAAATAATTTAAGAATCGAGTGTAATTATTGAGTTTTCAAACTATGTCACTGTTTGTTTTAATGTGACAAATGTTTCGTTATTACAATGAGAAGCAATACAGCAGTTGAAAAGTCGGAAGAATTTTCTCTATAGACCTACCAGCACGAACGAAAGACTGTCTAAAAATAGTGTACGACACAGATGTTTATTTATTTTATTGGGTTATTTTACGACGCTGTATCAACATCTCAGTTATTTAGCGTCTGAATGAAATGAAGGTGATAATGCCAGTTACATGAGTCCGGGATCCAGCACAGAAAGTTACCCAGCATTTGCTCGTATTAGGTTGAGGGAAAACCCCGGAAAAAACCTCAACCAGGTAACTTGCCCCGACTGGGATTCGAACCCGGGCCACCTGGTTTCGCGGCCAGACGCGCTGACCGTTACTCCACAGGTGTGGACCACACATGTTGAAAATGATTTAATTTTGTTCATAAAGTTGCTCCACTTGGCCTGTGGCCTCGTTCCGCAAACATTTCTAACTCACTAAACGGAATGCCATTTTAACACTGTTGTATCTTAAATTTATAATTTTTGTCAACGAAGAAGGAGAGCGCCTTTGTCCACTGTGCGAGGAAAAGGACACTTGGAGACATATTTCATTGCAGTGTGTCGAAACGGAACATATCCTGAGAAAATATCTACCACCCTCGACGCTAAGTCAGAATAGGAGTTCGCTTCCATGTCTTGATCTCTTGGGGAAGAGAGAATGCGAACAAAAGACTGGATTGCTCCTCTTGAAGGCAAGACAGATTAGGACTTCAGCTGTTGAAGTCTGTGATGCGAACTGACGAAGGGATAATGGTAACTACTCAATTATACACTTTCATGCCTGTTTTAGGTTAGGATTATAGTGTTTTGTTTGTGCCATTTTCATTTTAATCTGTGTGTTCTTGTGGAGAGTGGTTGGATCTAATCATAGGTGGGAGGGGGTGAAATCTACAAAATAGGACTTGTTTTACACAGCACGTACGGTCAGAAGACCCGCGCATTGGATTTAAGAGAAAATTCTGATAATATAGTACATAATATTGCTCAATAAATCCATCTATCGATTTTTTATTATTTTTTTTTTAGGAATTTCAGTTTTTTCTTCTCCCTTATTTGTATTTTAATGACTATTACTGCTACCAATATTTTAATGAATTGAATCATTTTTTCTTGTATTATACTCAGGTATCGATGCCAACTCTGGAGACTCCTCTGATGACTTTCGAAGCTTTCGCCATAGGAATATCCTGGAGTTGGTATCCGATATAGGAGGGTATGGCCCGTGCAATATTTTTCTTGTGGTACTGCACCCGATAGAAAAATAATCACGAATTGTGCAGGAGTGGAATGAAGACAGAGAAAACTTATATTCCCAGAAAATCTGACAACACCGATTTGTAAACCACAAGTTCCATATGAGTTTATCGAATTTTGAAGTCGAGTTTTCGATTTTGATTTACACAAAAATAGGCTCAATAATATGTTAGAAACAGTAAGAAGAAAATTATAAAGCAAGAAACAAATGCTAATTAAAATTATAAAACATTTGCTCTGCCAGTTTCTTTATTCAAAAGGGAGATATGAAACTTAAAAATATGAAGACGACTGTAGAAGACTGCGATGAAATTAAGACGACTCAAAGGAACAAATCAAATGTCAGAATCGAAATTGAAAAAATAAGATCAACATTATGTACTCAAGATTTCAATAAAATAATGATTCAACGTGGAAAGAAGTCATGTTGGCTGAATGACTCACTACAGAATTCCTAAACAAATATTAGCCTACAAACCTGATGGAAAACTAAACCGCGCTAGACCGTGAAAATGTTCGACTGACCAAATGTTGAAGACATAACAGACTCCTATCCTAATACGTGATGCAGTAGAAAACAAGAAGAAAGGATGAGAAATTACACTTTCAGACCTTCTCTTTTCGTTTTGTTCTTGGTCCCCTACTTCACGAAGTGGACTATCATTTCAGTGATAAATTAATCACTTAAAGAATATTGTAGTAAGAGTGAAGCAAATCGCGCAAAAAATATTGCGTACACGTCACAACATATATTTCAAGTCACGCTCAGCATACTTTCTTACATTCGTATGGAACTGAATTTATCCGTCTGTCGCACTATAAAACGCATTTATTCCTTAGCGCTTTCGGACCATGAAACGGATGTTTTATTGTCTGGTCTCTCGCTTTCCTCACGATTGCAGTATCTCTGAACTTCCTTTTTAATTTCCGCCGTATGCAAGTCAATGTCAAGTCCAGTGACCTACTGCATGGAAATCATTCTAGCGGAAACAGAAGTATCTTCATGCACACATGTATGGTTCTCACAAAGTCGGAACCCGCGTAACTCAGGAGTTGGTCTCCTGATCCCTGCTGCGCTGCGTTCGAATCTCGCTTGGGCCGATTATCTAGTCGGATTTTCTCCACGATTTTCCCCTTTCCTTCATCATCTTTTGCAATTTCTTTTCCCGTTTTCTTTTTTACCTTCTCTTCCTTTTCTCTCACTTTTCCTCATGTTTTCCTTTTTCTGTTTTTTCTTTGTCTTCATTTCCTCATGTCATTCTCTTCTTACACCTTCTAACATTTTTTCCCTCTTCTTTATCTCTTCTCTTCTTTTCTTCCTCAGCTGTTCTTTTTCGCTTTGTTTCCTTATCTTTCTCTCTTCCTGATCCCTTCCTTTGCTGCTCTTCCTCATCTTCTCTTTCTGCTATTTATCAATTTCTTTGTTTCCTTCTCTTTCCTATATATCCAGACTTCATAGAAAGGACGGGGAACTCGTATTGTAAACAGAAAAGTTTTTGAGTACCTACGCACAACAGCAACTGCAGCGGGAGAAGCTAAGCTCTCTGACAGTGGCTGTCCCCCGTTCCTGTTTTATACCTACCTTGTATACAGAGACCATACGGGGACAGCAAGATAAATGCGTTTTTGGTTTCATTTATTTATGTTTTATTCGTTTACTTGTTTATTTACAAACATCACTTTCATAGTTATTTACATACTAGCCGTAGTCGTGCGCTCCGCTGCACCTGTTAGAAATAAATATAAAGTAATTACGTAATTAAAATAGGACGTTTGATCCAGGGAACATTCGTGTTTGATAGAAGGATAAATCGTTTAATACGTTATTTAATTTAAATTGTATTTAAATAATTAAAATGCGGTCATTTTGGTCCAGAGAGCAATCATTTGGTGCAATGACAATTCCTTTAACATGTTTCTTAATTGTTATTACACGCAACCATAGTTTAATGAAGATTGACATATCATTTAGTTTTAATGTATATACTTTATATTACTTGCTATATGTTTCAAAAGTTACTGTAATAACATTGTAGAATTATGTCCATCTAGAGAAACTACACTTTCCAATGGTGAAATAATAATTAAACAATTAATTAGCTTCCGATATTACTTCATGCAAACACAGAAACATTCTATGTAGGCTATGTTTAATAGTTTTCGATTGTTGTTGTCCAAGGCCCCTTACAGACGAAGTCATTTGTTTTTATTTTAGTACAACGCCTTAGATGGCGTTGTTGTTGTAATTTTAAAACTCATTTATCTCATTAAATATCAGTCCTATCAACATTTTTTAAGGAATAAAACTTATCGGAAATTATTTTTAAAGAAACGTTTGTTATGTAACATTTTTCATGAAAATCAATAATAAGCGAGATATTTCGATTTATTTAATTCAGGCCCCCTTATAACCCCACTTTTAAATAAAGTATTTTGAATGCCATATAGTCTGAAATCTAAGTTACAACGAATTTAATTTATATTCCAATTTTCATATAAATCGGTTCAGCCATTATCGCTTGAAAAGGTAACAAACATCCAGACAGACACAAACAAAAATTTCAAAAAAGCGATTTTCGTTTTCAGAATGGTTAATTATACATGTTAACACCAATTATTTTTGGAAAATCGAAAATTACCAGAAAAATTTTGGCTACAGATTTATTATTAGTATAGATTTCTTGGCAGTAGATAAATTTCTATTTATGTAAGTGTTCGTATATGTATGGATGGAACTTTAAGAGAAATGTTCAGTAAATGATGGACATCATAAAATTAAGACATCATAACATTTTATGGAAACAAATACTGAAGTATGGAAGTGAAAAGGGATGTCGATTAGTAGTGCTCAAATTTGTTACATAAGATTGGTTATCTCCGTTACTCCGGCTCCCCCTGTGGTAACTCTACAATTCATCATCATCATCATCATCATCATCATCATCACCACCACCACCACCACCACTCATTCATTACAAGTACACTGGCGTTCAAAGATACCGAGCCCTACTAATCTATAGTGATAATTTGTTCGTGGTAGGGAGGCGGATAATTGCTATTCAACCAATGGCAAATGTCACATCCCACGCTTGTCTTGAAGTTGAGCGGCCTGAAGCCTTCTACCCCCGCCCAAGTTCAAGACAAGCGTGGGATGTGACCTTTGTCATTGGTTGAATAGCAATTATCCGCCTCCCTACTTCTGCCGGCAAGGTTTAGGCATACGTCTCCTGTAAGACATTATGGAACGAAGTATAGTCTTCTTCACCTTATGGCTTAGCCTTAGGTCTTAGGTCATTCGACCTGAAATAAATTAGTTTTGTGGCGTTTAAAAATGATAAGGATAAGTCGATAAGGAGGCTATGTGGAAAAATTGTCAGAAATACTTAAAACGTTTATTTTTGTGAAAACATTTTTTTTTTTCAGGTTCAATTCCAGATGTATATGATCGATTTTTAGGTGCGTGGCCACATAGGTAGCCCCTAGTGTATAAAAGTCACTTTGGACAAAATCCAATGTTAAGAACTTCGAGTTCATTCTGAGACGAGGGCGTTCAATTTTGAGGTGCGGCTTCCGTCATATAAGGAAGTAAAACCGTTGGCCAAATGATGTGTAGAAATTTTTTATAACTGAATAAAATTTAATAAAGCAAGATTCTGTGTTGAGGACCGCCACTCCTTGGGTCTGGGCTCCTATTTTTAATAACTGTGATGTCTGATAGAGATGAATGGGACATGCACATACTCATTTTAAGTTCTTGATGTCTCGGAAATAGGCTACAATAAATACCGCCTATCTATTATTAACGATTAATATTTTAGGAGAAAAAATCCATAATATTATTAACGAGAAAAATAATTTTAATATAAATAATTGTTATTGTCTTGAAAAGAATAGTTAATTTTGGTAAACGACAGTTAAACTATTAGATAAACATAGGAATATTACAAGCTATATACTGTTATCTATTTCATTATTGAAAAATATTGAATTTATGAAAACACACACATAAAAAAATTGCTCTCTCATCCCCAAAACTTGGCCTCTCACGACCAAAAACGTCCTTCCGAACGTGACGATTCATAATCTAATTTTTTCACGGCCTGCTGTGTATAGTGACAAATTAATGACAGCCTTCGATATACAAACATATGTACAGTATACACATCATAGAAATCAAAGTTCTTTACATACGAATTTCACAAGAGAAAGTTTTTCTCAAATACCATAGCCGATTAAAAATAATGGAGATAATTATTACAGTTGTCTGAACACTATTTATTGATAAAATAAATAAAATTGGTTTGAAACCATACATGTTTCGGGGGCTGTGCTCCCCTATCATCAGTGGTTGTACCACGACTACGGTTTAGATGTTCTACCGCGTGTCGTATCTTTTAAGATAATAATAAGTCAGACAGTTGCTTCACTTCCCCTTCGGGTGTCCGCCTCCCTCCATAGGTGCTATGCACGTTGCAGGTTACACAGTGGCTCGGCGCACGATGACATTTTCGCCACGGCTGCTCTATTCTGATTCATTTTATAATTCTAAAGAAAAGTGTATACAAAGCATTTTTCTCTAAAATGAACAGTGGAAAAAAGTATTTCCGAAAAACTAATTTCCCATGTTAAATCCCTATGTCCAGTAATTTGATTTCCACTATGCGAATACAGAGAGAGAAACAGAGAGAATGTGTGCAAGTTGTAAGTGGTTATTACGTTATTAGTATAGCCAAGACGCCAAGAGCCAATGATAGAGTTGTGACGTGCTCGACATTGGAAACTAAGCACCTGTATTTTTTGTAGCATCGCAATACATTCTTCAGACTTCTTTTAAAGAGAAAGAAAAAAAAAAATGTGCCGTGATGGTATTTTCTTATGCCCCTGTATGTTAGGCCGCAGATTTTTGGGTACAGGGCGCAGCACATGTGTGTAAAGTTCAAGGGCAGGACGAGACTGGGTTGTTGAAAGGTCGGAACTTACTCATGAGAATGGGGGGAGGAGAGTCTACTACTGTGTTACTCAAAGAGGGGAGGGATGCTGTTCCCGCCCCCTCATCTTGACCGCCGGGGATTTGATTGATTGCGCGCGGGCACATTCAACAAGAGGTATCGAAACAACTCTCGTGTACTTCTAACAATGTTACCCACTAATTGGCCTATACGTGAGGGTCTTCCAACATCATTCTCCTGTTGCTATGGTGACTGGAATTCCATTACTTCGATAGAAAACATCCAGCATATGGACCCCTACGTGAGCTTGTTATTCAAGCCACATTTCCAATCACCTATCCTAATGATCATTATTAACAGTGTTACCAACCTTCGAGCTCAGAATTCTTATAAACGAGTTGTAAAAGCAGCCTGTTTGTGTTTGCAGAAAATCCATTAAGAGCAGAAAAAGAAAGAAAATAGCATTTATAATATCTTAAAGTATCCCCTCTCCCGGTGATAAATAATGAAACCCATAAGATTTGTCGTAAAATCGGAGATGTTGGCTACACTAATTACCATCGTTGTTGTAACCGAGCAAGCAAATTGATATTTCATGTACATATAAATTAAATCACGAGAACTTTTACAGACGATAAAAAACAACAATATTTAAGGGACATTAGCATAGAGAAGCGAGCTTCATGTTCCTCTAACTCTGGAGGACAGTGTCTGGGAAGAGTTCAGTCCAGTGTGGAACGTGAATTATAAACGAGACTCCATCTTGAATAATAAACAACTCGGGAAGAAATTCTTGAGATGAAAAGTCTCATGAAATTGTCACCTTTTTTTTGTCTCGCGTTCCGCACAATTCAGTTTCCTTTATTATGTTGCGAATGACGTTACTGCTTATAGCTATTTTTTTTAAATTTTTTTCAGAATACATACATAAATAAAATAATTTAAATGCACACAGATATGATGACCTTTCGTTTTCTGGATTGCACACGAAAGGCATTCTGGAAAACTTTCTCGTCCATCTACAGACTGTACTAACTTAACTGTCCAATTTGTCAATTTGTTTTGAAAAACGCAACAAATGATAAAGGGAATTTCCTACCGATTCGTAAAGTGATTCACATTATGTTTTAATTTCAAATAAAGACCCATAATGTTTTTTTCTAAAACTATCATGTTTAAAATGCAACATTCTCAGACAAATCGACTCGTACAGACAGATTATGAAACTGCTACTTGTTTCATATGGGTGAATGACCAACAGTCAAGTACCTGCCATTATTAAAAAAAGAAAAATATATATTATGAACGAAATTCTAGTAATAGTTTTGTTAAAGTTGATGTGTAGACAGGGTGCTCAGAAACATCTTCTCAAAAAAGTTGAAAACATGTATTTTTACGAAATTCTCGATTGATAATTTTGCAGCATCACAATACGTTTTGTTATACTTGACATTATGAAAAATTAAAAAAAGATTTACAACGGCCTGATAACCAATCAAATATAATTTTTCCAATACCCACACCCATCTGCGAATCAACTGAATGGAGTAATATTCTTCAGAACTAAATGACATAAATCATGGTGCTGGTTATGATGGTGAAGGCGATGTTAATTTGATAATTATTGAATTGATTTTAACTTCAACACAAAAACCAATAAACTAGAACTCTGCTAATCCAAAATTTCGGGTAATCCTAATTGAAATTTGGAATGGAAATGTTTTCAGATTTCTAAACTTAAGAGAAGTAAAGAAAAAATGCAGTTTTTGGCAACGGAAAATGGTTTTCCTATGTTTTTTAAGAGATCAAAATATTGTCTTTAAGAAACGAAATTACAGTAGTTATAAGAAAAATGAGTTTGTTAGCATTTAAGGTAAGTTTTCAATTTTATATTGCTACCTAAAGACAACTTCATTACAAATGTCAACTCATCGTCTTGTCCTTTGACTTTACAAAATCACGTTGTCCTTTGACTTTACAAAATCAGTCAGTTTTCTCTGATGTAGTGAGTTACATGTGCATGTGATTTTCCAATTAAGTTTGCTTCTACTTGACGTTTAGTTTTGTGGCCTTAAGTTGGTATTGCTATGGTCCAGTAATTATTTCGGATAGTTCGAAAATTTTCTAAAAAAAAAAAATGTCACGGTTCCAGTTAGCTTGGATTAATTAGCTTTTACTATATTGAAATTAATTTATAAATGTTTACTTAATTTTAAACAAATTATTTTAATTTCTTTATTGTGCCCAGCTTGGATACAAGATGCGCGGCACAGATAAAATATGGAGGACATTTTCCTTCATTCAAGTTATTAATAGAAACAGAGCTTTTAAATAGTGTTCTGTATACGATAGATATCCTCACCGTCAGTCATGCTCAGAAGAAACCGACCTTCACTTTCTCAGCGTCTTTACTTCAATAGAAATGGAATAATGGCATCGCAACTGAATGCCTTCGTTAGCCCTAGAGGCTTCCATACATTTAACACACCGCCCATTATGGCGGCGATGCATACATAGCCTCCACTCGGCAAATACCTTGCATTGTAGCAAGTCTGAAAATTAATTTTACTGGCAGTCTTCAAGGTCTTCTGGATGGCATTCAACCTGAGTCAAGGAGCAAGATTTCCAGCTTGCTCATTCTAGTGCCGTACTCTGTGAGTGTGTAAAATTTCCTTCAGAAAGCTTTTTTATTCTGATATTCCTTTTCATATACACTTGTGAAGTATGATCTTTTTCGCCTTTTCATGAGAATTCAATCTTATACACACTCAACAGATTCTGCATATTGCGAGGACAGCTTGTCGTTAGACTTCTTCACTGACTGAAGACGTTTTCGCGTTAAAATAGGATCCTAAGAAAATTAATTGCAAAAGTGTCGGATATAGCTATACACCATAGGCCTATGTCACAGTCGTAATCTTGAGAATTCCATCACAAGCCTTATGTAGCCTAATCGTCTTTCGTAACTTTTACCCCTTATGTCTCTGTTCCGTATAAGCAGATTGGTAAACTAAATATTATATATAGCCTAATGTTATGAAGTTTACGTCTCCTGTCAAAGATTACGAAACGCAGTACAGATAAATTTTAACATGTACGCCGCAGCCTGTCTTACTGTTCCCTGAGCTTATCTTTACCACCACCACCACCACCACCACCACCACCACCACCACCACCACCACCACTGATTTAACAAATAAGCGGAAACGTGAATATTCCGGAAAAGCCTGTCAGATCAGCATTTTGTGCACGAGAAATTTCACTTGGATGGGCTGGATCTGGACCCATTATTCCGATATGGAAAATTGTGTTCTAGTTTCCAACCAACATCACAACATAATACCTCTTTGTTAAACTATATCTAAAGTCTCAGACGTAGCGCCAATTATAAGTATCCATATATGTTGCTTGATTTGTGGAACATTCACCGCAAAAAATGTTTAAATAAGTATAAATAAAAGTTGGTTTGAAGCTATAGTTCCCTGTTTATGCATCGATAACGAAGATCGTGGTACATGAATTGTATATAAATTGTGGTGTAGAAGATAAACTACAAGTTTATCCTTGTACTGTAGATCAATTTTTTTTAGACTCGCCGTGGTTTGAAGCAGAATTCCCTCTGTAAAAAAGACTGATGGAAACCAAGTACCTTTGAGGCTGTGGCCAGTACTCCAACACTGGAAACTGTTTGGTTTTCCTTGGCAATGGAAACAAATGCTTCCAGGAAAGCGACGTCAGCACATGCCACACTGACCAACAGATCGTAAACGTTGCTCAAGTGGTTGAATTCCGGAGAAATACCTCTTCCGACCATTCTCTTCATAGCCCGGCCACAGTTCCTCACATCCGAGGGGACAGCCGCACCAACAACGGAAATAGCTGAACGTTTATTAAAACTGACGATCATTCTGAAGGGTATATGAACAAGAAAAAAGAAAAACTGCATTACAAGATCACGTTTGTTCCGACACTCGCATACAGCTATACGTAGTCAATAAAAAACACAACACTCGATGACTAAGAGTAGGCCTATATGTTTTGTATCTACCACACAAAGGACACAATAATATTATTAAATACCTCTCAAACGCGATGTTGTAATTTTATCACGTACTATTTGGGAAAGGGAAATTGTACCATAACAATGGAAGGAGTCCATAATTGTACCTATTTTTAAGAAGGGGGACAAAACCAACTGTGGTAACTTTCGAGGAATATCACTTTTGTTGACGTCGTACAAAATGTTGTTCAATATTCTTTTGAGAAGATTAGCTCCGTACGTAGATGAAATTATTGGGGATCATCAGTGCGGTTTTAGGCGTAATAGATCGACTATTGATTAGATTTTTTATATTCGACAGATAATGGAGAAAAAATGGCAGTATAAGGGTACAGTACATCAGTTATTCATAGATTTCAAAAAGGCATATGACTAGGTTAAGAGGGAAGTATTATATGATATTCTTATTGAATTTGGTATTCCCAAGAAACTAGTCCGATTAATTAAAATGTGTCTCAGTGAAACATACAGCAGAGTCCGTATAGGTCAGTTTCTATCTGATGCTTTTCCAATTCACTGCGGGCTAAAGCAGCGAGATACACTATCACCTTTACTTTTTAACTTCGCTTTAGAATATGCCATTAGGAAAGTTCAGGATAACAGGCAGGGTTTGGAATTGAACGGGTTACATCAGATTCTTGTCTATGCGGATGAAGTGAATATGTTAGGAGAAAACCCACAAACGATTAGGGAAAACACGGGAATTTTACTGGAAGCAAGTAAAGCGATCGGTTTGGAAGTAAATTCCGAAAAGACAAAGTATATTATCATGTCTCGTGACCAGAATATTGTACGAAATGGAAATATAAAAATTGGAGATTTATCCTTCGAAGGGGTGGAAAAATTCAAATATCTTGGAGCAACAGTAACAAATATAAATGACACTCGGGAGGAAATTAAACGCAGAATAAATATGGGAAATGCCTGTTATTATTCGGTTGAGAAGCTTTTATCATCTAGTCTGCTGTCAAAAAATCTGAAAGTTAGAATTTATAAAACAGTTATATTACCGGTTGTTCTGTATGGTTGTGAAACTTAGACTCTCACTCTGAGAGAGGAACATAGGTTAAGGGTGGTTGAGAATAAGGTGCTTAGGAAAATATTTGGGGCTAAGCGGGATGAAGTTACAGGAGAATGGAGAAAGTTACACAACGCAGAAACGCATTGTATTCTTCACCTGACATAATTAGGAACATTAAATCCAGACGTTTGAGATGGGCAGGGCATGACTGTATGGGTGAAATCCAGAAATGCATATAGAGTGTTAGTTGGGAGACCGGAGGGGAAAAAGACCTTTGGGGAGGCCGAGACATAGATGGGAGGATAATATTAAAATGGATTTGAGGGAGGTGGGATATGATGATAGAGATGGATTAATCTTGCACAGGATGGGGACCGATGGCGGGCTTATGTGAGGGCGGCAATGAACCTTCAGGTTCCTTAAAAGCCATTTGTAAGTAAGTAAGTAAATATCGTAAAGTATGTTTTCACAATTGCATACTTTTGCGCTGTGTTTAATGTGCAATTAATGTAACACTCAGGTTACAAACCTTAATATCGTCGCTGTTAATTATGTCTGCCAAAGTTCATTATTCTAATATAATTAGCAATAAGAAAGTGTTCATGACTTTTTTCTTTGCTATATTCGGGCAGTCTTTCGTAATGAGAACAAGACTTGTGGAACAGTTTCGGAGCACAAGGTCAGTTACAAAGTATCTTGTAGTAGCATTCCCACAATCCGCGTTTAGCAACGGGGAAGGCGAAATAGATTAAAATTCTTTCAAAGTTAAAACGTCCTAAGAGGGTAGGATTGGAAAAAGAAATAGCAACAGCTTGGAATATGAACTCATTCGTCACAATCAAAAACAGCAGTAGTGGTTTGTCCCGAATTCTGATAATACTGACAATTCAACGTCTATTCTTTTTTAACAATTAGTTCTACTAATATCAAGATTGCCTGTAAAACATGGGCAAGTGATACGTTAGAGAATGTTCGTTTCTAATCAGAAAATGTAATATACAGAGTTGAAGTGAAATAACCCTGCCAGATTTTCAGAGCGAATAGCTCATGTTATATGTAACAAAATAGTGTAATACCATAGTGGTGAAAAATTCATAGTTTTCTCAGAAACATGTTTTTTTTTTCGAAATGTTTAAAACCTTCTTATCAGGATCGTGACTTTTGTCCATATCGATAGAAAAATCTAATAAATTTATTCCTCTGGTGTATTTCAATGGCATGGACGGTTTTCGTGTAAATTTAATTTTGAAGCCACTAATTTCAAACCACTGAACTTGGCGAACAGATTACAACGTCGCGTCGTAGCGATAGAGGGAGGTCCGCGTATAGAGATAACCCTGCGTTCGTTGACATCTTACATCTTTATTACGAGAAGAAAGAAGACTGTGTTAGCGGCGATGTTGCCGGACTGCTGAAACTTCCAATTTAATTTTCTAATTAACCTTGCATTTAATTACAAAACATAATATAGGTTTTCTATTTATTTAAGTGTATCCTATAGCACCTTTCAATCTGCAGGGTTATTTCACTTCGACCCTGTAATAACATATATGACAGCTGACTCTGGTATGTAATGCACGCAGTAAACAAAGTTTTACACAGTAGGGCCTAGCCTATTTTCATGGACTTCATAATATCTGTAAACATTATCATGAAAACATAAAACTTACATTGCTGTCATTGTAACACTTGGGTTTGTTAATAATTTCTGGTTAATGTCTACAGATGGAACCGGTACGTATCTCCTAAACGATGGACGTACAAAAAAAGTAACAGGGAATTTTTAAAATCTCTTGGATCGTTTGAAACGTTTTTATTCTTAGTATGTAATTTTTTATGTTAGGTAAAGTTGGATTTAAGTACTAAATAAATCCTATCACAAACAGAATAACTACTCTCTATCTATTAATGAAGTCCACACCTGTGGAGTAACGGTCAGCGCTTCTGGCTGTGAAACCAGGTGGCCCGGGTTCGAATCCCGGTCGGGGCAAGTTACCTGGTTGAGGTTTTTTCCTAGGTTTTCCCTCAATCCAATATGAGCAAATGCTGGGTAACTTTCGATGCTGGACCCCGGACCCATTTCACCGGCATTATCACCTTCATTTCATTCAGACGCTAAATAACCTAGATGTTGATACAGCGTCGTAAAATAACCCAATTCAAAAAATATATATTAATGAATGGAGCGAAACAGAAGAGACATTTTAAACAGAGAAAGGGACGAGTGAGTAGGCCTACGAAGTTCATCTTACACTACTATTTACATGGTACCATGAATGATGTCAGAATAATCTTTTCGTGTAAAAACATTACAATTTTTCTCTCTTGTAGGTTCAAATATATGTTGACGTTTCACGTACTATCCGACCGAGTGCTTATGTCACGTGACAGTTACTTACTTTGCGGGCCCTTTCCTTTAAATTATTTTAAACAGAGACTTCCAATTCCGAACAGCAAATATTTTCAGGAATGAGCCTAACACCCCAGCCAATAGCCTTTACAGAGAGGCCAGCAGAAACGGGTGGGGGAAATCGAAATGCCACATAACCACTCGATCGGACAGTATATACAGTGCTATTTTTTTTTTCTAGAAAAAAGGTGGTGAAACTGTGTACAGTTTATTGGAACGGACGGAGAGTTGATTTCTGTCCAGATCACTGGGAATTCAAGACCTAAATGGAGTTCAGAAAAAAATTATTTTAAAAACATAATTAACTCTTATTCAATTTCACATCTAAATGCATTTTTCAGAAAAAAAAATTCAAATTAAATCCATGTTAGTATAAACTAACTCAATTTGTTATCAAAATAATGAATTCATTTCAAACAAAGGCAATTACTAAACTACATACCGGTAAACTGAAAGTATTAGAGGGTTTACCATAGCATAGCCATTTCTTCCGTATTTTCTCCTTTCCTGTTACGTTCTTTCCTTGCGACGTCTGTTGCAGCACAACGGCCATTTTAGAATACAAGATTTAAAGTACGTGTCATGGTTGAAATTGATCACATGAGGCCCAAAAAAACTCTAAGAAGTACGAGAGGTTCCTCATGGTGTTAACTAGCAAGGATGATCCTAGTGGAGAGATAATGAAGTTGAGAAAGGCCTCACGATATTTTTGCGGCTCAAAATTCGAATATTTATCGGTTCCATGATGAAAACTATAATAAAAAGATGCCGAAACGACGGCGTTCCTACCATTTGAACACCGTGAAAGTCTCAAATCATGTAGGCCTATGAACTTTTTATTTATTAAGACTTTATATTGAATTGTCTAATTAAAATAAGAAAGTTCTCATAATTTAACAGGCAGTTGATAAAGAAAGAATGGATGAACAGCTTGATTATGTGCGTGTTCAGAATCTCCAAAACTCATCGAGAAATTACTACACGGTGAAATCAAGTCACACGAATTACAATGCAAACGATCTTTTCACTTGAAATATCGCAATAATCTTGTCAGGTCTTATTGGCTGAAATCTTCCCCTGGGAGAGTATTTCGCCGACTGTTGCTACAATAAAACCTTGTCTTTTGTAGGCAACGTCATTGTCTGAGGGAAGCCTAACAGTCAATTGTCACTAGCAGTTGTTCCCAACATGCTGTAAATGAACAGTTCCCGTGTTCATTTGTCTTTGTTGCTCAGAAAACGGTGTAACTATGGAAACACTGAGAATTTTCTGAACTGAATGCTACAGTTCGATGCTCTCTCTCTTTTGTTAGAACCGCTGTACAATTGTCCCGCTAGAAACGCTAGTTGCTTAATGGAAAAGGAATCTCTTAGATATTAATTGCATCCACTCCATTATGTTGTGCAAGTGTAACTACAAAAACCTTCAATATAATTTTAATTTCAGAATTGTAATACATTTTTATAGTCAAGTGTACAACTAAAATTTTAATCATCTATTTCTTTATCATCTACGTCAGAAACGTTTTCTTTGGTAGTTACAGATCTAAGCGCCGATTTCACCAACAATTAACTAATTGAATCAGTCGGAGCTAAAAGGAACTAAGTTACTTTTCACAAATCTTCAGGAGAAGCAAAAAACATTCCACTTTATTAATATATTTATATTATAGAAGACCAAAGAACATTTAAAAGTCTGACTTAGTTCCTTCTTCCACAGTTCGATGCGCATGACATCCGTTGTTCAAATGGTTGCATAACTCAAAAACTGCATATTTTGACTTAGTTCCTTTTAGCTCCGACCGATCCAATTATAATTTAACTTAAATACAAAAGTTAAATCATATTTGATTCGTTTGCATTTCTCCAAGTTAATAGGCATTTAAAATACAGTAAATTAATTTAATTCCCAATTAAGGTATCACGGCCTTCGGAATCATAGTAAAACCACAGTCTAGTATATATGGTCACGAAGCTCAATACGTAGTAAATATGCATCCATAGATAGTTGCTAACCACTAGGATCGCTAATATCGCCTCATTACAGACAATGCGAAATAGTACCGGCACAGTCTATTGTTCCTAGCACCCTCACAACTCAAGCTTCTTGTGGTAAAATCGTAATTTGGAAAGCCATGTACCTTGTTAATGAAAGCAGCTTATAAGCAGTGTCATTTATAGTGAGTTCGTTTGTTATATTACAACAATAAAATGTCATCATAAACTGAGGTAATTTCAAAACAAATTAAAATCATCGAAAACAAAAAGACGGAAGAGCAAGCTTTAGAAGAAAAGTTTGAAATAAGTAGAAATAAATTTAAATGCAAGAAAAAACCTCATCCCAATGTCTTCAGCAATATTGAAAACAAAACGGGACAATATAGAGGTAGATGCAAGGAAATATCACGCAACAAATAAAATGGAAAGATTTTACGGATTTGCGCTATTCCAATGTCTTCAAATGTACCTGATAAATGTGTTCTTCATATTACTTTAGTTGCGGTATTTTAGACAATTATTGATTGATTGATTAAACGTTTTTTCAATAATTGTAGGTACCATTTAAATAATATTTTGAAGTACTTAACTATCACTTGGAAATTCTAAATCACCTTCTGTAGTATTCAAAATATACAACGCTTATGTTTTGCCGAGCCTAAACCGCATTTGCAAATATTTTTCGCTCATTGTACTAAAATAATCTTCTCTTTCGGAAATTATCCTCGCCCGTCTTGGTAAAAAAAAAAATCATCATCTTCAAATATCAAATTCACCATGATGAAAATTATTGTCGTTAATGCAGAATGATCAAATATTGACCAATTAACTTAAATTTAATTTAATGAGAGCTTAAAACCCAATTTGTGTTTGTAAAATGCACTGTCCCTTTAAGTGTAAATTTAAAAAGACTAAGTAAAAGTTAAAATTAAATACTGTATGTTTGGTGAAATCGGCCCTTAATGTGTGTTGTCAGGTTGCTTTCTGTAGCACACTGGTAAACCACAGCTACTCATTCTAACTCGATTAAAGGGACTATGGTATATAATTTTATATATTCTTTAATGTAAGGTTTGATGTTGCCATGAGGTGACAAAATAGCGATGATACCGTCTCCAATATCGTGTTTTCGTTCAACATACAGTCTTCATAGCAATACAGTACTTGCGTGACCATTCATGAAGCACAGTGATATATGGTTGTGCTGTTAACATTTCATGTAAGTAAATATGTAATAAATTTAAACTCCGATAACAAGTTCAGTGTGTCTAATAAATCACTAGAATTCTGAGTAAGCGATAATGCTGTATGCATATTAAAGCTTAAAGATATCATAAATACAGAAAGACCTACTACAAATCATTCTTTTTAAGAATATATATCAAGCTTACTAAGGACTAACATAAATCAGCATTGCCAGAACAAGTAAAGGCACTTTCCGGTCGATCATTTCGAAATTGGAGCCTTGAAACTTTAAGGGTGTTATTGATAGACATTTCGCAGCACGCGCTACGAGCGTACTAAGCTAGCCCCGGCTATCCACTGGTTACTAGTAGGCCTACAGAATTCAAATCATATCCTATCGCTAACACTGGTTTATGAATACGAAAAACGCTGATCATCCACCGGAAACCCGCGCTAAAAATGTCTATGAATATGGCCCTTAGTGTTTAAATGAATTAGACTATTGCAGGAAAACTTCAAATCTGCCTATAAACCATATTTATTTATTTTATTTTTTTAGCTCATTTATACACGCTTTAACATCTATAGTCATATCGCGTGTTTAAGATCTATGGGTATACCAGTAGGCCGTTTTTACATTTTGATTAATGTTTATGATATTGGTGATTGAGGCGATGATGAATCATGATATGCAAATTTCCAATCCGGCATTTGTCTTTATGACTGAGGGAAACCATAAAAAACTTCAGCCAGATTGGCCGGCCACGGGATTGAATCCGGAACCTCCCGAATGCGAATGTCAAACGCTACCGTCTAAGCCAACTCGCTCGGTATAAACATTATTGTAACTCTTTTTAGGCTAATATTTTCTATATTTCAAACGTTTAACGCTAACCTCTTGTACAACTTTGATTTATACAGTGCGTGTTCTAACTGGCTCCGCAGTGAAGCAAGCGGCAGTATTCGACCCGGCAGCGATGTAAGGTTGGTACGGTACTGTGTAGCGCCTGGTTTGAACACGTAGGAATATTACATCTCCTCTCTCGCTCCCTTCCACCCTCAACCATTCAATGCGGCCAAGGTCATTGACTCTATCTGTACAATACCAACACAACTTCTCGAGTCTCCGCGTTCTGATTGCCACTTCTCCTGCGGAGCCACTTAGTATACACACTGTATTTGATTCAGTGTACAATCAACAAAAAAAGGAGCCACCGACGTAGTTCAGGTAGTAGCGCGTTTTCCTTCTGATCTGGAGTTGCGTTCGGGCGTGGGCTCGATTATCGCTTGGGCTGATTACCTGATTGGGTTTTTTTTCCAACGTTTTCTCTAACCGTAAGGCGAATACTAGGCAATCTATGGCCCATTTCACCAAACACCATTTCGCTATTACCAATTCTATCGACGCTAAATAACCCAGTAGTTAATAAAGAGGCGTTAAATAACCAAGTAAAAAACAAACAAGGCTAGTATGTAGGTATAAATAAATAAATAAATAAATAAATAAATAAATAAAGGACGCGTGACACACACACGTGTAATGTTAAAGAAAATTTAAAAATTTAAAAGAAAATATACAGGATGAAAGTAATATAACTGTGTATTTTGAAGGTGACAACACAATACATTAAAATAAATAAAATGCCTATTATATATTTTGTAATTAAGTGCATTGCTAATTATAAAATTATGCTGAACGTATGCGTAGTTTGGCAACAGCGGATTACACCCTCAACATACGAATACAGAAACGACCTCCGGTCTGAATAGCAGCATTTCGTTCCTTAGTCACTGAAGTAGGTTGCCAGATTTCCTAATGACAGGAAATAACGATACATGATAATCTGTTTATTTAATTTGCAAGAAAACAGTCCATTTTATTTAAAAATTCTAAAAGGATAAGTCATTTCCTATCAATTTCTATAACGATTGTAGTAAAAACTAGAATTGTACGAGTAGTATTTATCGAGTATAACTGTGTTAAAATTTAATACGATTTTTTTTTCTGAGAAAAATATTCATTTCGGATTAATACGCAATTATAAATTTTTGTTGTACACTATCCAAGGAATAAGCTGTTAAAATGTGCACAGTTATATTATTTCCACTCTGTAATACAAGGATATTTTTAGTAAAGGCATATCTGTAATATACAATCTTCTTTTTTTAATATCACCCAGTCAGAAAAATTAAGTCTGGATGTTTCACTTTAATACACAGTGAATTAGATATCTACTCGTTTCTCTCAAATTTTAGTTCTAACTTTTCTATAGGCCTACTTTCCATATCTATATTAATCGGTCCATGAAAACTTAATCTTGCTTATGAACACCGCACATTGTGCTAAATAGATATATAAAATAGATACGAGAAAGAATTAAGCCTGCAGGATATTCGTCCAAAGAACGTCACTTCCTTCCTTCATTCACGCTAAGTCACCTAATCGGAAGTGTGGTAAATAAATTCGTAAAACTAGAGCAAAGATCAGACCGAACTGGTGCAAACCACACTGGCACCCGCTTCCTATACCACACAAGATGGGTCACGACTTTCAGTAGTTGTCATGCACTCAGTACGAAAATATAAATAGCTTTCGCCTTAGGATCTATGTAAAGAAAGTAATGATTTGATATTATTTTGAAATGCTGGTGACAAAGTTCGTTCGTAACTTAAATCTTACTGCCATGGCGCTACAGTCACATGAGAGGCCGGGGCCGAGCAGAACACCTGCCATCTAGTAGTGACTTTCAAACGGGATTCTGAATGGCCAGTGCTGCGAATCCTCGTGTTATAGTAGAGACGAGAATTCCATGTAAATGCATGTTTTTATAGGAACATAGGACATAGTTCAAACTTAGTACTTGTCCATTTTATTATTGGCCGGTTCCAAATATGTGTATTTTTTCCGTGCATATTTGCATGTTTTGGCCTTTTTTGGGGGTGAAAACATACATAATGCATATTTAAGCAATTTTTAGCTTAATCATGCATATAATATACATTATATTCAGTTTAAACGCATGTCTTAATGATTTTGAGTGGGCATCTCAGTTTCTCGATTTTTATGTCCCTTATTTTAGCTTAAGGAAACAGGATTGAAGAAGGAAAAGAAAAAAAAACTAAATAACAGAAAGAGGTTCATTCAAGTTGGCACCCGTAACTTCTTGTGATGTAGAGAGGTCATTCTCTGCCTACAAAAACATACTGACTGACAAAAGCAGGAACCTCACAGAAACCAATTTAGAAATGTTGTTAGTTATTAACTGTGCAAAAAAAAGTGTTAAGTGAAGTGAAATAAGAAATTTGGAACAAAAATGAAAGTGCATATTTTAATGTATTTTTCGCTTGATCCTGCATGTTTGATAGTTTGATAGTGCATGAATGCATGCATATTTTGGGATTTTATAGTGCATGAAATTCTCGTCTCCAGTTATTAGCAGGCTTTTCTTTAACCGAAGTTCGCCGTCTATAGTACCTCCCCAATTTTTTCGATCATAAGGCTGGATGAGTCTTATTCTGGATCATACACCCCGGAAAATTTTTAAGTACAGCAGGAAACTGAACCCGCGACCTCCTGGTTCATAGTCAGGCAAAGTAACCACTATAGCAGAGATGGAAGTTGGTTGGCATTACACCGTGTGTATTCAGTGTTTTCACTCGTGTGGATTGTTCTGAAGATTGCCTAACCTTCAGGCGCTCTTGACTTCCTAGTTAGTGCACTACAAATATTAATTGCAGCTCTTAAAGGGGAACTAAAATACGTACTCCATCGATATTGTATATAAACAGAGTATAGCTATCATGAGTAATGTTAAATGACGCTTAAGGTCTCAAATTGGATTTTCTGTCTGAAAGTGATTAATTATTGTTTTCGGAGGTAAAAAATGTAGCTCAATATTTACTTTGTGGAAAAGTTACTATCGCTTTTAGAAAATTCCATTTGGAGCGCCAGTATAAAACATACCATATTATTCAGTACGGAGCTGTAGAATTGGATTGTTAAGCTCTTCTGAATGATCTTCGTACGATAATAAATTTGTATGATTCAAAATTCATTTTGTTTGCATTATCGAAACAACTCTCTCATCCTTAACCCATATTCATGTGTTATGATAACGCTTCAGCCGAAAACCGGTTCCTCGTGCATAAAATATGTACTCCGCTTCAGTCTTTCACAATGCAGGAATCTGCCCATCACTGCACTACACCAAGGAGACGGTCAAATTAAATCTGATACAATATAAATGGCATAACGTATTTTTTTTCCTGGTCTTTCCTTTCAAGTATTTTGCCTTCAAATGCATGAAATAAAAATGTATTAGACCTAAATTTGATTGTATCACGAATTACCTGTATTATTATTATTTAATATGATTATTATTATTATTATTATTATTATTATTATTATTTTATTTACAGTACAACTCCAATTCTCTATAAAATCCTTCACAAAAAGAGCTCACCACTTTTGGTTCACTAAGATCGCAGTGATGCAGGCGCACCAGTAAAAGACCAATAAACACAATAGTACCACAAATAAGTACCGCCATTTCCCATAACTATGGTCCTGCAAAACAACTATGGTCCATTCAAAATCACTGCAGCTATCTACGAACGGTCTATGTTATATGTTACTTCTACAATGTTCTTTGAATAGCTGTATCGTGGACCATAGTTGTGTTCCAGGACCATAGTTATGGGAAATGACGGTACGCAGTGTTATATAATGTAACATTTGCTTTAATACTTATATTACATCTTCATTTATCAAATCTGCAGCATTTGTTTTTCCTTTTACGAGCTGTAATAATTTTTAGGACTAAAAGAGTTCCTAACAAACTTACAGTTTTATTATGTTCTTAAAGAAAGATAAATAGTATTTTACGAACAGCTCTAATAAGAGTCGTGCCTGCAGCATAATGGGTGGATTTTACATAAGGTTTCTTTATTCAGAAGTCGCCCTTCCCACTTCATATGTAAGTTAATTTATTCCAGGTTGTCTTTAGAGTTCCAGTGGAAATTTTAGCCTAGCAGGCAGCGACGTTATAAATCGCTTGCAAACACTAATATTGTAATTACCTGCGATACGTTTAAAGTTTTCGCTATTTTCAATTCGACGAATAACTTGAAGTTTTTGTTGAGTGTTTAAAGACGTCCACTTGACAGACATCTCTTACCGTCTGTGATGTGCTCGGTGCCAGTGCCTGCTCTGAACTGGCATCATCATTGTTTACTAAGCCATGGTACGCTTACATTATTATTATTATTATTATTATTATTATTATTATTATTATTATTATTATTATTATTATTATTATTATTATTATTATTTTCAGTTTACATAACATTCAAGTTTGTTGCCGTCTTTCTAGATCATACAGGTCTTCATGTCTTTTCTACGCAATGAATTTAAAAATGTTTTGATAATAAACTGGCTAGTCCACACCTGTGGAGTAACGGTTAGCGCATCTAGCCGCGAAACCAGGTGGCCCGGGTTCGAACCCGGTCGGTACAAGTTACATGATTGAGGTTTTTTCCAGAGTTTTCCCTCAACGCAATTTGAGTAAATGCTGGGCATCTTTCGGTGCTGACCCCGGACTCACTTCACCAGCATTATCACCATCTCATTCAGACGCTAAATAACCCAAGATGTTGATACAGCGTCGTAAAATAACCTACTTCTCCTCCTCCTAAACGGGCTATAGAATTCATCTTTACCGTCACTTCCGAAAAAATGCTCAACACAACATTAATCCGGCCAATTTGTTACATTATGACACATCCATGAGACGCACAGCAAAGCGCTTTAAACATGCGTCAGTGCTACCTCACATGCAGCGACGTAGCGCTTCAGGGTGGTTATGCCTAGTGGCTCAAACGCACCATGATTAGTATGACTTATGACTGAAGCTTGCAGCGCCTCCGAGCTCCTACTAGCGTGGATGGGCCACCGCCAGCCACAGTGGCTCGGTTGCTCTTCACGTTTGGATGTCTCCATTTAAACCAATGTTTTGTTATTGAGGCTGAAAAGAGTCACTTCGTAGCGGAACGTGAATCGGCACTTCAGTTGCAACCTAATTCTATGTATGGGACTACCTAATCCTTCGATGGGCGCAGACAGAAATTACATGAACCGTGTTATCGATAACTTGTGGTTACGCAAACCAGCAACGTTTTCATAACTCGTCAAGCTGATATCGTTATTCTTTGCTGACATTTCTCCCTTCCGAATAATCAATTATTTTCCAATAGGCCTATAATACGTAATTTATCTCTACATGACTATGCGAAAATAACCACTCTATCTGTAACATACCTGATAACGATGTGTGCATTATTATGTAAGTGTGTTATTTTTTTTCCGAAGTTTAGTGCAGTTTTATGTAGCTTACATTGGAACTAAAAGTTTCCCGTCATTTGGTAGTACAGCTATCTTGTCCATCTTATCTGATTTCTTCATGCATTAAACTATGCTTTTCGTAAACAAAGGAGGGTAAAGACCTCTTCGCCTTAATTGTCTGTGCATAATTAAATACAAATTTCGTGGTTCAAAACTACTAGACATAAACATGAAATCTAACACATACGTATAGTGTACAGAAACAACACCATAATAGGAGTAATTTCGAACATAATATATTTTGTAAATGTTCACATAAAGAAAATAAAAACAACTGAACATTTGAGGTTATAACAACACTTTATTTTTAATTCCTTTATCATTGCTTATCTATAATTTTCAACATGTTTAATTTTATTGTAAACATTTTTACTTGTAGTAAATTAATTGTTAAATTATTGTAATTAATTATTGTTTCATGTTGAGACTGTGAGTCTCACGTAATTGCTTGATTGCTGATACATCGAAACAGAGACGATACAAATAAAACAAATGAATGTAGGAGGAAAAACGATCACTGTTTAATTTTCAGCAGCATACTTTTAACTATCAGTGTAATTCGATTCTCATTAGTCGATCGTTAAAGAGCTCGTTCATTGGCTGAGAAACGTTCGCGTGGAATTATCTATAATAATGTCACAAGAGGTCTGAGATTTGCCGATAAATCCACTCGCTTCCACTATTTCGTGAATGAAATAAAAATGTAAATAATATATTCCTAAAATTCGCTCACAAAATGTTAATAATTGTATATTTATGAATATTTAATCTATTCAGACAATGTGAAATCGAAATAGATGAATAATGATTACTGTAATAAAGAAATTTAACGTTATTCGGTAATGCCAATTGAGAAAAGCGAAAAACAGGCTTAAAAATGTTAATCACATACACTGCGCTTTTCTCTTGTTATTATAACCGAAATACGTTTTCATTATCTGCTGAAATCATAATTTAATTTAAACATTTTATAATATAATTACAAATAACCTGAATAATACTTTAATTAAATGAACAATTGTTATGAAGGAGTGACATTTTCTTTAGATACAGTGGACATGGAATTAGAAGATGAAGATGTAGATGTGGAAGTAGGATTTCGCACTTTATTTAGTACAATGGATACATCCTCATCGATTTACGTGGAAAACAGTTGGCCACACTGACTAAACAAAAGAACGACCATGCGATAAATTGATAGTGATAAATCGAGCTGCAGAAATTATCGCGATGTATGACTGTGATTTGTATGGAATTCAAAATTTCATTACATTTCATTGACCGAAAATGGAATGACGTCATATAAACGAAATAGTCTGTAAAATTCTTTACCCATTTTTCAGGCCCCTGTCCCACCAAAGTTATGTTCAACGTCGTCTTCAACACCGCCTGGAGCCTCCTATCGAGTTGTATTGAAATAAAAACGGTAATACTATAGTATGTATTAGATATTATACAGTATCTTTAATCGTTACTCTCTTTGGAAGTTGATTTATTACTGCTAGAATTTAAACACTGTACCATGCATTTTTTTTTTTTTTTTGTATAGATCAAGCTGTAGTACAGCATTATTTTTCCAGACTTCATCAATAATTCAAAGGAAATTTCATAATCTAACAAAAATGTAACAAAATTAAAAGTTTAGACTCTATACAATTGGTTCAAATACATAAAATGAATAAAATCAGTTGTATTACAAATTTAATTAATTAAGGTATGCAGTATCATCACCTGTCCTGGATTCCTGACGAGAGAATGTGGCAACGGTGAATACAAGGCATTGCTATAGAGGGAGTCAGTTATGAAAAATCAAGATGTCAAAAGCGTTTAAATAATTAAATGACAAATCATGAATATCAGGGAAATGAGTGTACTTTACTTATTTGATTTGAAACAAGCGGAAAAAATAACCAACGTGTTTAATTCACTCTACAGTGTGGCAGCGTCCAAGAGCACTTCTCCGGCAACCACAACTAAAGTATAGATGCTATTTGTACTAGGGATCATGTGGTTGTCAGAAAGTCAAGAACACCTCCTTGCATTACATACGCAACTTGTCCTTCAATAAAACGGTCGGAGCGTGAAGGTGACCATCCTCCTCCATCTACAGTCAGATAGGCTGTACAACGCTCGATGCCACAAGCGAGTGCATTTTAAATGTGTGTTAAATAATTACACCATTAAACATGCAACCATGCAACGTTTTTAAAGGCACTGTGGTCCAGGGCAATGGCACAATGGAAGCGACACAGATTCGTGGTGTACTGTTATGGACTAGATCTCGATTCAGGGGACCGAAGGCAGGACAGTCCAACATATAGAACAGCCGTGTCCTCTGAGCTTTTGTAACAAATTTCCTGCTTTTTTTTTTCTAAGTTTACGGATTCTTCGTCAGTTAGGCTATATGATTTTAAGCCGATTTTATATGAATATAAAGAAAATGTTTCGTTACGATTAACCTTGGATCACATGGCTCCTTCGGCAGCTTGGTACCAGAATGTGCTTATCATTCAGTGGACTCTGGTTCGATCCTCGAGGTTGACTAAATAATGTTTATGCTGGACAAGATCGAGGGATGAGGCATTTCTCACCAACGCGATCCATTTATCTAAGCCCATTTCGTAACATTTCACTGCTAAAAAATGACACACAGTAGTGTACAAGCTTAAATGATACCACACGGGATATATTATTATATAACGCTCACAAGAATGATCCAGTGCCAGTAACGTAGGGAAGAATTTCGTAAAATCCGTCGAGGGAACTAAGTTGTAAGATACACGGGGATAGTCAATTGAATCTGGTGAGCTTTAGGAACCTACCTGCGTCAATTTCGTAGCATCTCCTGGCTGAAAATTCACCCGTTAGAACTCTTCTAACCCCTTCCTTCTCGACCAATTAATCACAAACCACTTACTTACTTAGTGGCTTTTAAGGGACCCAGAGGTTAATTGCCGCCCTCACATAAGTCCGCCACTGGTCCCTATCGTGAGCAAGATTAATCCAGTCTCTATCATCATATCCCACCTCCCTCAAATCCATTTTAATATTATCTTCTCATCTACGTCTCGGCCTCCCCAAAGGTCTTTTCTCCTCTGGCCTCCCAACTAACACTCTACATGCATTTCTGTATTTCTGTACGTGCTACATGCCCTGCCCATCTCAAACGTCTGGATTTAATGTTCCTAATTATGTCAGGTGAAGGATACAATGCGTGCAGGTCTGCGTTGTGTAACTTTCTCCATTCTCCTGTAACTTCATCCCTTTTAGCCCCAAATATTTTCCTAACAACCTTATTCTCAAAAACCCTCAATCGCTGTTCCTCTCTTAAAGTGAGAGTCCAAGTTTCACAGCCACACAGAACAACCGGTAATATGACTGTTTTATAAATTCTAACTTTCAGATTTTTTGACAGCAGACTAGATGATAAAAGCTTGTCAACCGAATAATAACACGCATTTCCCATATTTATTCTGCGTTTAATTTCCTTCCGAGTATCATGTATATGTTACTGTTGCTCCAAGATATTTGAATTTTTCCACCTCTTCGAAGGATAAATCTCCAATTTTTATAGTTCCATTTCGTACAATATTCTGGTCACGAGACATAATCATCTACTTTGTCTTTTTGGGATTTACTTTCAAACCGATCGCTTTACTTGCTTCAAGTAAAATTTCCTGTTTTCCCTAATCGTTTGTGTATTTTCTCCTAACATATTCACGTCATCCGCATAGACAAGAAGCTGATGTAACCCGTTCAATTCCAAACCCTCTGTGTTATCCTGAACTTTCCTAATGGCATATTCTAGAGCGAAGTTAAAAAGTAAAGGTGATGGTGCATCTCCCTGCTTTAGCCCGCAGTGAATTGGAAAAGCATCAGATAGAAACTGGCCTATACGAACTCTGCTGTAAGTTTCACTAAGACACATTTTAATTAATCGAACTAGTTTCTTGGGAATACCAGATTCAATAAGAATATTATATAAAACTTCTCTCTTAACCGAGTCATACACCTTTTTGAAATCTATGAATAACTGATGTACTGTACCCTTATACTCCCATTTTTTTCTCCAATATCTGTCGAATACAAAAAATCTGATCAATAGTCGATCTATTACGCCTGAAACCACATTGATGATCCCCAATAATTTCATCTACATATGGAGTTAATCTTCTCAAAAGGATATTCGACAAAAAATCACAAACCACACTTTCCGTAAATGGAATTTAAAGAAACTTGGATCATAAAAATGTATGGTACAGGCCTATTACGTATGTCAAATCCTCTGATGCGACATTAATGCGAAAATCAAATATTATCATCAGTTTTCTTCCTATTATAATAAAAGAGTTGCCTTCCGTAGTCAGATGTTTACTATCCTTTCCAACATATTCGAGATTTACGGGTTTGAATCCGACCGAGTGGTATGAATAAAAGAGTGAAAAATTTCTTAGCGAAACTTCCTTCGAAAGGGAAGTAAAATATGAGGTCCCATATCATAGATTTACGGCACGTGAAAGAACCCCGCATTTTTGTATCTGATTCCAGAATAACAGAAATTATGTAAGATAATGCTGTATTTTATTTCGAAACAACCAGTATTACTACAAAATAGCATTTGATTAGAAACTATGTATTAATCTTTACTCTTCAAAACAAAGAAAATTATTAAATAAAGTTTTTTCTTTATTTCTCAAATCAAATTATAACGTAAGTTTGTGCTTTATTTCCAAAACAACAGAAACTGTGAGTGAGATACTAATATTATTTTCAAAAGAGCAAAAATTATTACAGAATTGTGTTCATCTCCAAAACAAAATAAACTATTAGATAATGGTGCATTCGCTTTACAAAATAGAATAATAGATTTTTATTTTTTTATTTTATCTCCAAAACAAAAGGGACTATGAAATAATGCTTTGTTTGATCCTAATAACAGAAGAAAACATTAGATAATGTTTTTATTTCAAAATAACACAACTATTGGATGATACTGTGTTTAAACTGTAATAAAATAGCAGCTATTATAAAATAGAGTATTTTATCTGAACTATAATATATTTCATTTTCAGAACTGTAATAGTACATTATGCAACGAGCCTATAATGGTAGTAATTAAGACTCGAGTATGTTTGTTTATGAAACGAGCGCAAGCGAGTTTCATAATTTTCATACGAGCGTCTTAATTACCATTATAGGCAAGTTTCATACGACTTTTTATGCTCGACCATATTTCTAACTTGAAATTATTCATGTTATGGTTATGTAAGTGAGGAGCGGAACTGACCTGAATTGTGAGATGTGCGCAAACGCGAAAGTATTGATTTTTTTCCGAGGCACGAATGTCATTGACCTTGATATAATCTAGAGAATAACATGAACATTAGTCTTGATATAACCTGGAAATTGATTTAGAATTGGAAAACGAGATGAAAAATTGAATTTATTTGAATATTATTTACAATTAACGCTAATTATTATAGTAACAGAACATAACCTTCTGCGACAGTATTATTTCAGCCTCCGTGACTTTTTAATTGTCTTTCGATTGCATATCCGAGAATAATCGATACTTGCGTTTTTATAATGGTACAATGGTGATTTCTCATTGGCTGAACAACTGAATTATAATGAGTAGGCGTACTTTAATGAGGTGCATTAAAGGGCTACTACCAGGTGTATAATTACTACATTTCGGCATGGCCGAGCATAAAAACTGTTACAATATATAATAGTGTGTTTAATCCCCAAAATAATAGAAGCTATTACATGAAAGTTTGTATTATCTCCAAAAGAATACAAATATTAGTTAATGGTGTTTGACCTCCAAAACAATAGAAAATAGTGTGCTTCATCCCTAAAAGAATAGGAAATATTACATAACGGTTAATTTGAATTCCAAAACAATAAAATATATCAGATAACGGTGAACTTAATCACCAAATAATATTAAATATTAAATCGATGTGCGCTTCATCTACAAAACCGATTTCTCATTCATACATCGTTTTTTCCTACAAGAAACAGAATCAAGAAGTTACGATAGATTACTAAATCTGCTCAGGATTGTTGTTTAAATCTGCGTTGATTTTTTTTCCGTCATGCATTATCGTTTGAGTGCCAAATACAGCTTCCGTTTCGCATTATATTGCTGATCCGTAAAACTCAAAAAGCGTAACACCTTACAACAGTCAGTGGTGACGATTATCAGCACGTCCATCTGGTCCAGATAAGAGGAACATTGTTACGGGACCGCTACCTTGGTAACCTGGAGTCGGTCAGCATGGCCGTCTCTGTCTTCTTCCCTGGGGGGAAAGCTAGACTTGCATAGCCGGACAGAATTAATAACTGAGGTTCGAAGAATAATAGTTTTCGAATACTAGCCTGTTGCAGCAACAGTATTTATTATTAGAAATCACAACGTGGAAACACGGCGATGCCTTCGGGGTGGACTAACCAAGAGAATCTGGTGAAGACGAATATCATGTATGCTATAGCGGAGAAAAAGATGAATAGTGTTAATCATCTTAGGGTGGTTATTTGTAGTGTAGAAGGATATCGTTTTTATGATAATTTCACCTGGACATGGCTGGCTAACTGACTTACCAATAGAACCAAACGGTACGCAAGATTCAATTCGACGGACGTTTTCTCAACTCGATTTCTAAGGCGAAGAGATAAAGTTCTTATTTTTTAATCATAATTTGGCCTCTCAAAATTGATTTTCAGTATTTTCAGCTCAAAGATCATCTCCCATAATGTACTACATTCAATACCAGCCTTACCACAAAGCACATATCATTGAGTGTACTCTTCACGATAATTGGAGAAAATTGATTAACTTCCCCCCCCCCGGAAATTCCAAATACTGTGAGAAACGAAATTCGTATGTAAAATTAATCAAACTTTTCAAAGACATGAACACGTATGATAAACATTTTGCAATTTGTTCTAGAATATTCACTATAATATATAGTAGCTTAATTAATATGTACTTGCAAATCTAGATCAGTAATTAAAATTTAAGGGTGCTACTCATAGAAATTTCTTGAAAATAAGGTTCTTAGAAAAATATCTGGGGCTAAAAGGGATGAAGTTACAGGAGACTGGAGAAAGTTACACAAACACAGAGCTGCACGCATTGTATTCTTCACCTGGCATAATTAGGAACATTAAATCCAGACGTTTGAAATGGGCAGGGCATGTAGCACGTACGAACGAATCCAGAAATGCATATAGAGTGTTAGTTGGGAGGCCAGAGGGGAAAAGACCTTTGGGGAGGCCGAGACGTAGATGGGAAGATAATATTAAAATGGATTTGAGGGAGGTGGGATATGTTGATAGAGACTGTATTAATCTTGCTCAGGATAGGGACCAATGGAGGGCTTACGTGAGGGCGGCAATGAACCTCCGGATTCCTTAAAAGCCAGTAAGTAAGTAAGTATTCATAGAAATTTCGCTAGCCCGCGCTACGAGCGTGCTAAACTAGCCCCGGCTATCGACTGATTACTTGTACAGGAGTCATATCATATCATAACGCTAACACTGGTTTATGAATACGAAAAACGTTAGTTCGCTGATAATCCACCGGAAGCCCGCGCTAAGAATGTCAATTAATATGGCCCTATGGGACTTGAAGGATGGATGGCTGAATTTTGGTACTTCTTAACTATTCATCAATTTCTTGAAAATTTTACCGCACATTTTTTATGTTCTTATGTACTGTACATTTTTTATTTGGTCCAATTTTTTTGGAGACATCACAATTTTTTTTATTTTTTATTATCCGGTAAGAAATTTTTCTTATAAAACAATTTTCATTATTCCACACTTTTTCTTAAGGTTTGTCATAGATATTGTTTTCAATTTATGCTGGCTTTTAATGTCACGCGAGTACGTATTGTTGAGGATTTTTTAAATTCCATTAAATAAAATATTATATACAGAAATTATTTTAAAAATTAAAAAAATAATAGTTATGTGTTTGTATTCATTACCGGCACAATTTCAATACAATATATGTATATTTTTGCACTCCTATACCAAATTTCAAAGCAATAGGTTAAAAATTATTTCTCAAGGAGCATTTTGCATGGGACGAATGTTGGAAAAATTAAATGCGAGAAAACAGTGAAGTTGGAGTATCGAATCCAGGTATTTAAATGCCGGGCCACTTAAAAATGGCTGCTGTATCGTCAGGGGGCCTTTCAAATTACTAAGCTTTATATTTTTTTCGAAAGGGGAAAAACTGCAGATATGTTTAAAACAAAAAATCAAATTTGTCATCAATTTTCACCAAATTCAGTCATCCGTCCCTTTAACTGTAGTTCCGGATCATCCTACATGATGTAGGGTAGGTACAGTGCGAAATTCGTACCATATCGATGTTGAAACAGAACCAAATGCATTATGTTAATTATTTACCTGTTTAAACTGTCTACAAATATAGAATTATGTGTGTACAGTTGTTTCCTCAAGTAAAAATTTCTTCGTTCAACATGTAGGTATATGCGTGTATATCGAATTAAATCTATGTAGTTTAAATCAAACACTTTCCTGATGGATTGTACGTGTATATTCCTCCCAATAGATTCTGTAAAATAGAATCTTTAATACAACCAGATTCTTCTACGTAAATTCATTCAAATCTGTGTGGACGTTGACCTACTGCACGAGGTGGCCTATTATACCACTGAACGTACCACAGCGCTGTCATTCAACTTTACAGTCCCCTCAGGCGACGCATAAGAACGCCTCCATGCACGAGAATAATGCAGCCGGGCAAATCAAGAAGAGAGAATGCGTGCCATACATATCCTACGTAGCCTGATACTGAGACACAAGCCTTATCGACCATCGACTATAGAAAAGATTAATCGACGAGGGTACATTGCTAGGACGATGGAACATTTATAAAACATAAAATACACAGGCTGAAACACGTGTTTTCTTTCAAGCGTATAGTACTCGTCTCTTTACCAGTTTTAAATAGTACGAAGTTTATTTAATAGGTAAGAAATAATATTATGGTAAATGATTAGGTACATCTGGAATTTGTATGTTCGAATCTGGCTGATGATAAAAATCCATGTACGTAAATTATATATGTACCGTAAATAGGAAAAATTTGACCACTTTTCAAATGTTATTACAAATTACATGCTTAATGATATACAGTATATAACAGTTTTGTTTGTACAATTTATCTTATGAAAATATATATTTTAATTTATTTCCATATGAGAGAACTATTACACGTGAACTATGGAATATATTAAAGTCAAGAAATAAAATATAAAATTCTGAATACATTAAAATAAACAAAAACATGTCCAATTTCTATGTAAGAGTCTTGTTTGTACACTTCGATTATTTACACTTTTGAAAAACAATTCATATCTTTCGACTACACTGTTCTGGCCTAGATCATATATACCCAGATTGCTCGGCGTTATAGGTTTTAACGGTAACAACTTTTGTCAGGTTTACTATGCTGCCATCTAATTGTTACATAAGGAGTCACTTCATAACTCCCATTTGAATTGCTGCCATTTCGTGTTCGTTTACGGCGGACGGGTGGCGATCCTGGAGGTGCTCTTCAAAGTGCAACCGATTTTAACATAGGAATGAGCAATGTACATGTGATCTGGGGTTCTGGTTTGATTTTAGCCAATTTTTCTCTCACTACACTTCTTAAATCCTCTATGGTTATAAACTTCTGCTTTCTCACACTACTTTTCAAAATTTTCAACAAATGTTCGATGGGGTTTAAGTCTGGTGAGGTGTACGCAGTTGTTGGGACATGTTCCATATGAGCCAATTCTTATTGATTTGAGCAGTATGTTTACTATCATTGTCTTGTTGGAATATGCGTATATACAAGAGGTATCCCTATTTTTTGTGCACTCTGCCTAATATTTGACCTCTTTTTCTTGGGGTTGTCCCGTTTCCCCATGCTAAGCAGCTACATCATTTCGTTATCATTCCATAGTGATGCACGGAGGGGGCTGGTCTATGGACGAGTGGTGTTGCCTACTCGAAACCTGGATACGCAACGAACCTTTGTTTTGTCAGCCGGTGTGGATTTGGGAATGCAGCTAGTTTAATGGTTAGCGCAATAGATCTTGAATGGTCGTAGTTCCCCCCCCCCTAAATTCAATTTAGTTCAATTAAAAAAAGTGTACTCGTAGGTCAATGTTGCACTTATTTTCACCTCATTTTGTGAGATATTCTAACCATTTAAAATAATGCAATTAGATAAGGGTAATAGTAAAAGTCTACTATCAAATTACAAATCTTTTTCATAGACTAATTATTATTAACCTATAGAAAAATACGCTCACATACTATTAGCACATGGCATAAGAAAATGTATAGTATGTTATGTACAGTAGTGGCAAAAAAAAAACCAGACCGACCCTTGTAGCTGATTTCAGAGCCTTGTTCAATCCAGAGCACGATAGACTGGTAACTAAGACTTTCGTGGTTCGAATCCTGCCTGGAATAGAAACTTTTTTTTGTTCATTATTCAAATTTATTCCCAATACTTTTCGATTGCAGCGACATTTTACTACTTAATTAACTTATTATTCCCAGAACACGAATTTTATCAGCAATCGAAAAGTATTGGGAATAAATTTGAATAAGGAACAAAAAAAAAAAAGTTTCCTTCCCAGGCAGGATTCGAACCACGAAAGTCTTAGTTACCGGTCTATCGTGCTCTGGAGTGGACAAGGCTCTGAAATCAGCTACAAGGATCGGTCCGGTTTTTTTTGTCACTACTGTACATACCCGATAGAACAAGAAGTCAGTGAAGAGTATACATATTGTCATTCAGTAGAGTTGTCTAGAAATTGTCTTACATTCATTATAGCAATACCTCGTAGTTACAAGATATACTATCAGCTGTTCATAACAAGGCGTAACTATAGCTTTTGAGTCGTCGAGATGCCTATTGTTATTTATGTACAATAACTCACAAAACAACACACTAAACTTAGTAAACAAAAGTACCCCGCTTTAAGGAAAACAGAAATAACTGACAATATAACAAAACTTGGTTCGTGCACTACATAGGCCTACATATGTACTGTATATCGCATAAAGTCTGAAAGTTTTGTCAGAATCTACTTGTTACATGCATACGGACAGATAATGTAGTACATAATACAAACAGAAGAGCTTTCCACTTCTGTTTCTGTGGGAATAGGAGACGGAGTTCCTGATGTGTTTTGCTTTTTGCGCAAGGAACTAAGGTGTTTTTTGCATCATCGTTGGCTGTCAATGCTGCCTGGGGCCATGTCACAACTAGCGCAGTCGACAGGTCACGTAGAGTGCCGTTGCAACTAAGCGGAATTTTGTAATTTTCCCACTACCTTATATTGAACCCCGAAATTAAATTTTATTCATTCTCGTTCCGGACTATGAAGTAATAAAACTGAAACAGAAACCGTAAAAAAACAGCTTTATGTCTACGTACTGCCTGGTATATAGCATAGGCTAACTTAACAGCAATTTGTAATGAGGATAAATTTAAATTGTGATGGACTAATTAAATAGCGCCAATTTGTACTCCTGACTCGTATGAATTTTATATCTAACATGTGATATTTAATTTAAAAGTTTCAAGACGACTAATACTACTAAGGACCCTATACTCTATGCATTCGTACGCCTTCATATACTGTACGTACAGTAAATACAACAGTAAAACGTCGTGACCTGAACATTTCCAGACTAAAGGCTCATTCACAATGAAAATTAAACATAACGTAAGCGTTAACTTAAGAATATAAATGTTACGGTAAAATCAAGAAGTCATACCATCATTCACGATGGGAACATAAACATAACCGCAAACATACTTGTTAACCATGGAAACATAACAAACGCCATTTCCTCATATTCTGTCGTATACTTCAGGCTCCACGATTGTGTTCTGTTTGCAAATCACGTAAGCATAAGCATGAAAGTCTGGAGTTTGCAAACTTTCATGTTAACGTCTTACAGTAATGTTTATGTCAATGCTTATGTGAATAATTGTGAATGATCTCATTTGGTAGCCTGGGCGCAAACTTGTGTTTATGTTACAGTTATGTTTAATTTTAATTGTGAATGGGCCTTAATGAAGACTTTCGGATGTAGAACTCGGTAATTTCATAGAAGACGGGCACTTGGTTGAATGTAGTAAGCATTACCAACTTTTTTTTTACTTCAGAGTTAAATGTTAGTGATCTTTTAGTGACTTTTATATGTTAGTTCTAGGTTTTTATACTAGGTGTCGCCGTGATTTTCTTTCGATTTGATTGCTTATAGTTGTCACTTGTTCCAGAATTTTCATTAATTTTGAATGGATAATGACGTCAGTTGTTCTTGGTTGTTTGACGTGAGTGGTTGTTACATTGTGTCTGATGGCTAAAACTATTGAAAGTTTGTCATTTTATGATATTTGTGAACGATGTGTGGACTTAGAACAAAGTATTAAATTTTGTGTCGATTTTGGTTTAGTTCCTTCACTGTGAATAAGAATTGTGTTGAATGTTGAGGAGAAAACTATTTTTGTGTGGTTTAAAGGAATTATTTACTGAATTTCCTGTATAAGCTAAGATGTAATAAGTGTTCGAAGAGAATTTCATTTAGTGTAAACACATGGTTTATTTATGCGAAGTGTTGGTTCAGTGCTTTATTGCCTGCATAATTTGTTTAAATTGCCTTAAAGCCTGTGTCATATACTTGAAGTCAAGTGGTTGTCGAAGACGTCAATGAGAACTGAATTTTATTTGATGAGGTGATAAATTATGATTTGTTTTGTGTTTCAGTGATTTTTGGGGGTAAAGTGCGGACGAAAACTGCCAGAAAAGTACTGCCAACTATGAAGTTCGAATGCCACCAAACGCCAAAAAAAATCAAAGGTGAAAAATTAATTATATTTTAATTTTTTTGGAGGGCTTTTTCCTCATCAAAAATATGGATATATATTTGATTTTCCATCTTTGTTTTTGTGATGTTTGGTGACATTTTAACTTCATAGTTGGCAGAACGTTTTTTGTAGTTTTCATCAGCCATGTTGGATTTTGCCTGTCTTCTAGGAAATTACCTAGAACTCTGTACAGACCCAGAAACAAAATTCAGGTGGTCAAATTTTTTTTCTGGATCTGTACAAATTTGTTCAATTGCGTCGCCCTATACCAGTAACATTATTGAGAACAATATTTTTAGCCTTAATTCAACTTATAACACAGTTTGAAATTATAGGGTGGAAGACAACCATACTCCCATTGAGAAAAGACATAAAGGAGACTCTTAAGCTATAGTACACAATCATTTATATTCTTAAAAATTAAAATGTAATAACTTGTTGAAAATGATAGCTGCCCACTCAAAATTAAATTACATACGCAGAACAAAAACAGTTATTGTACTAATGCATTAAAATTATTAGCATACATAAATTAGATATCATCTTGTTTGGATTGATCAGCAGGCTGTATCTTCATGGTAACCCTTAGAATGGGCAGCTATAACTTTTTATTATGTCTCTCTAATTCTTGTACACTCCTTTAACGCGCTTATATAATCACTGATTAACTGTTACGTTATTTAAATTAATAAATAACGAACTTTACTGTGTTAATATTTTAACACTGACTAGTTTCGACGTTTTTTTTATCATCTGCTGAATCCTTGTAACACAGTAAAATCGTTATTTATTAATTTAAATAACGTAACAGATAATCAGTGGTAAAAGAATTATTAAAATATATTTAAAAATAAAACTTCATTCATTATTCAACTCATTTTATGTACAAATAATTTAACAATTTAATTTTTTTAAATATTTATAAACTTCCTCCATAAACATCAAAATTTGTTATGATACAATGGAAATTAAGGTCATTGGTGACATAAGTTATTACGTTATAAGATGGCGATCTTGTGATCCATAGATCGATAATGGAGTCGTGCGTTATATCGTAGCTGACATTCAATTGTTTTTGATCTTTGAAAGTTTGCTGGTTAAGTTGGATATGAAGTGTGATCTGCAGATTACTAGGTTCAGTTCAACATCAGTATATGATGGTAGATGGTATCAGCAGATATTTGGTTCGGTTTAGCTCATAATTTGAGGAGTGTGTTTTACTTGTTGAAGTTTTTTTGTAGTGGAGCGAAGTGTAGGGTAATGGTTTGCAAGTAATCTAAGGAACGTAATTAATCCTTATCGGATCTACTTGTGTTGTTTGTGGAAGAGGACAGCTACCACAAAGAATACTTGGTTCGGTGGTTGGATGTTTTCTATTCAAAATAATAGTGGATTGATTTATGCGTAGTGCATGGTCTAGTGTACATAAGAAGTCGCGTAATTCTAATTTCGGCCCAAGGTTGTATAATAATTTTATAAAAAGAAATCCAGAATTAAAATTGAACTACAAATTATAAAAAAAAACAATTGTTTGAACTGTTTTTAAAATCATAATTATCTTACTGAATTTATATTATGTATTTATTGTTACCTTAACACAAAGTAATATTCTCAACTCAATATAATTACTGTAAACAGTTATTTGTGATTAATTTTTGTATATAGTACATTATCATACCCGACCTTAAGCACCTTGCTTTTTTCTTTTCTTTTTTTTTTTTTTGCTATGATGCAGTTACAATGTATTATTATATTTAAATATGGCATATTGTATTTATTTATATTACTCATTTTATGTTATTATTACTGTATTATGTTTTCGTCTTACCATATTATATAGACCTACTGTATTGCAAAAAAGACTTATACGTATATGGAATATCACATTTAGAACAAAAATAGTTCTAACAAATACATAACACGGTTGCTACCAATTTTAGACTTCCGAAAATGACACGAATATCACAAAACTTCATGACATTGTGTTATGGAAGAGAGAGGATTTTGAAGTACTTTCCAATTTTAGTATTCTTAGTTATATGTCACATGCTGAGATTAATAATTACACTAATAAAAAATAAATTAGTCGAATAGCACAGAGCTACAAAATCAAAAACGCTATAAAGTTTTCTTTGCTGTTCCGGTGTTGATCTTCATCAAATATTTATGTACAACAAATATTGTAAATGTAGCAGAAATGAAAATATTGTCCACCATTGACTGGTTATATTTTATTTTACTATCAAGAAAATTAATTGCAAAGTGAGTCTGATTTTACAACCAAACATATGTAGGTTCTAATTTTATTATAAAGTACAGGTTAAGTTATATGCACATTTATTGAGAGAGAAGCCTTACAGGATTAATTTCAAATATGTAATTGCAAATCAAGAGAAAAATAATGTTGGTATTCCGAGAAAAGTCTGGGTATATCAGTTTTAAATTAAAATTCTCGGGAGTTCAATGGTGGTGATGAATAATTTAATAAAATATTTTATAAATGAACAGAAAGCTGTAGCTTTGGAACACTGTCGATACTTTTCTACGCAAGTAGTACAAAATCAAAATAAAATAACATAAGCAAGTCTCAAAAATACGAAATATTGACCTGCTACAGTAGGAATTCGCGTTGTCAATTCCGATTCCAACGTCTCAATGTCATTCTGTTCGTAATTGAGTCAATTGACGCAAAAACATCACTGTGTGTAAAAGAATCTCAACAACTAATAATATAAATTATTTGTAACTTCTATGGAACAGAACATAAAATAATCGTTTGACATGTCTGTGCTGGTGGACATTTCTAGGACTAACTCATCGCTATGCATGACAGCATTTTGTCGTCATGGAAACACTGCTGGCGCCCCATCCTCAGAAAAGTGCACTCGTATTTCAAAATGACTAATAAGTTACGAACATCCCTTGTACTGCAATCTAAAAACGGCGGCTGAAATAGAGCTAAGTTATAGTAAAAGTTTTTTACCTTGTGTCTCGGATAACGCTGATGATTGAGTCAAGAGAATGAATCTATAGAGTTCGTGTAACAGTAGCAACTACAAAAAACATCACTGCGCTGGCTCTTTCACCGAAAACAAGTGACGACACAAACGTACGTAATACAGAAACACTTGAAGAGAACGCCATTTCTATTTAACTTTTCTTTCAGCTTAATGCAGATTAACGTGATAACTTCACAGACGAGATATATCTATTCCCTAAGATGGAATGGCAAGCCGTATAGAAAGATGAAATAAACGTCCCTAAAAAAAAAACCCCACCGGACTTAAAACTGACACAAAAACATTTAAACCAACGATCACTTCAGCCATTTAATCAACCACCGACACCCACTATCACTCTTCACTGAAGCAGAACAAAAGACAGTCGAAATGTCAAACTTGGGGTGCGCTTAAGAATCCTACGTTAAAGTTCATCTAGGTGGCGGTGATATGAAATACGTAATGTAGTTACACCACAACCGCTGTCCAAAGAGAAATAAAAATAGTAAACAGTTGCAGTAGGAAAGCGTCTCATGAAAATCGAAACTTGTTTTTGTTATGGTGATCTTGAGTGAATCTGCGAAATGAAAACTAGTACTTAAATGCAATAAAAATAGAAATATTAGAAGACATATCACACTACATTTCTTTTTATTCTCCACCACTCCCTTCATGATACTGTATATAATTAAAGTTCTAGACCCTACTCACCTGTTATGGTCTCAGTTTATCTTTAATTAAGCTAAATCTTCATAACGATTGCTTTCGAATAGTTTGTCTCTGGATTCAAGGCTCGTGGGTTAAAACTTGTCTCGAATGAGTTGTATATTCAGCGTTGAAATTCAACATGGGCAAGAAATGGCCCGAAAATTTTACTTTCATCCGAGACAGGGTTTCTTTACGACACGGATCACAGCTTAACTTCCCTCTCAGAAAAAGTCATGATAAGGATTTTGTTGCCCTTTGAAAGCCCTTTATTTAATTATTTTATTTATTTATTTATTTATCTATTTATTTATTTATTTACTGGTTGATTCATTTATTTATTTATTTTTGCTACACATTACTCTTTTACTCTTATTTACCGTTTTCTCATCTTGCACGGAGTAGGGACCCGAAGCACAAACCATAACATTGATACTGCAGAGCCTGAGGCTTATTCATACAGGAATTAACTTATCATGGGTTTAAACTAACCTATTCTATGAATGATTGGGTAAGCACATTCCGAACGGCCTGCGAACAGTATGTACAAGTACAGCACTCCGCACCGTAAACTTAACCCGAGCTGTGGTATGGATGATAATATGTGAATTAATGATGGCGAAATGAGTCCGAGATCCAACACCGAAAGTTATCCAGCAATTATACTTCAATTGGTTGAGAAAAAAAAAAACGAAAAAAATTCCAACCACGTAATTTGTCCCAACCAGGATCTGAACCTGGGCCCACTCGTTTCACGATCACACGTGCTAACCGTTACTCCACAGTGGTGGACTTTATTTACTCGTACTCTTTTTAAAAGTCTGACCAGCGTTGTCTGATATGGTATGTCTTCTTTTTACTTTCCTAAATAGTTAATATACTCCGTAATATACCTATTATTTCTGTTAAATCGCAGTAATTCATAAAGCAAAAAATTATTAATATAATAAGAAACTTTACATATGGAGATACGGAATTCGATGCATGACCATTTATGATGGCCTTCGGCGTCGTTTGTACTCAATATTTTGAAGGAAAGAAGGCTTGTCTTCTACTCAGATCTCGAGTTTGATATTACGAAATGTGCGCCACAATTAACGTACTCTAACCCCGTTACTAAATCTGATTTTAAGCACCTCGAAGGTTTAGATTTAAACGTAACTTTCTTGTTGTGCACTATCTTATATTAAATATATTTATATGTTATATTCACTTTCACTGATACAAACTTGTGAAGTAATTCGTCCCCGCCTCTGTGGTCAAGCGCACACAGATGTTATAGCACTGGTAATCTGATCACAATAATGGTCGTCTCGGTTCAATGGAAATAGTCTTTACTTTCATAACAACATGGAAATTGTGGTCTTCGTACTCTTTCTTTGCTAGTTTTTTATTTCATTTTTTTAATTTTACTTGATACAAAGGTTACAACAAATTTTATATGCTGATTTTATTTTATTTTGCTAATACTTGTATAACACAAAATATAGTATACACAGATAATATTTTAGCTCATCCCTGAAAGAGTAGAACTCGTGCTCAGGGGTGGATTCCTGATTTTAAATTAAGAAGTATATAATACAATTTGTTTTATGTCTACTACACAATAAGAATATATAAATTTAAATTTACAATTTTTCATTATTTATAAAATCCACACATAACTTCTAAAATTTTATACCGGTACTACAACTATTAAAATTGACAAGATTGGGATATTTAAATATAAATTTTTTATACTTATATTCTTGGGTCTAAATTACTACTATGATTAAATACTGTAGCAGTGTTGCATTTTGGTTCAAACAATTTTAAAGAATTCATATCTTGTCTTTCACAATTGGCTATGAGAATACTATTCAAAGTTATTTCGATTTTTATGTATGAATTTTATTAATACAATATAACAAATTTGTCTTATTTTTAACAACCTTAAATTCTAAAAACAATTTCTGAGATGAAAAATCAAAAGGTTTATGAGGACATATTTTAATTATTTTCTTCTGTAACAAATACATTTCCACATATGCTGAACACATCACAAATGCTAACCACACCTACACAGACATCAACACAGACATGGAAATTCTACACATCCAACCAAAAAGCCAGAAACAAAATACACTAGAACAATACGAAATATACAGACACACAAAAACACATCCAAATGAAATTCTCAACACACAACTCAATTTCAGAATACACACACTCTTTGACTCCACATTACACTACACAAACACATCCCCACAGGAAACACTAACAGAAAGCGCCAAGACCAGCAACAACCAGTTCTGAAGATGGCTAATAGGAGGCTGAAACATATTAACAAGATAATGTAAAATTTAACACGTGAAAGACACATAATACGTTTTCGGAAGTGATATAGTGTTAAAAGTTGCGTAATCAAGATGTATAAATTTAAATTTAAGATTTTTCATTATTTATAAAATCCATACATAACTTTTTAAATTTAATACTAGAACTATTAGAATTGACAAGATTGGGATATTTAAATATAAATTTGTTATATATTCTTGGGCCTAAATTACTACTATGATTAAATACTGTAGCAGTGTTCCATTTTGCATCAAACAATTTTAAAGAATTCATACCTTTTCTTTCATAACTATGAGAATACAATTCAAAGTTATTTCGATTTTTATGTATGAATTTTATTAACACAATGTAATAAATGTGTCTTATTTTAACAACCTTAAATTCTAAAAACAATTTCTGAGACGGAAAATCAAAAGGTTCATGACGACATATTTTAATTATTTTCCTCTGTAATAAATAAATTGGATTAAAATTGGTTTTAAATAAGCTACCTCTTCCTATAATTCCATAATGCTAAGTATATTGTGCGTAATAAACTTATTTACAAGTAATTCCTCAATAAAACAAAATACTATATTATTTTATGTAATTTATTACAAAGAATTAATGTGTTGATTCCATTTTGAATTATTGTCGAAAATTATACCAAAATATTTAACTTCAGAGGACTTCTTAATAATCGAACATTTATAATGTATTAGGCAACAATCAGAGTTATGTAATTTAAAACTTAGTATATATGTAGGAGGTTTGTTAGACCTATATTGATGAATTGGTATTTTCTTGTATTATAGGAAAAGTAGGAAAAGGAATTGCAGGGAAATACTTTTTATGAAACTAAAAAATATGTTAATAGTATAATTTTATTTTAATACATCATATGTATAAAAAGAGGTTACAGCATTCAAAGAGAGATTGTATAAAAGTAATAATTAAAAATAATATACCTAATAGACCACTTTAATTATTTTACCAATATGCAATATTTGATAATGATAACGATACAAACAACAAACCGCCAAAGAATTAGTGAATTAATAACGAAGTCAGGAAGAATTGAAAATTGGAAATTTATCCTTTGAAGAGGTCGAAAAATTCAAACACCTGGGAGCAACAGTAACAAATATAAATGATACTCGGGAGGAAATTAAACACAGAATAAATATGGGAAATGCCTGTTATTATTCGGTTGAGAAGCTTTTATCATCCAGTCTGTTGTCAAAAAATCTGAAAGTTAGAATTTATAAAACAGTTATATTACCGGTTGTTCTTTATGGCTGTGAAACTTGGACTCTCACTTTGAGAGAGGAACATAGGTTAAGGGTGTTTGAGAATAAAGTGCTTAGGAAAATATTTGGGGCTAAGAGGGATGAAGTTACAGGAGAATGGAGAAAGTTACACAACACAGATCTGCACGCATTGTATTCTTCACCTGACATAATTAGGAACATAAAATCCAGACGTTTGAGATGGGCACGGCATGTAGCACGTATGGGCAAATAGAGTGTTAGTTGGGAGGCCGGAGGGAAAAAGACCTTTGGGGAGGCCGAGACGTAGATGGGAAGATAATATTAAAATGGATTTGAGGGAGGTGGGATATGATGATAGAGACTGGATTAATCTTGCTCAGGATAGGGACCAATGGCGGGCTTATGTGAGGGCGGCAATGAACCTCCGGGTTCCTTAAAAGCCAGTGAGTAAGTAATTAAGTCGGGAAGAATTGAGGCGGTTTAGTGGAAAAATATTAGTCTCGTATTCATAAGCCCCAGTTTCAAATCCTAAGTTCGGTCAGTCTGATAGTTGTCGTTAATAGTTCTCTCGATCATAAATAATTAGATATCTAGTGATTTCAAATGGAAAATGCAGGATTAGATCCACTTTCACTACAAAGAAGGATAAAAATTTTTACTCGCAGGATCTGAATCTATAGTGGACATATCTACAGACTACTCAGACATGGCTAATTAGATGGCAATATATGAATAGGGTTTCATGAACTATAACACCGAGTATACACCGGTAGATGACCACATATTAGACTGTTAGGCAACACATGTCTGCGACTATAAATAAAAACAAAAATAGGAAGGGCACAGAATTAAAAATTAACAAAGTTTTAACCGTGTTAGTATTGTTAAATGGTTCAGAGTCATGGGATGAGAGGGAGAGAGAGAGAGAGAGAGAGAGAGAGAGAGTAAAAATGATATCTATAGGAACAGAAAGAGTAACTTAGATAGAATCCAAGTGGACAAATCAGACGAGTGTAACATATTTTCAGTCCTGGAGAAAATAAAAATAAACAAAAGTTCAAAAATCACTTTACTCCTCAGTAACAAGAGTGTCAACCTTTACTGAATGTGTTTTCATTTGTCTTCTTTCAGTTGTTTTTTTTTCCCTGGTAAATATTATTTCCATAATTTGTTTAAATTGACTATTACACTTTTACTATTACATACTACTTTACTTTTAGGTAGAAAAATTCAAATATCTTGGAGCAACAATAACAAATATGAATGATACTCGGGAGGAAACTAAACACAGAATAAATATGGGAAATTCCTGTTATTTTTTAGTAGGTTATTTTACGACGCTTTATCAACAGCTTAGGTTATTTAGCGTCTGAATGAGATGAAGGTGATAATGCCGGTGAAATGAGTCCGGGATCCAACACCGAAAGTTACCCAGCATTTACTCATATTGGGTTGAGGGAAAACCCCGGAAAAAACCTCAACCTGGTAACTTGCCCCGACCGGGAATCGAACCCGGGCCACCTGGTTTCGCGGCCAGACGCGCTAACCGTTACTCCACAGATGTGGACTTCCTGTTATTATTCAGTTGAGACGCTTTTGTCACCCAGTCTGCTCTCAAAAAAGCTGAAAATTAGAATTTGTAAAACAGTTATATTACCGGTTGTTCTGTATGGTTGTGAAACTTGGACTCTCACTTTGAGAGAGGAACTGAGGTTAAGAGTGTTTGAGAATAAGGTGCTTAGGAAAATATTTGGGGCTAAGAGGGATGAAGTTACAGGAGAATGGAGAAAGTTACATAACGCAGAACTGCACGCATTGTATTCTTCACCTGACATAATTAGATCCAGACGTTTGAGATGGGCAGGGCATGTAGATGGGAAGATAATATAAAAATGGATTTGAGGGAGGTGGGATATGATTGTAGAAACTGGATTAATCTTGCTCAGGATAAGCCCGCCATGGGCTTATGTGAGGGAGGCAATGAACCTCTGGGTTCCTTATAAAAGCCATAAGAAATAAATAAGTAATGTATGTATATTAGGCATGAGAAAGGTTTGTTCATTTAGCTTAGATATAAAAAAATTAATTCCATTAAATTTCTGCAGGCCAATGGTGTACTTCCCCCCTTAAAGTTATTGAGTAACTACGTACATAACATAACATAAAATATAACATTTTTACTACATACATAACATAGCGATATTTCTAACGTTGAGAATCTGTTCATATGCGTGCGTATGTACATTTTACTGAAGTAAGATATTTAGATGTTCTACTCATTGATATAAATAATTATCGATGTTTATGTTAGAGCTCTTAATGTGATCTATTTCATACGATCTCGATTAAGTTACCTCATTCAGAATTTCTTGCCCATACGTCATAGTTCTGAGAAGCTGTGATTGGTCAAGAACTATTATATCCTTCGTGAGTGGGATTTCTCTGGTCTCGCGTTTCCATTCTCTGACAACTGTCAACCTGACTTATGTAATTCAGTCTCATGCGACACGCGTGTTTCGAGCACTATAGAAATACAGTGGGAAAGACCTTTCTCACTGTCGAGGAAACAAAAACGTAAATATATGCGGGGATTCCGCTTGGCAACGGTGAAGTGTTTTCCTTGCGAAAAAAAAAAAAAAAAAAAAATTTATCATCAAGATCAAATTTCCGCATATTATTATGAAATTCACTCCACTTTTTTCTTGCAACAAAAGTAAATATGTGAAACGACACAATACCTACCAAACGAAAGTCTCTTTCAGTTTCCTAAAATGCTGCGGCGTTTAAATAAAATTTATATATAACGTGATGTTATTTTTACACTTGACAAATAATCCATTTCTACTGTTAGGATTTTCCTTTTTAAATATGTATTCAATACCCAAAATTCACTTCCATTTCCCAAAACATATTTCACCAGTACCTTCTCAATAGGCTATATTTTTGTGTCTCTTTATATGTCTCTCTCACCAAATTGAATTTAATCAAAATATATTTTTTGTTTTTCTTAAACATTCAACTTTATTTATCGTTGTTTCTAAATATTTAGAATATTCAAGGTGCTTTAATTCTGCTCCTGCATACAATAATAAATTTAATGTTTTAATTTAACATGCCAGAAATTAAAATATTACGGAAAATGAACGCCAAAGAAAACCAAATAACCACAAAATTTATTTTACTGGAAGATGTGCACATTGAAAGACACTCTTTCAGCTTTCCCAATGAAGGGACTGCCTCATTGGACAAAGCATAATAAACATATTGAGTGAAAATAAAAACAGACCACAAAAGAGAAAGGAGGGGAACGAACAAAAGGGAAAATTAAGTACAGGAAAGATAATAGCATGCATATAACAGGCCTAAACATAGTAAACAAACAGATTAGATATTCGAGCAAAATTCTCTCTTTTTAGGAAACAAAGTACAGATGGTATTTTAAAATGGCAAGTGATCCTCTGATAGCGGCAAGGGAAACATCACGAATGAAGTCGTTGTTCAGCTGGAACTTCTTGCAGAAACTGTCAAAGAGGCAAGGTATTGTGCCCCTAGCGCCAACCATTAGCCCAACTACTTCAATGGAGGTGAGGTGATATTTCTCCAAATAGAATGGGACTGTGGGCAAACAGTTACATTGGTTTGGACATTTTTGAGAATATCGGAGCAAAGATGGCCAAAAAATTATGTAAATGGAAGCCACCATGGAAAACGAGAAAAGGAAGACAAAAGGAACTTTGAGGGAGGCATATGATATTGAAGAATGTGGAAAAGCTAGGGGTCTAAAAATACAATCTTGTATTTTTAATTGGAGTATTTTATATTACATGCATCATTCGTATAGATCCCATTGCAGATTGATGTGGAGTCATTTGTTTCACAGAGATTGTCGACGTTTCTCGATGAAACGAAGTTGTGATCCACGAAATATTTTCCCGCCCTCTTGCATCTTGCTATCTTTTGTATTAACCCCAAACCTTGTGTTTTTTATATTAGCTCCAGTGAAAACTAATAACATCAATGTTTAATTTTAGTAGACCCATACGAATTTCAATATTTCAATAATAATTTAATTTACTGCGTTTTGTATTAATGCGTGTAGAAAGATTATACCGCCTATGAGCAACCAATGAGAGACCGAGTTCATTCACACGAAAAACAAAATAGTCCACGAAAGTACAAATAGGTACAAGACATTTCATATAGTTCTTAATGAGTCTTTGATCTTTTTAATCTTTTTGTATATTATGATGTAAAATAATGTTCTATATCTGTGGAAATTAAAAAGAAAAACGAAAATGACAGGTAGGTTTTAAGTGGCGGACCGTAAAAGAATTATTAGTACACAAATTGGGGGGGCGATTAATAAATGCGGTGAGTATAAAGACAGAAATAATTTAACATAGTGTAATAGTTCTATTAAAGTACTTAACTATGACATTAATTTCGAAACGAGTCCAATTCTCAGTAATGGCATTATAATTCACTACAGTTTCAAATAACTCATTGGCGTAATATTAATGAGTGAATCGTATAATCGTTTCGACTGTCAATTGCATTATTGTCTCGAGCCTGGGTCTCGTGGAATGAAGAAGCAATTAAGAAGTAGTTAACGAGAACGTTCCGCCTTGTTAAATTTAAATGCGGGGAATGTAAAGGCAGAAATGAAAAGAAATATCCAAATTTTATTTCAAATCCCAAGTATCCTTACAATTCCAACCATGTTCACAATAACTATTACGAACAGCATAAGCATCTTATACGTAATTATATGGATTCGATTAATCCCGTGCAGTTTTAGGAGGAATACTTTAAACGCGTCTTTTTGTGAAAATCCAAAGCCGACATTTGCATCACTGCATTACTTTCTCTTTAAACTTCTTATAATGAGAAATAAAAAATGATGAAAATTGGAAAGTTTTTGTATATAAAATGCAATGTAACAAGGATATTTATGTAGCCTTGTTCACTTTTTATGAGTGTTAGCTGTTGTCCGGCAGAAAGTGGTGTGGTTCCACTTGACAACGCAACTTATAGGTTACGTGCTGCGGCCATAACGACACTTCACTCACGTCCATCTATAAATGAAAATGGCGGCTCATGGTCTAGCCTATTTATTCACGTAACCTCTGGCAACTCACGTACCTGTCTGCTGAGGTTTCAAATCACGTCTGGAGAGATCCTTCTGGGAACGGATAACATGGAACCTATTTGTTCTTGAGAGACCAATCTACAATATTCGTGTCGGGAAGGAAATACCAAACGGGATTCGCTTCCACGAAGAAATGGGATCAATGTTCCCCAGGAGCTGACTTCCTGTTTTCGCAAAACTAAACCATAAACAGTTCACGTGATTTTAAAACACAATGGACAACTGAGTGTCTACATTTGGCGACATTTATACCACCTTCAACTTTAGAGCAGTGATAATGGGAAGGGAATGAAATGCAATTGACATCACAGAATACGTCTTACAGATTTATTTTTTTAGGTTTAAAGAGAAAATCGATCCTCGCATATGCAGTGACTAAGGTGCAGTTTTGCAGCTGAGTGATAGCTGTTGTCAAAGGTTCAGATCTCAAATAGAACATGGATTTAGTAAAATTATACTTAATCATTAAACGTAGGTATGTTTAGAAACAATTACTGCTGAATTTACATCATATTAAAATACGTTATTACTAAATACTAAATCCTAAATATTAACACGGTAAAGAAGTAATTTATCAGCATATCAATAACAACCTCATAAAATTACTTACAAAAAACACTCCCAAAAATAATAGACACTTATGAAAAAAAATTATTTGATTAACAATATTTTCACCGTTACAATTACACATATATAAAAACTAAATATAAACATTTACATAGAGATAATAAATTTTACAGGACAAAAAGTTCGTCCAAAGGGCTGGACTCTGGAAGAGTACCCAAAACGCTCATTGCATTTCCGCGTTGAATAGCAATACTTAAGCGTTGACGCAAATAAGTAGTGCAACGGCGATCACCAGTAATGAAGATCAAAATTTGGCCGATTTGAGATACCAAAACTTTAGCGTCATGACTCCAAGGACCGAAGGTCTCCACAGCAAATGGGACAAAGATATACCTAATTGTCTAAAAGATGAGAATATTTATTGATTTTTTTCTTCACGGCTAATTCAGCAGCAGATGCTGCGAGTCTGGAGGTATTCGGTAAGTGAGATGGAGCTAGAGTGTCAACCCAAGTGGAGTCCCAAATTAAAGATTTTCCTCTAGACCATGGAATTAAGGTGAGACCATCGGGTCGTTTACCATCTGCGCGACTAATACCTGGTGGTTCCAAAAGAGACGGGATACCACAAAAAGTCAGAGATCTTATAGCTTCAATCCAGAGCTATAACAGCTAACGCAATTAGTGCTATGTGCTAGATATATCAGAAAATAAATCTCATCTAGCTGCATTCTGTATAGTCAAAATCTCTTTAAATAATAAGTTATAAGTTATGGATTTAGTTGTAATACACTTCATTATTTTAGATTAAGATCAACAGTCGTGCTGATAATACACAGTGAGTCAGCCAGGGCTAGACCGGTGTCAGAGGAAAGTCATATACTTAGTAATGCTGCTCTATCGCAGAGATCAGACCTCTTGCTCGCGTACGTTTCGTGTTTAGTTACGTAAACACGTTCACACAGTGATGATGAGCCGTATACCGCACATTTAGAGTGCAGCAGTGTGTCCGTTATGAAATATAGCCTTGAACAACGAGTGTTTATTTATGACAACTTTGTGAAATACGAATCTTGGAGAACAGTTGTAACAAACTTCCGTCGGTCACTCCCTGATTCACCAGAGCCTTCTAAAGCAATTATTTACAATTTAGTGAAGAAATTTCGTACAACTCGATCAGTATTGGATAAGAAACGAACATGTGTGAAGCATGTTCTCACTGAGGAGATGTTTACGACATCATCCCGCCGTGTAGCTCAGCAAGTAGGTGTGTCACACTCTTCAATGACAAGAAGTACGAAACAATTAAAATTAAAACTTATAAAATTCGTGTAGTTCAGAGTTTAACGGAACCCGATTATCAGAGCAGACTTAAGGCTGGTTCACAATAAACCGGGAACGGAAACGACAACGAGAACGAAAATATTGTTAAAATAAATGTATTTCCGTTCTAGTTCTCATTGTCGTTTCCGTTACCGGTTTATTGTGAGCCAGCCTTTACAAGAAAGGCTCACCAAGTGATAACGGATTTTCACAACGATTTTTCTCTCATATGTTCCATTTGAAATAAGAAACCTCTCTACAAATTTATACACTCGGAGAAAGCCTAGTTTTCGAGATATAATATTTTGAAATTCTTCAATCCAGAGCTATAACCGCTAAAGCAAATAGTGGTATGTGCTAGATATATCAGACAATAAATCTCATCTAAGTGCATACTGTATAGTCAAAATCTCCTTAAATAATATAAGTTATGAAAATGACATACCAGGTACATAACAACTTATTCGTGAAATTGGCTATAGAATAGTAAATGTAAGCATAACTGAAATTATTCACTGTACTGATCACAGTAGTGGAAATCGTTGTAAAAATGCTCAAACACAGTAGAAATTTTGCACCATAAACATTTCAGAAAAATAAGTTTCTCACGGTCGGTTTCAGAGCAGTTCTGTATAGGCCTATCAACGTGAAAACAGAATTCTACAAAAGTGACGAATTTATCAGGTTTGTTGTCAAGGTACTCAACTTTATGCCAGCCTTATTTAAACACATTCACATATCTAGGAGATGAAAGCCGATTGTGTGTTAAGGACTGCAATTTTAGCACATTATTTCTCTGATGCAAGTGCAAGTGATGATGATCATCATCATGATCATGATGTAATATAAAATTGTTCAGAAAAGAACTCTCTTCAATACAAGAAATTAATAATTTGAAAATTGTACGCTATTAACGAGCAACTCCTTAACGTGAAGAATAATTTCTAGACGTACACAAATCTACATTTATAAATACAGTAAAACCTCGTTAATCCGGACTATTTGGAGGAATAAACTGACCGGTTTAACGAAAGTTCGGATTAACTGAAATACCTAAAAGAACAGTAGAACATGCATTAAAACTCCGTTTATAGCAACAAAACACGTTTATTATGGTGTATTTAAAGGGCATAGGCCTAAATACACTATACAGTACAGTAAAATGTAAAGCAATACATACAATGTAGTACAATTTTTAATACTATAGGTATAATACTGTAATTATTGTAATTCCATAGTTTTAATGTACGAGTATAAAAGTAACTCTTAAAAGAAGGTTCTTTAATTTTTCCAAACTCATCTATTTTTTTTGTCTCTCCGGATTAACCGAAGTCCGGCTTATTGGGGTCCGGATTAAAGAGGTTTTACTGTAATAATTATTCAAGCAACTTGGACATTTACTAAAAGAGATAGCAAAAGTTAAGGCTACTACATTTGAATGAATGATATCACTAAGTTTTTTGATCAGTAAAGGATTCTGACAGTGAAGAACGTAGAATTAAAAGTTAATAGATTTATGACAAATTAGTAACTCCAAAATTATAGTAAAAATTAGGGACTTAGATAGATTGGAGGTAGTGCGAGATATACAGAGGGAGAAAAAAGTTTTGAAAAAAAAAATGCCAGAAATATAATATAACAGTTTACGATATTCTGATAACATAAAAGGTGAACTCAACGTTTTTGAAGTGCATTAACTGGAAGAGTAAGTTATTGTTTAAATAGCCATGGATGATACAGAATTGTGAAGTTAGTGGAAAATAACTTACCCAACTATTACGAACCTTCATGTCAGTAATAATAAAATTCATGCAGTTCAATTAACAGACTCGTTCTGTAGAAATCCGTGCTTGTTACCGAATTAACCATTTTTTTCAACTCGAGTTTGAAGAAGTTGTTAGGCGATGTAGCCTAAGTACAACACTCTCTCTCGTAGTCTGTGAGGTCTCGCGGCAACAATAACAAGCCACGATCTCTCATGTTTCCGGCATCACATGCAGATGCCGGCGATAAGCAGACATGCAAATTGAGGCTGTCGATAGTCAGCTGTTTTACGTGGGGGCGTGGTTCTCCAGGAGAGAAAATGCAAAGGTCAAGGAACTGGTCGTGTGGGGCAGAAGTTTCGTGATCTCAATTGTCCGGAACTTCGGTTTTCAATTGTTAATCATGATGGAATTTGCTTTTAAAAGTGCCCCAAGTCAGGGGAAACTTTGGAAAACAGTACTCCAGACTTCGCTTCAGTAACCCAGATAACACCGAAGCGACGTCACTGACATTTTTTAAAGCTATAAACAAATGCAGTACCATAGGATTAAAGTAAAAAAAAAATTCGTGGGTTATGTAAGAATTTCTTACGAGCGCTTGTCGAATTTCTTTTACGGGAATACAGATATAATGTCGATATAGCTGTGTATTAGTGTGTATTTAATATTAACGCAAATATTTTTGAACGATTCTTTTGTACACTTGTTTCTGCTATTCTTTTTAATAACCTGTATTTTATATGTAGGGAAATCCTTATTGAAAAGTAAAATCCGTTGGACGTTCGGAGAAATAACACATGAAAAAAAAAACAAACAAAACATCCGCATGACAAAACAAATCAGACGCAACCAGCCTTTGAAATGTTACTGTGCGACGTGCTCCACAACACATAGGAGAAAAAAAAAGACACACGCATCTAAAGCTATCTTTCATAACATAGTTTTCCTTTAATATCTATTTCAGACTCTTTTCCAATAGTCAGGAAGTGTATGTTCATGTGAAGAGGAATTCAGTAAAATTAAGTGACGTAAATGCTATTAAATTATAAATTTATTATTGTCAGTATTATAATGTAGATTTTATTTGTTTATTTATTCATTTATTCATACATTTCTCCATTCATTTCTTTCTATATTTACTCATTGTCATTTCTCCATTAATTCACAGACTGATTGATTGATTGATTGATTGATTGATTGATTGATTGATTCATTCATTCATTCATTCATTCATTCATTCATTCATTCATTCATTCATTCATCCTTTCACTCAGTCACACACTAATTTATTTATTTACTTACTTATTCACTCACTCACTCGTTTATTTATTTATTTATTTGTTTGTTTGTTTGTTTGTTTGTTTATTTATTTATTTATTTAAAATCCAATCATAAGTATGCATATGATAAATATTTTTTTAAAATATTTATGATGTGCTGAGTACCTTACAGAACGTAAGCTTAGCGGTTTTCGGATTTGCCACCGAAAAAAAAAAAAGTTAATATTATTAAGGACTAGCCATACCCGTGCGCTTCGCTGCACGTCTTGTTATAAATAAATATAATTGATTTAAATCTGTTATATTTCCAAATACAGCTTTGTTATTTTAATGAATAGGCCTAATTAGTTTACTCATATTGTAAGTTGTAAGTCGTTTGCTCCTGAATTATTTTCAAAGTTGTGTTTAGAAGTAGGAATGTAACTGTTTATTGCCATGCAATACACTTTGGAGTTGTTCAATTAATTCTACTTTTAAGCTTGGTATTACGTTAGACCTAACAGCGTCTGAAACAGAATATATTTGTAAGAACTGAAGATTGTTTTCTCAGCTAGAAGAAGGCTTTGTCACCAAACGGCACCACTTGGAATAAGGTGCTGCACTGTCTTATGTTATTTAAAACGCGTATTGATAACGGATGTAGTACTATAAGTAAGTTTTTAAATGATTGTGGAGGATCTTGAGTCTCGGAAATAACGTTTCCAGTAGCATAACATAATCAGTTTCATTTTGAGTTTCATTTTATCAGTTTTACCTATGAGTATTTGAATATCATTAAAATGAGCATAATCGATATTTAGATCGTAATGAAATTCTAACATACGTATTAACATGCGTATTAACTCTCGACTACGCTGTCTAGTTCGCCTGTCTTTTATTTGCCTATTTAAATTCGCGTATTTTACATCATGTCAGTTCAAAGAAGCTGACGTGCGAAAAACAAAATGTTTTATTTTACTGATAACGGTATTCTTTATCACTAAAATAGATCTTACTAATTACACCGCCTATGATATAAATGACATAAATAGATTGTAAGGAAATGCCAAGAAGCTCCGGTATTTATATCTTTCTTCCTACAATGTGTCCTATTGTTTTGAGAACTGTGCGATGTTTCCTTTTGGAATTGCTGGAACGCTGTCACACGTCCTGTTATTAAACCTCATTTAAAGTTTGATAATGATTTTGCTATCAGTGCCTGTGGCTTAGTAGTTCCCGCTTATAACTGTTCACAAACTGATAGCAATAGCGAGGACAGATTATTGTTATTCTATGAATGTACCTCGGTCACCCACTTAGAATTATGCGGTATCTGAAAATTTGCAGTTATAAGAAATACTTAACCAATACCACTATTACCACTACGAGTACAACCACCACCTCGTTGTCATCGTCATCATAATCATAATCATCATCATCATCATGGTTCAAGGCTTACTCTGTAGTAGAGTATTTCGAGCCCAAGAAGTTAAAATCTGATTTTGCATTTCTTCTCCTACCATTTTGCTACGTTTTCTGAAGGACTACAATTAGACCTACATATTTTCCGAAGGAGTTCGCATTGCTCCATCTTCTATACACGATGAAGGCAATGAATTTAATTATCTTGTATTTTATCCAAAAATTTAAAAAATTTTTAACCGTTCACTGTTGTCCTTATTTACTGTTATGATAGTTCACTTTGAAACTTTACATGCTTCTCAAAGAATTAATTTCAATCAATCTACTTTCCCAGCGTATTAATATATATTTTTAAATTGGTTATTTAACAACGCTATATCAACTACGAGGTTATTTAACGTCGATGAGACTGGTGATAGCGAGATGGTATTTGGCGAGATGAGGCCGAGGATTCGCCGTAGATTACCTGGCATTCACCTTACGGTTGGGAAAAACCTCGGAAAAAATCCAACCAGGTAATCAGCCTAAGCGGGGATCGAACCCGCGCCCGAGCTCAACTTCAGACCGGCAGGCAAGCTCCTTAACCGACTGAGCCACGCCGGTGGCTTCGTATTGATATTAATTAATATATATTTATACTGGCGAAGTTAAGTCCATAGGGTCTTCTGTTACACTCTATCGGGTAGCAAAGTACACAAGCAGTGAAATTTAACAAAACGTGAAAAGAACAAAATACTAACATATTACGGAAAAAGAATAACCTACCTAACAAAACTGACACCATACTAAGTCTAAAGAGAAAATATTGTAATGCCGAAAATTACAGATTTCATATTTATTTTTTTGTAAATACACGTTTTCAGTATTCTTCATACCGAAGAAGTGGTTTTTGACATGCTGCCTGCCTGCCTGTCTGCGTTTTCTTCATATCGCATTCAGTATCTACGACACATTCTAAACTGATAATGTATGTAATTTTAGCGAAAAAATGTATTTAATTAATATTAAATTATTATTATTATTGTTATTATTGTTATTATTATTATTATTATTATTATTATTATTATTATTATTATTATTATTACTATTATTTCGGAATATGTATGATAAGAACTTTCTTGTGTTAAAAATTTTAACGTAGCCTACCTTGTTAACATGTTTCGACCTATTTTGGGTCATCTTCAGAACTGGTCGTTGTTGGTCTTGGCGCCTCTTGTTTCCTGTGAGGGTGCGTTCGTAGTGTAAAGTCAAAGAGTGTATGTGTTTTGAAATTGAAAAATTTAACACAAGAAAGTTCTTATACATATTCCGAAGTGATATAGTGTTAAAAGTTGTGTAACCAAGATGTATATTATTATTGTTATTGTTGCTATTATTATTATTATTATTATTATTATTATTATTATTATTATTACTATTATTATTATTATTCAGCATATAATGCACTTTCAATCGAAAACTTCCCGAAACAAAAATTTTATAGCTTAAAGATAAATAATTACAGGAACTGTTTCTTTTTAATGAACACAGCTCGAGCCATTAAGGAAATATGGTAAAATACTATAGGTCTATTTATCTGTGAAAACGTTTTTTTCTGTAGACGAAATCGAAATGTAAGGAATAGGCCTCCTTTCCCGACACAAATATCGTGTACGTGTTCTTGCATAAAAAACAAGGAAAATGATTTTTGGGACATGTGCTCGCAAATAAAAAAAAACAACAAGGCAGTGTCAATATGTGTCTTTTCTAACAAACATAAGGTCAGGGATGCTTCAAAATAATTGATGCTCAATGGCTGATTCTCCATTCTCCACACAACCCCGAGCCCGAGCACGACGTAATAAAACTGACGAATTCCGATGTACACACCAGGGTTTCCTCGAATCAACTGGCATGCATTCTGCACACGTTCCTATTGTTTATGGGTCTGCATGAACGGCCCGACGAATAAAAGTCGAATGGCGTCTGATGGGTAATATTATTTCGAAAACATTTCATAGGAGCATTTTGCTCATTTTTTAAGTCCAAGAACATGCATACGAATTATGTAAACATATTTTCAATTCTTTATAAGTATACTCATATTTAAAAGTGGTAGACAGTGATGGGAAGTCAAGGGGAATATTTGTTTTTTCGTAAAATTTTATAATAAAATCCTTTTATAGAGAAAGAAAAAAAGGAAATGTTCAACATGTTGAGTAAAATTCTGAGAAAATTCAGAGTTTGTAAGAATATAAAAAATTGAGACTGTAGGTTCTACACACGGAGACGTAAAACTGCTTAAGTTGTAAATGTGCAGTAAATCTTAAATGTTGTGCAATAAGAAATAAAATTTAACACTTTCGTACTCAATACTCTACATAATTTAAAAATTAAGCAACTGGTTAATTAAAGCTAAAATGAGATATGAAAAATGCACACAAGCTATGTTTAAAAGCGAGAGTTATCAATAATTACGTTGAATAACCTGAGTGTGAAAAGTTGCTAAGTTAAATAAGATTATAGGTGATAGATAGGTGTTAGTGAGAAGATATTAAAGTTTGATGAAAATGTATAAAATTTGTAAATATGTTTGCAACATGAATGGTTGTTTTTCAATTGCAAACTTCCGGTTAGCTAGTGTTGGTAATGAGCCAAATGGCTTTGTCCTAAATTTTGTGGTTTTCCTTGGTTTCCCTAATGCGTTAAGAAGAATATCGAATGAACTTGAAACAAATGGGTCACAGTCCTACTTACTCTCCCCGTACCTATGTCTGATTTCCAAATTCTAGCGTTCACTTATCTTCGGCTGAAAATGGAGGCTTGGCATTAGAGGCACTTCTTTTTCCATCCCTTAGACACTGGTAGATTTTCCTATTGCCGTGGGGTACGACGATGGCGGTGTATGCTATTGCGGATGACTGTGCTTGACTTGTTTGCCCCACTCTATACCATTCCGTTCACTTTTCGACTTTTTGACGTGAATAAGTCTGCAAATTCTGTCCAGTACTAGGGTGTCATTCCAGAAAATAGACCAACACATTTTCAGGCCAGTTTTGTCGCGCTTATAATTTCTAAACTACACGATATATTCTAATAAAGTAAACGGCGATCGACAGACGAAAGATCAGTGTATCCAACATGATCTTGAATTGGAGCGGGTGACGTCATCTAGCGATGCGCGAGAGGGAGCAAGTTGAGGCACGAATTGGCGGGTCGCGCATCAGACGAGGCGGAGTAAATCGAAAATGCAAAGTGATAGAACGTTCGCAGTGGTGTCAAACGATTCGTAATAAACCTGACTACAATCTAAATTGAACAAAAATCACAGTTGACAAGCTAAATTGGAAAAAAAAAAAATTTGCGAGTGAGGAGAGAAAATGTACAATATCAAAGTAGGCTATATGCAGCGCAAATGGGAACGTGTATATAAGCAACGGATACCTTACATTAAACATCCCATCACGAGAGACGTATTCGCGCATAAAACTTGCGTCTCTGTCCCCGATACACCTACCTTGATTTGTTTCTTTGAAAAATGGTTCGTAACTCCTTTAAGTGGGACGGTGTGAACGAAGTGAGACAAGTGGTCTTTAGATTAGTAGCTCAAATAAAAGTTAGGCTTCAAGATTATTTTCCCTCCCCTTACGCTCACTGATTCATTGAGATCCCAGTTTCATCATCAGGGACAGCACGCAAAGGGAACCTACGTGTTTGATCTGATAGCGATCTTAACTTCTCTTGGTGTTAATCTGAGCCAATATTAAATTGAGGGAAATTCGTAGCCAAATGGGGTTGTATAGTTTAGGAAAAGTGGCATTTTTAATAAGGCTTACCATTACTGGTTTGAGATCTCTTCTTCTGCAAAAATAAACTTAACTTAAGATTTCGAATCCAAACGCTTGTGAGACATTATGCTTCTAGAATAATTATTGTAGACGACATCCAAAAAGTAACATCAATATGTGGTAGAGGAGACTGCGTATCTGCCACAGAAAAGTGTCATCCATGGTACGTGAACCGTAAGTCGCTCAGTTGGTCACACGCGCAGCTACAAGCCCTGTCAGCAGCTGGATCAGCAGCGTCGTGCTGACGTAACCGCAGGAGCTGAGGATTCCCATGTCTGTAACACAAGAAGGAATATGACTGAGTGCCTTGGCCTTGGATATGAACTCCAGCCTCATTCATTACTGTTCAGTACTTAGTTTATGTGATGTCCGCTATTACCAGACCTCTAGAGATTCTTTACTGGGCATTAAAACTCAAGAAAATACACACTTTTAAATGCAGCAAGATGAGTAGTGCCGTGACAAATATGTGCGTTCTGTTAGCCCAGAATCCCTGAGGTATAAAATCTGCGATCATTTTATATGAAGTTCAGGAAATAAGTGATATTTCTGAATATGGTAGGCCTACATAACAGTAAGTTACGAATTTAAGAAGTTAAGAATTTTAAAAAGAAGCTATCATTCTAAGGTGATCTAGTTAATAGCATGCTAGCCGTTGCATCTGAGAATACAGGGTTCAAACCTGTCCGAGAGCAATGGATATTAGAGGAGGATGAAGCCTTTAGAATGGCTACAGTGCGTTCGTAGATCGGCCAGTCCAAGGCCGCCGCGGAACGGTCCGGCCGAGCTACGAACGCACTGTAGAATCCTAGAAATAGAGAACTCCAAAGATTTTGATCATTTCTCGCACACGCTAAATTTCGTCGCTGCCATCTGCAGTTCAAAGCGTCTTTAAAATAAGCTACTGTCACCATAATCACCACCACTAATACAAGAAGAAATACCATTAATAGTTGAACGAAATTATGATCATATTTGATTTATATGTTAATCGCTTTTTATATGAGTAAACCCCATTCTTTTATGAGTAAACTGTTATTTATGTTCTTGTATATAAATCTTATTTTAATAAAGTTTCAGGAATTTAAAAAATATTCTGACTTTTTTGAGTAGCCCCATATTTTAACTCTACAGTAGAACAATGACAGAAGTTTCCTTTCCGGAGCCAGAGAGACGGGGGAAGCAAATCTCACCATTCTATTTGTAAGCATTCACAGATAGAGTTATTATTTCTGGTATTATTCCAGTAATTGGGTACAAGAAATAACTCCCCCTTTTAGAAGACTAGAAGCCAGACAGGAACCAATCAGTAGGGTATATTGCACACAACACACTAAGTTATACAGAATCATTACAAGACAAATGATTGACAGGTAAACGTTCATGTTATTTACGCGTCTGCAACCAACAGCAAGATGAAATTAGTTGATTTTATCTCTGTGCCCATCACAACAAATCGCACTGCACGAGTAGAGACCATAGACAAATAGTAGAGACTCCCTTTACTTAATGTCTAGGCGTCGTCATTATCACTACATTCACAGCTTAACCCTTACAGTTTGTTCCGGTCTCTCATTCCAACTATTGTAGGCTTAATTAAACAGTCTAGCGTTTACTTGGGCCTCCTTAAACTTTTTGTGTCATTGCTCAAGCCCGTAACAGAGTTATTCAAAAGTTAGGACACTTTTATATTACAAAAAATGTTTTTAATGGTTGTTTAACGATGCTGTATCACCTACGAGGTTATCTGGCAAGGAGAGAGAGGGTTGCTATGGAAGTTGAATCCTACTAGAAGTTCCTTAGTTTGCCCCATTGGGTCGGAGTGTGGTAGTTGCGTTCCGATGGGAATGATGGAAAGAAATTGGTTATAAATGTTGGCAATATAATTTTAAAATGATATTATGAATACCTATTATTTACGGGATTTGTCAATTTTATGACACAGGTATTATTCTTCAATTATAAAATCGTCCTTTTATATAGCAGATTTACAATTGAGGGCCGTTTTTCCAAAACTCGCTTTCTGCAGAAATGGGTGAAATTGAGTTATAGTATATGGAATGTACCATTTTAAGGTACTGACTTTCATATTCTGCAACTTGTTTTAACGTATCTCGCTTAGTTCCACCGTAATAAGCTGAGAAAGTTCAATCGTTTTTCCAAAAAACTGTTTCTGCTACGAAAGCGACAAAGCAAAACTCGTTATCTACATTATGTTGGCACTCTGAAAAATCTTTATTGCAGTGACTTATGTTTCCTCATTTCGGTTTCAATATCAAATTAATATGTTGGTAGCTCTCACATAATATAAGTTGTCGCAGCGTTTAATATTTTGGTGGCTCTATAATAATACAAGTCATATAACTTAGAAATAACGGAGTAATCCCTTTTATAGAATGCAAAATCTTATAAAATCTAATACGTAAATAACTTGATCGGTACGAGCAAATAATATGTATACCTAAATAAACCAAAAGTTGCAGTGTCGTTAGTGGTTATGTGGTTCATATTGTCCCAGCTCCGCTTTCTATTATGCGCCTGGACAATAAGATTTGCATCGCCTTTGCAATAAAATCCGCAGTCTTTCGTCATATAAAATATGTTTTAAAAACATAATCACGTTTTATAAATAAATCATTGTTTCATTTCTCTCGACACTCTGGCTGCTGGGATTTCCACGTAAAGAAGTTAGTTCACTGCTAACTGGATATTGCATAATTTTTACGCCCGCTCTCATACCAACAACGGTCAACAGTTCGTAGGAGGATGTCTGTAACAAGACATTTGACTGTGATTTATAGACGACACAGAATAAACTTTTTGCATTCTTAATCGTGTCACCAGAAAGAGACATATCCTAAGATACATAGTTGGACACTGCAATACACTTGTCACTTTATATACGTTTCCTGAAATTTTCAAAATTGAAATATATTTAAAATTATAAAATTACCATCACTATTACGGTCTTTACTATCTTTCAGGGTCCACACCTGTGGAGTAACGGTCAGCGCGTCTGGCCGCGAAACCAGGTGGCCCGGGTTCGAATCCCGGTCGGGGCAAGTTGAGGTTTTTTCCGAGGTTTTCCCTCAACCCAATACGAGCAAATGCTGGGTAACTTTCGGTGCTGGACCCCGGACTCATTTCACCGGCATTATCACCTTCATTTCATTCAGACGCTAAGTAACCTATATGTTGATACAGCGTCGTAAAATAACCCAATAAAATAAAAATATATATATATCTTCCAGGTGGAATAATTTCTGCAGAAAGAGTCGTCGCAGCTTTTCAGGAGAGAATCGGCGTTCTTTTTTCTATTTGATAGTCTACTGTTTGATGTGCGAGCTTGTAGCGCGGTAACCACATGATCAAATTATTTCTGTAATTCAATTCTACGCGGTTCCAGGTATAGATTAATCAATTCGCAGGAAGTGTCGTCCTTGGTGGTCTAGTACTCTAGTGTTTATCAAACTAATCAATGGATCCGAGGTTTGCGGGTTCAAACCCGACCGAGGGCGATGGATTTTAAGGGGGGAGAAGGATAAAATGTTGGTCATTTCAATCAAAAATCGCATTTTCATTGTTTTGTGAAAAATGAATCGAGAATCTCTTATTTACACGTTGAGCAAGTTTTAGTGCTCTGCAGCGCTTGGAAGCATAAAAATTACGTCATATTTAAATGACTGCATTCAAATGAATTTCAATTTTATGTAAACCTTTCAGCTGTTTTCTCACAATTTTTTCAGCACAAGTGTAAGGGCCCTTACAATTTTGAAACTAGGAACACGACATTTTACAGCATATTCTTGTGATTAACAAAACACAGTCAAGGCTAAATAACCTAGCAGTTGATACAGCGTCGCTAAATAACCAATTTAAAAAAACAAAACACAGTAATATTTTTTGTTAGCTGAATTAAAAAATAGAATATATTTAGTGGACACTAAAAATTTAAATTTTAAAGTTTCATATAGACCTATTTTTTTTGTTTATCTCCATTTATTATAGGTTTTTTTTTTTTAAGAACCCGCAGGTTCATTACGGCCCTCACATAAGACCTCCATTGGTCCCTATTCTGAGCAAGATTAATCCAGTCCTTAGCATCATATCTCAACTCATTCAAATCCATTTTAATATTATCCTCTCATCTACGTCTAGGCCTTCCAAAAAGTCTTTTTCCCGCAGGTCTCTATTTATAGACCTAAATTTAAAATTCTGGATACTTAGTCCTTTTCCTAACCATATCAGAGATGTAAGGAAAAAAAAGTAATGCATGAAACTTAAATTTTGTAAGAGGAAATAGATTTTGAAAATGTTTGTTTTTGTTTAGTCAACAGTCCGAAGACTGTTTAGAACCTCATAAGTGACATCAATAAGAGACCACTCATGAGGCAATAAAATCAAGAGATAATTGGGTACAATGAACAGTTCCTTTCGCTGGCTAGTAATATCTTTTACTAATAAGATTTAAGACGTGTGCAACAATTGTCCTTCCTCTGACACATATCGTCAAGTGAGATTTATTGCCTGCTAATAGATGAATCTCTGAGGTACTTTGAAACAATAGGGATTTTTTTTTTAATTTGAATGAATTGAAAACCATTCATTTGATCATAATAAAACTTAGCGAGAATACTTATAGGAAGATGATGTTACAAAATATGAAGTAACTACCTTAAAAACTGTATAAAATTGAAAATTCACCCATTAAATCCTTATATAGGAAAATACAGAGCTATCCGTTTAGAAAGATACAGGCCTAAAATAAAAATGCTGTAACACGAGAACTGTTATTTATTTCTCAGTAATTTGTAAATACATTCTAGAAAGATGAGAGTTTCGTCCAACATGCCACCATTGCGTACACAACGCAATTCATATCGTGATACTTATTTCTCCCGTATGTAACGTAATATCTCAGGAGTAGTTTTTCCAAAAGCTGAGACAATCTTTGCTTTTACATCATCAATATCCCTGACTTGTTGTGCATAGACTCTTCACAAAATCCCAAACAAAGAAATCGAGTGGGGTCAGGTCTGGTAATTGGCCACCCGACCACAGCAGTTGATGTCGAACATTATTTACGAACTTATTTTCCCCAGTAAGATGATACGTCATCCTGCTGGAACACCATGGCATATAATGCTGGGCATTCTATGTTTTAGATTCATGACACGTGAAAAAGGCTTTGGACCTCGCAGAGTGAGGGTGATTGTGAAGTACTGATATAATGATGATAATGGTAAGGGGGAGCGGGAGAACCCCGAGAAAAACTCTCGGGGCCGCTTTGTCCACTACAAATTTCTTTGTGACCCAGACAGGAATCGATGGGTAGGCCAATATGAGAACTCTATACAGACAACAAAGAAAGCTTCCTACCATAAAATGTTTATTTTATTTTATTTTGCTATTTAACAACGCTGTATCAACTACTAGGTTATTTAGCGTATTTGAGATTGGTCATAGCGAGATGATATTTGGCGAGAAGAGGCCGAGGATTCGCCATAGATTACCTTGTATTCACATTACGGTTGGGGAAAACCTCGGAAAAACCCAACCAGGTAACCAGCCCAAGCGAGGATAAAATGTTTAATCCGAACCTGAGGTTGATATAAAAATTCTGAGAAATCGTGGACGTTTTTGTTGACAGTGGAAATCTTTAATGGCTTAACAAGGGTCCTTGGTACCTGGTGGCTTTACGTCTTGATGACGTTGGCAGTGTCGTGTAAATAGAGTTTGATTCTCGTGAGGGTCCCCACTTCCCTACGGTGCCCCAGGAGACTTTCAAACAAACTGTCCACAGGAATGCGCCTCCTTGTGTAGCGCAGAAGCAACCCTCGCACAATACTGTGTTAGGGGTGGGGGCGGCACAGGTAAAAACCTGAACTTTCCTTTTATTTCCACCTGCGTATTCACCTGATGCTGGTACCAGGTGCTTACAAAACAGCTCTCCACAGCATTACGCACCTGAAGTCTGTGCTAACGAGAGCTGGAAGCCAAGAGTTCAACGCTACAGTTTAAACGCTCTTACTATGCGGGTATCTGCTTGACTTACAAGATCGCGTTTAAAACTGCGTGAAGACAGAGAATATTAGAATGTGAAGACAGGAAAATAAACGGCCGAGCAGTCTGAAACCTTAAAGTGGGTATGCACTTGGCGAACGAAAAACGAACGAATGTGTTTGCCGATTCAATTCGGTTGATGTGGACGGCGCATCATTCGGTCCGCATTCGGTAGTGATCTGTCGCTTTTGATAACACCAGAGAATTCGCATTCTCTGTGGACTGGATATTTTCAAATCATCGTAATTCGGTGTAAATAATAGCACTAGAACGATAAATTTCTTTCACCCGAATATCAAAATGTTGAAATTAAAGTGTACAGAAGAGTAATTATTAATGTAATCGGGTTATACCGAGACATGAGAATTTTGTGAAATCTCAAACATCCAATTTAACACAATAATGTGAGAAAACATGCTTGGAAACTTATCGGGAAAATGTACGGCTGCACTGTAGGCGTATATTATTATTATTATTATTATTATTATTATTATTATTATTATTATTATTATTATTTCTTACTTACAAATTTTGGAACATCATAAGCCCGCCATCGATCTCCCATCACAGGTCTTTATCCCCGGTCTCCCAACTAACACTCTATATGCATTTCTGGATTTGTCCATACGCGCTACATGCCCTGCCCACCTCAAACGTCTGGATTTAATATTCATAATTATATCAGATGAAGAATACAATGCATGCAGTTCTCCGTTGTATAACTTTCCCTATTCTCTTGTAACTTCATCTCTTAGTCCGAAAAAAAAATTTCCTAACAACCTTATTCTCGAACACCCTTAACCTCTGTTCCTCTCTCAAAGTGAGAGTCCAAGTTTCACAACCATATAGAATAACCGGTAATATAACTGTTTTATAAATTCTAACTTTCACATTTTTTGATAGCAAACTGGATGACAAAACCTTCTCAACAGAATAATAACAGGCATTTCCCATATTTATTCTGCGTTTAATTTCCTCCCGAGTGTCATTTATATTTGTTACTGTTGCTCCAAGATATTTGAATTGTTCCACCTCTTCAAAGGATAAATTTCCATTTCAATATTTCCATTTCGTACTATGTTCTCGTCACGAGACATAATTATATACTCTGTGTTTTCGGGATTTACTATTCTAGTTATACAAAGTAAGTAAATATGAATTTATTTTTAATGAATTCCATATTTTAAGAAGTCGGGCTCTCGTTCAGAGGGTCGCAACTTCAAATCCGCACAATACCAGAGTCCAGCTTTGAAATACTGATGCTAGTAAACTACATTTTAAATTATTTTCTGACAAAAATAACTTTTTAAATCATAAAATATGCAGCATATTTAAAATAAAATGTTAAATTATGTAAATATAAAAATGTGACTTTTCCTGAAATAGGTAATATAGGCTCTACCCTGAAATATGGACAAATATGGAAAATAAAATATGTTTTAAATCACTCCAAATATCCTAATTCGTAAACATATGACAAAAATTTAACTGTAGGTAATTAAAAAACAAATATGCATTAAGTTATATAGAAATTTCAGCCCTAATAATCACTAATGAAACTAGTCAATATCGAAATATGGCTTATATCGTTTAGTAATAAATCCTGATCGTGGACCAGCGAGATATAATTCGTGGTTAGCTAGTTGAAAATCACCCTGTCGTACGAACGACGTTCCCACAGAAACTCCCTCATTTTGTAATGTAAGTGGAGGGCTCCTTTGTGAGGCTCCTCTTTGAGTGTTGCGGAACAGTCAGTAGCGCAGGGGCATCAGACTGCTACCTGTGAGCCCGGCTTACGCACCAGCCGAGTCAGTGAGGTGCGCGGCGCGGTCGTGGCCTGGTGCAAAGTGGAGTTCGCATGTCACGTGATGACAGTTTTGTGACAAGTACGTAACAGCGGAAGAAAATCTCTGTGTTGTTCTGTTTAACGATGATGCCGCAAATGGTGTGTTGATACCAATTCGTGTGGGCGAGTGGATGGTCATTCATTGATTTTATACGATTCGTGGAAAGTTGCTACAGTGGACTATGTTGTCACTTGTGGAGAATTTGTTTAAACAACGAGAAGTCTGCGATAAGATTATCAATACTATCGGCAGTCCTTCAGAATATTAGTAATGTGTGAAGTTCGTTTCATCCATATAGGCCTATTATAAGCGTGATGGAAATGACGCCGTATCAAGTATCAATGTTAGCAGACGGAGAAGAGATCACTAATAAATGTAAGGATGTAAAATTTATTTAATATTAGCCTTAGTAGTAGTAGTAGTAGTAGTAGTAGTAGTAGTAGCAATAATAATAATAGTAATAATAATAATAATGATAATAATAATCAAAATTTATAAATAATTAGAGGTAGAGGCGGCCATTCGTGATCTCGTGAAATCAAGTGCATGCATGCGCAGTAGCTCATAGTAAAGACCTGACCTTACGGTAGAGGTTAGTTTGCTAGCTAGCTGCAAGTAGAAGTATAGCGAGGGAAGGAAGCTTTTCAATCCACATTCTTCTGCAAGTAGGTTTCACGAGATAACTAATGGCCTACACACTTCGTACTCATTCTCGTAAGGATAATGGATATGTATCCGGCATTTGAATTGTGAATTGCAGAAACTCTACATGTTCATTTGAATATTTTTTTCAGGAGACACAAAAATTGATTATATTTGAAAGTGTTTGGTAATTTGACGTGACTTTTTTTGATATTAAAAAGTTCTAGTGTTTGAGATACATGAACTTAATTTTTTTTCTTTACGCTATTTTCTGAAAAAAAATCTGAACTGAGTGGAAATGTGGGGTTTCTGCAATTCACGACTAGTAACTATAATTTTTATTTCTTTAAAACAATTTTTAGGTGAAGAAGACGAATTTTTTTTCAATCTTATAAACAACTTTAAATGTATATTTAAATAGGTCTCCAGACACATATAAAAATGCAAAATTATGTAAAGAGCATATTTAATTCTTTAAATTCCTTTAAACCTATTAAAAAAAAAGAAATACAAACTGTTTTTTTTACATTCTACATGCTCTAGGCTTTAAGTGTTCCTGCAATTTTCTACAATTCACTGTAACTTATTGCCGCTGTGAAATGCACACTGGGCACTGACATCTAGGGTTTCTGCACAACATGAAAAGCCTGTATTACAACTATATACGAAACTTAATTTGAGAAAAATTATGACTTTTGGAGTTTTCTGCAATTCACGATTCATTTATGAATTCCTTCGGGAGGGAAATGTTATTTATTTCAATCCTTATTGAATCTTCGAACTCGCTACATATTACAGATAGCCTACCTGATTTTTGTTGTGTTTTTTAATTCCTAAAATTAAACTGAGATGTGGATTAACTTCACAAATGTGCACAAGACACAAATTCAGTAAATATACCAACTCTTAATATACTACATTTACACAATTCCACTCAATAAACAATTCCCACATATACAGAGACATCATTTTATTTTTACTAACATTTTTAATATTAACTTGCCTATACCTCTGGATCGACGCCGTTTGCTCCCCCTTCCACGACTGGAGTTCGATGATACTGGCGTAATATACAAACAAATCACTTTACTAGGTATAGGAGGGAAGGAAAGTAGTTCATCCATTTATGTAAACTAGGAAATATTGCGCTTTTGAGTTTAATCATTTTCATTAGGTTTTTGTTTAATCAAAATACAGTACAGTATTAACAATGAGTGGTTTTACTCACGAATTGAGCTGTCCATGTGGACGTATTCATTATGCAGTGTATATTATACTCTCTACAGCACATTAGCGTACAATATAGAGAATGAAGTTAAATTGAAAAATAATCACAATATGGATATTTAAACACATTTTTGAAAATGGTGGCCGTTCATTTCGATACAGGCTTCAGTTCTTTTGTGCATATTATCGCACTATAGACTATTGTACTTAATTCCAATTACCACTTTCGTTCTTCGTACTAGTAACTCATGTTGAAATAATTCTGTACCTACTCTATAAAAGAGTACCTGACGTACTGTAAATTCAATCTTCATTTCTGCCCAATCCGAAAAGATAAAATTACTCAGACATACTATCTGCTGTCCGTCCAAGTGGTTATGTCGTAGGGTCGTAGAAAAGGGAAATCACATGAAAGTTAATTACTTAACAAAGCCCTTTTATTTAAGTTATTTTAAACAGTTGTATAATATTACGTAGACGTCCAATTCCTAACAGAAATTAATGTTCTCAGAAAAGAGCTAAGACAGCCCAGCCACTAGCTGGCGAATAAAAGCTGGTGGGGGAAACCGAGATACGACATAGGCAAATGGACGACAGTACCTGTGCGAAAATGATTCAATATTGAAAGCTCTTTCGTCACTGGAAAACGCGAACATATTTTTGGAACGTACTGTGGCTACTATGATTGTATATGCGGTCTTGGATCTGTGTGGAGGACGGATAAACTTCGTTAGTAGAAGGGGTGGTAGTGAAGTACATTCAAAAACTCAGGTACAATAAAAATTGAAGTAAAAATAAAATGATGTCCCTGTATATATCAGTCCATATTGTCAGTTTTTTTTTGACAGTATACCCAGCAGAGAGTTTTTTCTTTTTTTTTTTTTAATGGGTGTCGCAGCGTTTCCAATAACTGGAAAGAAAAATATGCTGTCAGTGAGAGGTTAGATTTGGTTTGTTCAGGCTTTTGGTATGCCTTGCATGTACGGTTTTTCGTAGGTATGTAGGTAGATAGATAGAAAACGAGTTTTCGTAAGGTCGAGCATCAGTGACAGGTGAGATTTGGTTTGTTCAGGCTTTTAGTATACCTTGTATATATGCTTTTTGGTAGATAAGATGATAGATAGAAAGCTAGTTTTCGTAATGTCGAGAATCAGTGACAGGTTAGATTTGGTTTCTTCAGCCTTTTGGTTTGCCTTGCATAGGCCTTACGCTTTTTGGTAGGTAGGTAGAAAGCAAGTTTTGGTAAGATCGAAGATCAGTAACATGTTTGGTTTGGTTTGTTCAGGCTACTGGTATGCCCTGCATATACGCATTTTGTAGATAACATTCACTTTCCCGTGTAGCGCAAAATTATGACAATACCACTTGGTTATGTCATTGTCTGTGAAAATGTCGGAGAAAATTATTCGTCCGGTGTTTAAGAAACTGAAGTATTTGGGGCGGATTGGGTGGGTTTGCAGCTTCTGCAGTAATCATATTGTGTCTCTAGAGTGGTGTGTTAAAATTTTGAGGTTATTTTCAATTATGTAAGTACGTTTCTTTCCCCAATGTGTGGTGTGTAGCGAGACTGAAGATTGGCCCAATCGGTTATTTAACGACACTGTATCAACTGCGAGATTATTTATCATCGATCAAATTTACGATACCGAGATGGTATTTCGGAGAGATAATACCGAGGATTCTCCACAGATTATCTTGGATTTGCCTTACAGTTGGAGAAAACTTAGGAATAAATCCAAAGCTGGGACTCGAACCCTCACCCGAGCACAATCTTGGATTGGTAGATCAGGTCCGGTAGCTCCGGGAAGAAAGTAAAACTGTGGATCCCGTGTCGTAGATTTACGAGTGAAATAGGCCTAACTGTGACTTTCATAGACGGCATCAAGTAAAATTTGCCGGACATTTTTCACCATCGTTGAATTTTGAGGCTGAATAAGTCTGTACAGTTGAAAGTGTCAAACTACTACTACCGCTCTATCACTAGGCATACCACTAACACTAAAATTATCACTACTAATACCACGACCACAACTATACTGAGGATTACGTAAGAGTAATTCCTAAAAAACTAATTGAGCAGTCTCTTCAGTGTTGCCAACTAATACTATATATCACCAAAAGAGGAAAAAATCACACAATACCATAATAATAATAATAATAATAATAATAATAATAATAATAATAATAATAATAATAATAATATAGTATTAATAATAACGATATCTTGCTTATTTATCACATCTTATCTTTATGTTGGGGAGGTGTTTTCTAAAAGGTTCAATAATTAGTGAAAGGGTATATTTTTCTTCTGGACCTCTCGCACATTATGTTATTAGATTAGTGTATGACCTAATATTAAAATGTATTTTGTCTGACAACATGAAATTCATTGCTTTGATTAAACAGTTTACTAAAAATGTATTTCGTTTGATCACGTGAAATGATTAGTATGAATTCCGAAAACGAATGATATTTTGAAATGTATGCTTTAGAATAGGCCTATTTACTCCATTATTGTAATAAAAGTCTAAACACGAAAGAAATTAATTAATATGTGAAATGGTATTTCTATCGATTACTCAAGGGCATGTAACACACGAAATATGTTATATTTATTTACACTTAGCCTACCTGACTCTAATCTTCAAATGGTAACCACAACCCACAGCAACACATACAATAACTACTATGTATTAATATTAATACTGATATTAATTAATTATTAGTACGTTCAAATTTCACTAGCTTCCAGTAATGGGCTCAGAAATCTAGAGCAATTTTAATTTTCAGAATTTAAACTACTGACAACTTGTGTCACTGCTGCTAACATAACAGTTATAAAATCACTACCAGTTGTAGTATTTCTCAATACCGAAATTCGAAACGGAGCTGGCAAAAGAAAATTCAACCTGCAAACTAGAAAATCAACATAATCCATTAGCTTATGTAGTAATAGGGGGAAAAAGGTTAGATTTCACCCTTAGGGTATTAAGTAAGCTGACCCGGACTATACTACAGTACGCCAAACAAGAAAAAGTCTCTTCGGTCGGTCACACGCGGGCCCTCGAGCATCTAATCTGACATACAATAAACATAAGAGAATACATAAACATACTACACCTTTTATTAAAGATTAATAGATTAATATGGAAGAATACTGAATAATTCTTATCGTTCAACATGCTTGTGTGGATCTCAACTAACAATAAGACGAGCGATCTCGGATTCGATTCCCGGCGTTGAGTTGTTTGACACTTGCAGTGAATAAGATAGAAGAATGAGGGCTTTTCTCGGATCATTTTTCTTTCTAAACTGAACAAATTTCATTGCACTGTCCCTCTCCATTTCACGACTAATTTTATACACTAATTTTATGCCGTAAAAATTAGTGTACAGTCCGAGCGTCCAATCAATACCCAGGCGAAAAGTTTTCTAATGGATATATCTTTTTTGCACACATCAATACTTGTGTTGTCAAGCGGTGTTGTCACAGTTTCGTTGCAAAGATTACTTCTGGTTAAAATTATTTTTATACCGACATCATTACATTGATTTCTACCACCACCATCCACAGTGAATATATTTTAAGCTATAATATTACTTTTAATTAAAATTCAAATTCAAATTACCAACCTTTTTTCGTCGTCATCAATCAACTTCAGACATAAAGTTGGTTTTTACTCCACGTGGAGTAGATAATATCTACTATTATGAGAACGTCAATTACAATTGCTAACTCATCATGTTACCGCTTCTTATGATTGGAGCTGCATATGAGAAGTTCTAATCGATAAGAAAACTTTTATCTTATCTCTACAGAAGAAAGCGCCCTCTTTGACACCGCCTAGGTATTAAATGAACGCTCAGACTGTATAGAGTAACGTGAAAGCATTGGTGATACCAGATGACTACAGTCAGATGCAACTTGCCTCTGCAATGCGCCTGTTGTCTACAGACCAGTGAACAAAGCAGGGGAAGCCTAGCACGAAATCAGATTTCTCGGACGCAGTTGGTCTTTCAATGTGATGACAGCTAGGGAAATGTCGGCCCATTGCGTCGCTTACGTGATAATTAGAAATGGAATATAGGCGGAAAAATTCGGGAAGCACTTTATGTAGTTTCTCTACCCTCCGACAGAATCGCTTTTCGAATTCATAAAAATACAATTATTTCTTCCATTAACGAATATTGGGATTTTGTCAATGTGATTAAAATCTTCAATAGGCCTAATTTGTTAATTACGAATGTTTTAAATTAGGTATTTCTATTTTAATAATTATTATAACCCATCTTCTTAGTGTCCTGCGTTGTAGCCGCGTGGGTACTGTTTCGAATTAGAGCCATGCACAACCGGTTACGAAAAATAGAAATTATATATTGCTGTTGAACGCCTGGCACTGTAGTCAGTATGCAAGCTCTTCCCTCTCGCAGAGTGTCTCAGTGTTCGGTTTAACGAATATTCGAGTTGCTTCTCACTTTTTGTGGTAAGTGTCCCTCTACTTGTTTTCAGTAGCGTGTGACGTATTTTATCTTGGAAGCGGCACCTTTCGCAGGCGAAATCAAAAGCCGGTAAGTGTAAGTAGCTAATACTTCTTTTTCACAGTTAAATTACTCCACAATTTCTGCTTCACGTTAATTAAATTTTAAATTAAACAACAGTACTGCATCATGGAAATATCATATATAAACAGGAAACAACTGTACAGTTGTACAATTCAAGTATAAATACTAGGAATTTGCATTACTTGCTTTTATAAAACGTTCAATTAAGTATATAGCCTAGTAGCTATTAATTAATATTGTCGTCTTCCATTCGCATCCCTAGAACTGCACACAACAGAAAGTGCTTCGGCGTAAGAATAGCCCCAGCTTTTAAGAGTACGAAGGCAACTATTTGCATAGCTGGTGCGACCAATTAATAACCAGACGTAAGGCATTGTTTTGGATATACCTTTTTTGCAAGCGTGAATACTGTTCTCCAACCAGGAGATTAACCGTGGAAGGAATGTGCTTACTATTGTGTCATCTATTGGAAAGAAGTAGATAGATAATATTACCGTTATAATGTCAGTTTAAAAAAAACATGCGCTCTCCTGCATATGTTATTTCCTGTATGGAGGGATTAAAAGACCAGGAGATTAACCGTGATCTAATTTTGTAACTAGGGTAGTATAAGTATGTGTGTATCAGTGTTATCGTTTGTGCTTTGAGAGTTAGCCAACGGAGATGCGTGTACCCACGTGTGTGACCTTATGACATCAACATTCATTCATAACATCACCCCGCTGCGTTTCATTCCCCTGAGACTTTCTCGTGGTTGGAGTACAGTACTTGTATGTAATTTTAAGCGATGTTGTCACATTTTCATTCCAAAAATCATTCCTGGTCACAATTATTTTTTCATACCAGTGAATACATTTTAAGCTATAAGATTATTTTTAATTAAAACTGAAATTAGAATTATAATTACTAACATTTTTGTCGTCATCAGTAAACTCCAGATACGAAAACACTGATTTTTATTCCACGTGGAGTAGATATGAGAACGTCAATTACATATTGCCAAAGCATCATTGGTAGATATTATGTTACCGCTTCTTGTGATTGGAGCGGTATCTGAGAAGACCTAATCAATAAACAAACCCTTATCTTATCTCTCCAAAAAAAGCGCCCTCTTTAACACCGGCAGGGTATTAATTTGACGCAGATACTATAACTCTTCGTTTATGGGTACCCTTGAGGCAGTAAATCAAACTGAAGATGTTCGTTCGTCTTATCCCTCCCTCCAAAGCGGTCAGTAAGTACGTACAACAGACCTTAAGGTTGCAGTATAGAAGTTCATCGATGACCACACAAAAAGAACATTAAATAAGCAAAAGTTGCGAATCACAGTCCTGTGATCATGACTGCGCAGGACTTCAAGGCAAGGAACATTTATCCCGTTCTTGTGGTGGGTAAGTGTATCTCTACATTCCTCCCGGTTATCGAACTCCTGTCCGCTGCATTTTTGGGCGGAATTGAAACGAATCACCCGAGCGACAGATGAGGGTCATTATCCAATTTAAGTGCTTAAATATAAACAGTACTCAGGAAAAGAAAACAGGCTGAGTAGCTCGAACACGATTTTGCCATGTCACTCCTAGGTTAGTGCGCCATCTCCGTTTATGTACATTTATATAAGCTATACCCATTCTTGGTCTCTCATATTTACGTTACTTTTTATACATGCACATGCCTTTTCTTTTCGTAACTGCCTGGATTTATCTTGGGCCTTGTCCCATTATAGCCAATGCCACCGTTTCTGGCATATGAAATAAGTAATGAGAACGTTGAGAGCGAGTATCTTATCTTAGCCACAAAATGTGGGCGAGAAAGCTGCTGACAACTGTGATTGGCAGATTGCTAACGTGACATCTGTTTAGGAGATGGTACCACTCTCAGCCGAAGTTGCAACAGATGCCACTGACTGGACAGAGTACTCAAGGACACCGCAGGAACGCGAAGTGCGAGTGTCTTGCCTTTGACGCAGTGGGCAGATTGTTCACGTGACGTGTTGGGTGGTACCGTTCTCTGCTGCACTGGCAACAAGAGCTCACTGACTGGCTTTTTACTCAAGGACACGCGCCAAAAACGCTGGCACTGGCTATACCACACTTTCTTTGAGCTATAACAAATCTGTACAATGCAAAGCTTTACAGATGTGTGCATGCAATGAATAAAAATTGTTAAAGTACTTTATTGCTACAAACTTCCCTTGCCACAAGGACAAGTTCCCTTCTAACATGACAAGTTCCCTCCTCTCTCAGGTTCCCGTAATTCCTGCTGGCCAATGAAAAAGGTAAGAAGGAAATGCACTCAGAATAGACGGCTGTCACGTCAAGATGAACTCTAATCGACCGTCGCGGCGCTGTAGTAGGCTGTTCCAACAGCTGAGTCGTCGTGCACGGCCCACAATGTAAAGTGATGTAATAATAATCTAAAAACAATGCCTTTAAAATTTAATAAAAGTTAATAGCTTACAACAGTGCAGTAGGTAACAAAAATCCTAGGTTAATTCAACAACCAAATGTTCTCTTGTTCAGCACAAAAAAAAAAAGTTAAAAAAAAGCTGTGACTATTAGGATGAAATCTACGGAAATCTGCTCTCACGCAATTTTGTCTAATTTGTTTATGCTGTACATCGTAACTACCATCTTTCCTTAAGTGGAGACTATACTTTCATATCTTACAATGTTAAATTTCTCAATTTTTGGGTGCACTTTTCTCAGAAGTTATAAAAGATACAAATGCAGAAAAAATAGGGCATATGTAACATAGCTTTATGTATAGTGGAGACTCGTCTAATTTGAAAATATTTTATATTTCGACACAGTTTGTAGTTACATATTCTGAAATTAAATATCCCTCTATTATGGAATGTGTTTAAACATTAAATCCCAATAAACCTCTGAAAGAAAATTTTACAAATCTAAATTACTTTACACATAACACACTAATAAATAACAAATTATATGTTTCCAGATTTGGTACTTCATCAGGATAATTTGGCAATAGTACAGGGGTAATTTGGCAATACAATAAAAAATAACATTTTCAAAATAAAACAGTGGTACAAGGTTAATAAGACTTAATTTACTGGGACAAGAAATCACTAAATACCATAAACACAAAACAAAAGCAAGAAAAAAAAATATAATGGACTTTTCGACCACTCTTATTAATTACATTGAAGGGTTGTCTTCTAATTTCTGTTGTCGATAGCCCAAACCCAAGTTCTTGCATTTTGATTACATATGTCACCAGTTTTTGCTCTTCCTCAACGGTTAGAGCTAGAGGTCTTCCTTTCTTGGGAATGACAACGTCATCGAGTCCTGAGAATGCATACTGAAACCTCTTTAAGTTGTTAAAGGGCACATTGTACTTCTTAGAAGTCCTATAAGTCGACCATCTAACTTTCAAAACACTCCCAACCGCAGCCCGCACGCAAATCATCTTTGGAATATTTTTCAGAATAATGTCCTCATCCCCTTCGCATATCTGCAACACACCACACACAGTGCTGCATTGAAGTCTGTAAAAATTCCTCATACGTCCCTACTCTTAAATTTTACCATCGAGTACACATTCTTGTTCAAAGAGAGCAGCAATATATCGCTATAAAGAAAAATGGCTAATTTACACTACCCTGGAGGAGACATTTTTTGCTAAGAAGAACATAAAACGAGCTAAGGCCTGATGAGTTATTAACAGAAGATATTAATTATATAAATGGCTTATCTTATAATATGGAATCTCAGCTTTTGATATGTAATGCACAAACAAACGTAGGTAAAGAACAACACTTTTTTTCCGTCTTTGTATACACACGTCCACACAACCACCACATCAAAAGGAAGTATTCAATACTTCTTTCTATTAGTAACAATATATGCCACTATAATGCGCGGATTCGAATGAAACGAAAACTAAGAGTACACTCAGATGTTGCACTCTATGATCGTCTCATTGAACTTCTTAAAACTCTGGAGGAAATTTGGCAATAGAAGAAATACAAGAATATTGACAAATTTCCCATATTGCCAAATTTGCCGAGTTTCCCCTACAACCGGTTAAATAAATTTAAAATTTCATTGAGCGGTTGGCAATTTTTTTTTTCGTTGATAACATTTTTTTGCATTAAGAATTACTACAATTTTTTTTTATTTTTCTGAAGAAGAAAAAATCTTAATTATTTTAACCTACTGTGTAAAATGCCATCACATTGATATTTTACATTAATTTCAGCCTTCTGGATACAATACTTTCTGAGAAAAGTGCATCAATGTCATAAAAATAAGAAAGTGCAGAAAAATGGTGTCAAAGTTTCCTTATCTTGCAATGTTAAATTCCTCAATTTTGGGTGCAGTTTTCTCAGAAGTGATAAAATATACAAATGTAGAAAAAATAGGGCATATGTAACATACTTTTATGTATAAAATCAGCTAAATAAATTTAAAATTCTACCGAGCGGTTGGCAAAAAAAAAATCATTGGTAACATTTTTTGCATTAAGAATTACTACAATACAGTATTTTTTGCTGAAGATAGGGCTAAAAGCTGACAATTAGAAGAAATAAAATCATATTGTCATTTTACACATATTAAACTACCGAAAAACGATAAAAACCAAACTTTCATTTTTTGTCAAAATTCGGTGTACAGACTCCCATTAAGGAGCGCAAGACTCACAAATCTGGGTTGAAGAGTCAGCACACATAATTTCCAGCTCCGACTTCAACAAAACTCAATATGTATTAATTATTGTAAAACCTATAGTAATGGTAAATGATACCATAAGTAAAACATTTCACATCCACTATTTAAATAATCATGCTATCATTTACACTTATAAAGTAGATTTGTTTGCGTTTCCATAGCAACCCTTTTTATATATTATGTGTGTACGGAGGGGGCGGGTCCATTCGTGTACAGACCATGCAATTAGGTCCTTTAGGCCTACATTTACAAGACTCTATAAGTAGAGATGACACCAGCGAATAACCCCACGGGCGGCTTTTAAGCTACGGAACCGACACAAGCAGGTCACTAGATTCTCCTTAAAGAAGGAAATGCGAGAAATGTTGATAATTTTTCAAGGGAAAAAAAATTATTTCTTAAAATACAGTCAGAGACTTTTCATTTATATGTTTACTAAGTTTCATCAACAGTAATCACACTAAAGGTTTTGATTTATCTAGAGAAAATCAAAACTCGAGTGGGATTTAATTCACTATTACACGATTAGAAGAACATATATAAAGATTAGAAGAAATAATGTATTATAATACAATAAAATATTAATTGACTTACCAAAATTCTATTTCACTGATGTTAGATTCACCAAAACGTTTGAACGGAGCTGCCATTTTCAGTTGACTATCTATACGGTAAATAAATGACGATCGCAAAGCATGTTTTATAGTAATGTAAAGAATTTGCAGTTAGAAATGTTGGCAAACAAAGAAACAAATGATAGGAAGGTGATAAAAACAGAAGAAAGTATATAAAGATTAGAATATATAAAATACTCTAATAAATAAAAGAAATATTAATTGACTTATTAACGTTCTATTTCACTAATGTTAGCTTTGCCAAAACGTTCGAACGGAATCGCCATTTTCAGTTGACTATCTATGTAGGAAACAAATGACGACAATACAGTAAAGATTTTGCAGTTTCAAATGTTGGAAAACAATGAAACAAATACTAGGGAAGTGATAAAAACAAATGCTAGGGAAGTGATAAAAATAAACAAATGCTAAAGTGATAAAATTGTAGCGATAAACAGCTATGATTGGTTGAAACACGTCCTTTCGTACCGTTTTATTGCTTAAAAGTGGCATGACGTAGTAAAAGTGTAATAGTCAACATAATCGTACTCAAAATTCATGCTTTTGTTATATTTGACAATTACAAACAGGTTTTCATGAAATAAATATACATTTTAGTCATATTCCCGCACGTTTATTTTTACTACATTTACTCAATTCCAATACTATACGAATTTCATGTTAAAAAGTTTAACTTTTTATTGGAGATCCTCAAAAGTATGGTTAAAAAACTACAGAGCCTTTTAGGACACTAAAAAAAATAAAAATTTTAAACTAACTGGGATAACTTTTTTCAGGTCTTTTATAAATTTAAACTTAAAATTATGGGAATTATATGCATGTCAATGATTCCGTACATTTCTTTTCAGGCCTGTAACATATTTTGTGGGAGTAGATACATTTTGTAAAAGTCAGTTGAGAAAATATTATGTAACTCAAAATTCTATTATTATTATTATATTATTATTATTATTATTATTATTATTGTTATTTCAGTACATAGCAATGTGATTTTACCCACTTTGGTGATATCTGGTAACAGTTGGAAACATTGAAAAGACGGCCATATTAGCTCTTTAGCAACTAATCTTACGTGAATACCACTGTAGTACAAACTTGCCAAAATATATTACAACAAACATCACTAGGTCTAATTATGTAACATACAATTTTGCACTGAGAAAACATCTAATTTATTTCTATTGTGGATTAAAGTATTACATTTCTTTATAGGGGTGCGCGTCATGAGGTGGTTCCGGAAACCGACGACCGACTCGCCCCGACTTCTCAGCCTGTCTCCTCTTCGCTGTGGGGGAGACTCGACTGACGTCACAGGGGGGCCTACCTGCTACAGACAGTCCAGCACCTGCGAGGATCTCACGCCTCACCAACGTCACCATCGTTCCAGGATCGGTAAGCTATAGGTCATAGGATACGTTACTTCATCTCCAGGGTTATTCATTTTCTTCGTGCGGTCGAGAATGACGTAAGGTTCAACCTTTATCGAAATAGGCCTAATGTCTCCATTCCCTCAACTGCCGTGAGCCATCGACAGTGTGGCTCTGACAGTCTTCAACAGTGTTGTCCGTTTGTAGTATTGTCAACTCAGTGGTGGGACTATCTGAAAGTCTACCCAACAATTAGTTACAGAGGGATTTCCACGCTAATAACCCCAAGTAGTCATATTTTTAGTTTGGAATGGAAATTTATATACACAGTGGATACCTTGAACCATGTAGAAGAGACCTTCCTCGGCTCATCTCCTACTGATCTGGCCTCTTACCTTAACAGTGAATCGTCCATGCTTAAGTAAATGATTGCTTGATTGCTGCTTCATAAAATGTATACAATCGAACACCGTATGTTTCTCGTTCGTAAACATTGAAAAAAGGTTTCAGTTGAAGCAACTCACACAGCATTATCAAAGGGCATTAATGGATGAAATGCTGTAGTTATAAAAAATGTGTTCTTAATTGCTTTGTACAGATTTTGTTTTCCAATTTGTAAACTAAAAATTACATCATTCTTACGCACTTATCACAAAAATTGTTACAAATCATACGATTTTAGGAACTTGAGTCTTTACAGTTTAATTATGGATTCTAATGTACAGTCTTAAAGAATTTACAAGAGTGGCGTGATCTGTAACAATTGTTGTGATAAATGCATAAGAAAATGTAATTTTGTAGTTAAAAATCGAAAAAAAAAAATCTGTACGAAGCAATTATGGAATTCACAACACATTTTTAGCTTCAGAATACTAGCTAATTAAAGAAATCATACTTCTGAATAGATCATTTTTATCTGTAATATTCTTTTACTCTTAAAACTAAATGATAATGGTATTTTATAAACAACTTCAAATTAGTGTAACTCTGAAAATATTGAGATTAGGACACAAGTTTATATAACATTTTTTGTTCAGAACGTCTTCGGAAATAAGCTCCGCGAGTGGCGGTAAATCCTCATGGATCATCTGTATAACGACGATAATTTCAGGCGAATATTTCTATTTTCGAAGGAAAGTGAAGTAAGACATAATATTTTATATTACTTATACTTCTATGCTTATAAGACGATAGGCTATAACTTAATTCTTAGTCTTTACAAGAATATGAAGCAAACGTCATTTTGGATTCTAATTTTAGGTTTTATATATGGCCATACTACATTTTAGTTTCGTTCAAAATTTTAATCCAGTTAATATTTAGGTTAATAATTACTTAGAATCGGGTTTTCAGGTAGTTAATGTTAGTAGAAGTTATGAACAAAGGATAAACTACAACAACATAAACACTCGACTTGTGCTAATTATTTGGTCAATATTATTCTATTTTCATTCTGGCATTTAACATTATGTTCCCCATTAAATACTAAGGAATGTAGGTATTTTATACTCATATTGATTCTGTAAATTAGTAAATATAACAATAACTTAATTAAGAACAAAAGAATGTAGCTACTGCAATTCAATAAAAATATTAATCTCGATGTTCGTTTCTTTCTAATATCGACTGTTTATCAGGAATAAAAATAGATTCTTAGCTGCGTTGCCATTTACAAAACCCACAAACCTCGGTTTCTTCTCAACCGTGTCTCGACTTCAATTTTAGAAATCGCATAAGGATTCAGACCTCGATCGCGGTTTAAAAGCCGAGGTTTGGAACCATGATTTCATCCTTATTTTAGAAATCAACCCAATATGTCTTGCAAGGATCAAGGTTTTATCACAGTCTAGTATATACAGTCACGAAGCTTGAGTTGTGAGGGTGCTAGGAACAATAGACTGTGCTGGTACTATTTCGCATTGTCTGTAATGAGACGATAGTAGCGATCCTAGTGGTTAGCAACTATCTATGGATGCATATTTACTACATATTGAGCTTTGTGACTGTATAGGACTAGACTGTGGTTTTATTCTCGTAAGTTCCATATTCATTTCTAGTTGCAAATAGGCCTATATTATTTTATTGCAAGTACTTTGCAGTCTCTAGCGAGCGAATCACATTTTACTATTAAGTTACTATTTCCTCCTCCTCCTCTTTCACCACCACCACCACCACCACCACCACCACCACCGCTACTACGACGACGATAATGATGATGATGATGATATGAGAGATTAATACATTAATAGGAAGAGAGTTGCGGCGATTAAAATAACTTTACATGCATTTCCTTGAAGTTGTTACAACCATTGCAATTTAAAAGCGAGAGAATATTTCTACACTCTCCGTGAAGATATCCGATCTTACTTATGTATATTCAGTTTCCACTTCCTTCTCCTTCGATATCCCCCCTTAACGGGGTTATAAGGTTATCGACCTTCACTTACAGCACACCTTCTTGTTTCTGGGCCGCTTCTAAAATTCCTTAACTATGACAACTTGATCATTTTGAATTTGCAATCTTAAGAAAATTGTAACCAATTCTTGATACTGTCCATTAAGGATTCTCTGAAATGCATTGTTCTCAGTCGGTAACTATTAAATTAATGCTTCACACACTGTGATTATACTATAATCCTTTTTATATCTAAGTAATAAGATTATAAAAGTAAATTATACTTATATATTTCTTTTACACATTTAGGTCTACTTACTCCATGTTGGTCTCGATATTTACAGAAGTTATAAAATCTCTAAACCTTACCTAATTCTTCCGGGTCCACTGTGACACTGGTATCGACTCAGGCGTTAACAGAAATGGGTACCAAGAGTTTTCCTAAGAACTAAAAGGAGCAAGCACACAAGCTGATAACCATACTGCTACTAATGCCGATTTTCTAGAAAAAGTGGAATTCTTGTGGGTCTTCAAGGCCTGTGATAGCGATAACTTCACCTTCCTATAAAATATCTAAAACGAACCACGGTTCTTCTGAACACGAAATCAAGGTAATGACAATCTCAAGATACATCGCAGTCCAGTATGTCTGATTAAAAAGCTAGACCTGGCCGTTCACTGTAATTCATCCTAGACTTGAGCCAACCTTCAGTAATTGTATTTAGCAACAAAACATAATCAAACTTGCTAACTGCTTCCTCACGGTCTGCCGACATTCTAATTGAAGTGTCCACGAAATCTTTCGTCACTTTTCCTCCTACATTGACCCTACCTTGCATTCTCGTAACATTGGCTACACAGTAAGCACGGGCTCAATTTACGGCAGGGATGTGAACATTTACTTCTCTCACAGTCTACTATATACAGTCACGAAGCTTGAGTTTTGAGGGTGCTAGAAACAATAGACTGTGACGGTTCTATTTTGCATTGCCCGTAATGAGGCGATATTAGCGATCCTAGTGGTGAGCAACTATCTAATGTTTGCATATTTACTACGTATTGAGCTTCGCGACTGTATATACTAGACTGTGCTTCTCTTCCCTAGGAACTGAACGTACGTTCCTTCTACTGTATTTATTCTGTGTTGTTCTAAGCAGTGACAGTGAGATACTGTGTACAGGGCAGTCCGCTAACAGTGAATATTTAACTCGTACGTAATACTCAAACCATTGATCCAGTGCAAGAACATGGAGAATGGCAAATGAGATATACAGTAATCAAAAATTATATCGTCGGTTTACAAGCAAAAGACATTAAGTAAAAAATATTACTTCTGAGAAAAAGGCATACATAATGTATGAATATAAACTTAGAATAGTTGGATAATGAAATACACATAAAGAAAAACAACTTACTAAAAACAATATTTTAAGAATTCAGTTTTTTCAGAACAAAAAAGCCTTTTTTCTCATAAGTAATATTTTTTACTTAAATGTGTTTTGCTTGTAAACCGACGATATGAACTTTACAAACCATTTTATATTATAAGAGCTATTTTTATTGGTTATTTTATGACGTTTTATCAACTTCTAGCGTCTGACTGAGATGAAGGTGTTAAAGCCAGCGAAATGAGTCCAGGGTTCAGCGCCGAAATTTACCCAGCATTTACTCTTTTAATGGGTTGAGGAAAAACCACGGAAAAACTTCAACCAGGTAACTTATCGAAACCAAGATTTGAAACCGAGCCCGCTCATTTCACGGTCAGGCATGCTAACCGTTACTCCATAGCAGTGGACTACAAGAGCTATTAAACGTAAGAATTAACACCAGGGAAGAACGGGTAGGCGTAGGGTGGTGAAGATTAGGAATTTGGAGGTTAACGAAGAGGAGACATCAGAAAGAAGATGCGATATACATTCTATTATCTTGCCCGGAAAATGAAAGAATAAGGAAATACTTATTGAAGAACCCAATGCTAAAACATAATTATAGAAATAGCGTATAGAAAATTATGTAGAACATTAAATGAAAGCAAACTGAAGAAATTAAAAAAAAATTTTAGGCTTTTATAATAATTAAGAAAAATGGGGAGAGAAAACTAATAAAGCTATAGGCCTGAACATACGTAGATTAATAAGAACTAATATATAGTTATTGACACATCCTCTAAATAATCCCTTTTTTATGTGCAATCCAAGAAATGAAAACATCTTATTTGAGTGCATATTGAATGATTTCATTCAGCTTATGACTCTTTCGAATAATACAGAGTGATCCGTAAGTAATGTCATTAATTTCAGAGGGTTATTCTGTAACATATTTAAAATTAAAAAGTTTAATTCAATTTCGCTCGTTTTTGCTTCCTTTTTCACATAAAAATTGTTTTATATGAAACAGCGTGTTTTGCAAAAGCCATTGATTGAATCCCTAATTATGCTCAGTCAATTTAAGAGCGCAGTGTATATTGATAATAAATTATTGAAAGAATTTAGTTTTGTCCTTTAAATGTGCAGAAATTTGATCCGAACAAATATAACATTGAATAGTTCATTTGCAGAACGAAAAGTTACATTTCTTCAGATATAATTTATGTGACATTCCAACTCTTCTTGAACCATCTGGTATTAGTCGGTCGGATGGTAAACGACCTGACGGCTTGACATTAATTCCTTGGTCCAAAGATAAATCACTCATCTGGGATTTTACATGTGTAGATACATTAGCCCTTTCCCATTTAAAATCTTCTGTCAATTGTGCTGGATCTGCTGCTGAATCCGCTTATCATGCTAAACGACGTAAATATTAACATTTAATATCAAATTACATCTTCGTCGCTTTTCCAGTTCAGACCTTTGGTCCGTGGTGTAGAGACGCTAAAGATTTACTGACCCAAATTGGTACACGCCTACTGTCCAGTACCGGCGATCCTAGATGTATCAATTTCCTTCGTCAACGCATTGGAATAGCGGTTCAGCGAGGGAATGCTGCCTCCATCCTGGGATCATTTCCTAACTCTATTTCGATGGATGAGATATTTCTCATTTAATGTGTACCTGCTTCAGCACGGGAAGAAAGTTCGCAAGAATAAAACTTCCACGAAGAAAGGAGAGAGAAACTATTACACCGAGATCTTCTTTCTGTCCCCCCCTCCAAAAAAAAATTATTTCAATTGTACTGTTCTCTTGAACTGACTGAGCATATTGGGAATTCAATCAATGGCTTCCCCAAAACACATTGTGAAATATTTAATACAAAACAATTTTGAACTCGAAAAGAAAGCAAAAAAAAAAAAAAAGCAAGATTGTATTAAATTAAACTTTTTTGTTTGAAGTATCGCATAGAATAACCCTTTGAAATTAATGATATTACTTACGGTTCACTCAATATATAAAAAAATAAACTATAAACAGTAATATTATTTCAACATGGAAAGTAAATTTAATTACTGTGAAGCAAATAAAACGTATGAGAAATTATGTGTCAAGTTGTTCATGATACTCATTTTTATTTATTGTGTAAGTGGTTTGTACCCGTTTTCTTTGTCTTTAAAATTTCGAATGTATTATTATTATTATTATTATTATTATTATTATTATTATTATTATTATTATCATCATCACATATTAGGTTTTCTGTTGTGGTTCAATAAACCAAATTATTTCTCAAAATAAAAAGTTGACTTTCGTAATTCATTCTCGTGGCTGAATCTCCGCCCTTACAACATTTTCATGTTTTGCGCTAGTGCCCGTATGAATAAATTCTAGAAATGACACGAATATAAAAGCTGTATTAAGCTAATTTTCACACGTTCTTTGTAACCGCCACAAAACGTGTTTCCTTTGCTTCCTTTCATTCACACATTTCGGCATACAAAAGCATGTAGTAAATCATTATTAAATTCTTTACGTTATTTTTACGATATCCAATACAACCTCTGTATGCTATAACGTGCAAATAAAAAGTTCACGACCTTTAACCTTCGTTTGATTCTGTAGATTGAAATCGGAAATCTGACGCAGGATTGTAGTGTTCTTTGGTACCTTCAGCACGGCCGTCATCAATATTTTACGTTATCCGAAAACCACAAGAAACAGGCTCTTTCCTTTGTGAGTGGGTGGTCGGTTGCTATGCCAACACACGGGAAGGAAATGTCGCAGTTTGAGGAGACAAGCGTACGTGCAGAACAGAGATATGTTAGAAATGACGTGCAATTGTATTATTTCAATGTGCGTCAAAAGCCTCAAACACATCTATATAATTTGAACTGGTAATGAAAATTAAGGGAAAACGGCTGAACCGATTTTAATAAACGACTCCTTATTTTGAAGCTTGGAATCCAAAGGTTTTCAGAAAAATAGTAGTTTTCAGTGAAATGTCAATTTTCCTACATAATTTTCCTATTTTCCAAAATCCACCTGTCGTCAGTTTTGAGAATTAATGGCTTTTGAGAATGAAACAAAACACACACACACACACTACAATAAACAACATTACACGAAGGCCATGACCTGCAGGATTGCTGACATATTTAGAGCTAAGATTCTCTGACAACATAATTCCAATAGCTATGTCGATCTTCATTTGTGTAATTTTTTTAGAACATCTCAAGACTTACTAAAAATAATTTACAGGTCTGATTCTCTGGTGCGTAATTTTCTGAGTGCAGCTGTGTATTGGATGTTAGAAACTACAAAACTTAAGAAGGTTTGATGACATTATTACTTTAAAATTTGAATATTATCACAGTTTATGCCATGATGTATTTGTCACTAATGATATACATTAATGCTATTGATATATCGATGATATGAAAGTGAACCCTTTTGGGGTTATATAAGTAGGCGTAGAGAATATCTTAAATTAGTTCTTAATATCTATAATTAACAGAGTAACGTCTATAGAATATATAGAGTTACTGAAAACTACAAAACTTACGTAACATAACAATATTGCTATTAAAAATGAAATATTTTTACAGTTATTACTGAAGTGGTGTGGGTTTTTTTTATATATTTAGTGGCTGGGCGGTGTAGATACTTTATGTGTGATTCTCTAATTTTTCTAGGATGTAGTGCAGTAATATGGAAGAGGCATTAGTAAATTGAGTCATGCTTTCTATTTTAGCTGCATCTTATCAAAATTAATTTCATATTCCTTTGGTTTAATCGATTAAATCTGAGATCGCTGCCAAGCATATCATTTTGTTGTAGGGAGAACTCAAAGAACTGCAGATAGATGTGTTCAAGAAAAATATTTAGCATAAAAAACATTAAAGAGGAAGCTTTTTAAAAGAGATATTTTTGACAGCATTATTGAGATGTTGCTTTAAATGTTACATCTTCATCATTATGGAAGCAAATACATTTCAAAATGTCTGGTAATCCTTCTGGAAAATAAATATGAAAAATATTATTTGAACTTATAATTAACTAAATTTGCAGCATTTGTTGCACAAGCCACTAGTACTCTTCTAATCTGATGTCTGTAATGTAAGTTCTTATGACAAGAGCCTGGATGTTTAGAAATTTATTTTTTTATTTTTTTTATACTCGCTTTAACATTTTTGGTCATATCGCGAGTTAATCTTTTAGGTGAAATGCGAAGGCCTGTATACTATTGTGAACTAGATGGCGACTGTATATGTATTACTGATTTGTTATGAATATGATTTCGGTGATGAATGATGCTGGTGATATTCAGGGATGTTGTGGCCCGAATTTCCTGGAATTTGCCTTACTGTTGAGGAAAAACCCTGAAAAACCCCAACCAGGAAATTCAACCCGATCGGGAATCGAACCCGGGCCCTCTGCATAAGAGACCAGCATGCCGACTCCTACATCACAGAGGTGGTCGAGTGTGGCATTGTATGCGGCAGAAACGTGGAAACACGTTGAAGTAAAGAGAACCAACTACTAGAAGCATTTGAAATGTGGATATGAAGAAGAATAGAGCATGTGAAATGGAGAGAAGATGTGCCAGGAAGAGTGGATGAAGAAATAATAATGCTGAAACTGATCACAAAGAGAAAAAGGAAATGCCTGTGTCACTGGCTAAGAAAAAACTGCCTATTGAAGGACGCATTGGAAGGAAAGGTGAACGGAAGAAAAGTTCGGAACAGATGATAGACGACATTAAGATAAATGGATCACATGAGGAGACTAAGAGGAAGTCGAAAATAGGAGATATTGAAGAATGCAAGGTTTGCAGTGAAACACCTGCCCTTGGGCAGGACACTATTGATGCCCTTGGCCAGAACACTTGTTTTCTTGGTTATTATAACGACATAAATAAGTCAAATTTAGAAATAAAATAATAAATTGTTTTATTTAACGACGATCGCAACTATCGAGGTTATATCAGCGTCGCCGGTGTGCCGGAATTTTGTCCCGCAGGAGTTCTTTTACATGCCAGTAAACCTATTGACAAGATCCTGTAGCATTTAAACATACTTAAATACCATCGATCAGGGCCGGGATCGAACCTTCAACCTCGGGCACAGAAAGTCAGCACTATACCGACTGCGCCACCCTGACCGACCAAATTTAGAAATATCAGTATGCTTATGCCTAAATACAATTTCCTTTATTCATTGAATTGATGCTGTGAGCCGAGATGAAATAATGAAAGACGAAAGCATCACAAAGGGACAGGCCTAAGAGTTCGAGACCACAGACACCGTTTCTTTATTGAATAAAGCAAACGAACTACAATGTTCGCCTTCTACAATAATAATTAGCATTACAGATAACAACAGGGTTGGAATTAAACTTTATAATGAGACTGGCTTCTCTATAACGATAACCAATACAATGGTAGGTTCAGTTACAGAGATATACGAATTTGCAAGTCTAAGAAGACAGCTTTGTTTAATAAAAACAGCCAATATTTTTTAAAACCTCTCTATATATTCTAATTTTAACGTAGGCTACATATTCTGATGAAGTTATTAAACCTCTCTCCAATAATTACCTACAATAGAACAATATCATGATTGCAACTGAATCGATGGTTTTGTAAAGGGCAAAGTCCGCAAGACCAAAGTTTTGGTAATCTAAAAAAAAACTGTCATACGAACGAGGTTTTAGCTATAGTGTAAGGACAATTTTTTTGGCTATTGCCTATTATAAATCTGCATTTTATGCTAAATTATTACGATGTACTGAAGTAGGCCTACATATGATATTTCCGTGCAGAAATTCTGCGTCATCATATGATGAAGGATGAGTGGAACGGAGAAAAATTCTCTCCGGCACCGAGATTTGAACCCGGGTTTTCAGCTTTACGTGCTGACGCTATATCCACTACGCCATACCGGATTCCCATCCCGATGTCGGATCGAATTCTCTCACTTTAAGTTCCACCTCTTGGGTTCCCTCTAGTGGCCTACCCTCATACACTGCGTCATAGATGTATGACAGTGGCACAATGCCCACACATGTGCAAAGGTGCACTCGTTATGAGTGACTAAGAGGCCGAGATCCGACGGAATAAGCGCCGTCCTAAATCACTAAGCGATTATTTTCGCATATCATATATTATTACGATATACCGAAGTACATATGATATTTAAATTCTGCGCCATCATATGAGCTAAAGTTTGAGCTTTTTTAACTCAGACGATAAGCACGCAAGAAAATAGCATAAATACTATGTTTATTTTTTTCATAAAACAATATTAACACTAAGCGAAACACTAAATGTAGCATCTTATAAGTGTTTGAAATGAAATTACTTAAAAAAATCACAAAGGTTCTTCTGTCCCCTCTGCACATAAAATTGTGGTTAATGAAAAATCGCTGTGACAGATAATAGCGATTTTGTCACAATATGCTTTTTTGCGTTCGGATGATTCTGGTGATTGTGAATGTTTCTCATCACGAGATAAATATTGGCGTAACTATTATGTTGTAAACTGCGAATAAAACTGATTTATTTACTTATTTACTATATACATTCTGAAAAATATAAATAACGAAGCCTTGTTCTTAGTATTTAATGTAGATTATATTAATTTTTAATTCGGGAATCTAAGATACAGTATCCGGTTTCTATGCATAAAAACTGAGAAAAAAATTGTTAATTTTTCCGGAGGTAAAAATCATGTTCCCTAGTGTACACCGTATCGAGGCAACTTTGTGAAATAAAAATGTACGTTTGTATATGAAGGCTGTGTGTTTAGTTTGATAAAGAAAAGAAATCAGTTTTCTGTGGTTTGTGAAAAGTGTAAACTCCATTATGTCATATGAGAATTTGAGAGGTAAAGTCGGTGAAACGTTTGGATTTAAATTGAACGATCGTGGAGAAGTGCTTGACAGAAAAAAAATTTTTTTCGTGTTTAGTGATGCAGGAAACATTGTTACCAAACATAGAGCGGCACTTAATTCGGAGCATGTGAATGCACTCACATGTTTAAAATCATGGATGAAGCAGTATTAACTAGGTGAGTCTTCATACTTTTTGTTTTTAATGTTTGTCTTAAAAATTCCCGGAGAAATTGACACAATAAATTATAAGCCTCATAATAAATATGTTAGTAAGTAATTAAAATAGTTGTTTGTAATATAACGATACAATATAGACAGATATACAACATTTAATACTTATGCTTATCACCGAACACAAGTTAAATTTAAGAATAATTGTGTATTACAGTATATTAAAACATTTTTTCAACTCGATTAAGCTATCGATTAATCGATTAAATTTAAATAGTTAATCGATTGAATATTTTGATCGATCAACAGCACTAATATATATATGTGAAAAATATTGAGTCCATCACAATAGGTTAGATTGTATCTGGATTGCGGACGATCCATAGACACCATGTGGAATAATTGTCAGCAACGTTAACAGATGGCTCACGATTAGACGGCCCGGGTTCGGTTGCTGAACTCGGTGAAATAATTTGTGATGAACAAAATGCTGCAGTACTGTTTGTTCTGCCACCATTACACTAATTCTTCACCATCACTGTCATTGTCGTTACAGAATAAGGAAGTGCCAGTCCTTGTCAGCCGGCACAGTTGAACCTCTGGTAAGTCGTAGGATACAGGTGGACAAAACGTGACTCATGATTTCGTGAATAATCACCGTGGGGAGCAGTACCTCGCGAATCCAACCCCAACTCTCTCTTCGTGTTTCACAGCAAGGGGAAATCATTAATCCTCCCACTATGCAAACGCTGAGTCTACCTCCAAATTCAACGCTTCGGAAGCAGAGTTTTGTGTATCCCGCCGTGTGCTGGAACTTAGCATTTCCGAAGTTCCTCTTCAGGACAAATTACAAGGGTCACCTATTCTACTGGGCCCTTCATGCTTAAGGGGTTAGGTACAGCTCACAGCAGTAAAATTTTTGGAAATATTCAACATTTTTTTCCTCCATTACTGATCTTGTACAATAATGAAAATTGGTATGTGTAAAACACTGTCCCTCTGCTGTATGGATAAAATATTTTAACGATTTAAAAAAATTATTTATATATTGTTTTTCAAAATTCAAAATAGTGGCAGTTTACTGTGCAGTGTTCAAGTATTTCCCTCATAACTCATAAACTTGTTAACTTTTTCATGTTCTCTCTCTCTTTTATTTTATTGCTGAAACTCATGTTTACAATATCATGCTCTTTCAACTACATTCCTTAATAAACATTTTTTTTTTTATTTTGTGTTAGAAGAAAATACTGATATTGACAGTTTCTTAAATGAATTTATTTTTTATCAGACAACCTATCAAAGGTAGAGAAGTGATCTTGCATCATATTGTAGATATGACATGCATAAATATACACAAAAAAATTCATCACAGAATGTTGGATACTTTTTGAGTTATGTGGGAAACGCTTCATTACTGCACAGTGAACTGAATTTTGAAAAAAAAAAAAAAAAAAAAAAAGTAAATAAGTAAATCATTTTATATATAAATATATATATATATATATATATATATTATATATATATTTTACATATATTTTTTTTTTTTCATAAAGCAGGAGGACAGTGTTTTACACATACTAATTTTCATTATTGTACAAGATACAGTAATGGAGGAAAAAAATGTTGAATATTTCCAAAATTTTACTTGCGTTAAGTTGTACCTAACCCCTTAACTACTGCAAACAACTGGGACTAAAGTTTCTGAGGTGACCTTCAGGTCGTGCTAATTTGTTCTGGAGAAGAAATGTGAATGCATTTCCAAAACGATGGATTTTTTATTTTATTTTTTTATTTTATTGGATTATTTTACGACGCTGTATCAACATCTAGGTTATTTAGCGTCTGAATGATATGAAGGTGATAATGCCGGTGAAATGAGTCCGGGGTCCAGCACCGAAAGTTACCCAGCATTTGCTCCTATTGGGTTGAGGGAAAACCCCGGAAAAAACCTCAACCAGGTAACTTGCCCCGACCGGAATTCCAACCCGGGCCACCTGGTTTCGCGGCCAGACGCGCTGACCGTTACTCCACAGGTGTGGACAAAACGATGGAGATATTAATTCCAGCAAACGGTGGAATATCCAAAATTCTGCTTCTGAATTGAAGCCTAAAATCTCGTAAGACAGTTCGCTTTTTAAAACTCATTTTTGTTCGTCGATTAATTATCATATTTTTCGGACGTAAATAGGTTTAAGTTTCAAAGTTGTAGATATTATTATTATTATTATTATTATTATTATTATTATTATTATTATTATTATTACTACTACTACTACTACTATTACTACGGACGACTGCGGAAACGCTGAGAATATAACAACGGCATTATATTTCTCAATGGTCCTAAACTTGTTTACCTCTCTTACTATCGCTATTAAATGAACCAAGTGAAACTTGGCTTTCTTGCTTCTCATTTGGAGAACTGGAGGTCACGCTGCCCGAAACAAACCCAGTTTCAAAGTCAGATGGTCAAACTAGCAATCTCGTGGACCTTGAAACCACAGACTGCTGTAAACAAACGCGAGTGGTGTCAGGTTGCCACGGTAGCACAAGCAGTGGTCTGTGGCGGGATATTGGGAACAGAAGAGTTCCCAGAAGCCGCTGTGGTATCAATCACACATTGATTTCAAGATCAGCCATGAGTCACGGCGGCTAATCACCCTAATCACCTCGCCTTCTCGATCGTTATGAATCATATTCGACGTCTGATAAACGCCGCCTGACTCATATCAGCGTACAGACGGAGAAAGTTTGTGAAAAGTTTGTTGTGTCACGCAGTGATTCCAACGAATTCGCGGTTTCTTCAATGAACTTAACTTGTTTTCGCGGTATGCCCTTTCTCGAACTCTTTCGATTAACTTGATTGGAGATACATTGAATCTAAAACCATTTGAAACTCTCTAGTGTAGCTAATTCAGTTTATTTTTTATTTCTGGTTAATTTTTTGTCATTAGTCACGAATTACGGTATATCTGAAGTAGGCCTAGTTCGCCTACCCAGTAGTCTTTTCGTATCTTTTTCCTCACCGTCTTAACTATTTATTTGTAAGTTGTTGGTTATATTTTTATTTTCACTTTAGGACGTATCGAATTCAGTTACATTCACATTTTTTTGACCCAGTACACTGCACAATCTATTCCATTAATGCCGCCAAGTTTTGAAGTTGTGTTTACAGTCAGTACTTCATTCTCCTGCCATTGCTATGCTAGTATGTATACAACAGACACACAGATATACATTCCTACGGGCATGGTATGTCGCTGCATATCTGGAATGTTGGCATACATCGCAAACGAGTTCTAATTGTGATGACGACGTAGCTACTACTCTAGCATGAACACCACTGATAACCGCAATACACAATACAGGCGAGTCAAGCTGCACACACACAAACTGACCACTCCTGCACACATGCTGCACAGCTGCCACATTCCTAGCGATCCTCGACAGCTCAACGACTGCTACTTCAATTTATTCATAGATGTGACAACTCTTCCTCCACGTGGAGATGAAGAGAAGCAGTTAATTTTTATAAACGAGAGTTTTGATTGGTTATCAACAGGCGAAGATAAGATTCTGTCTCAGTAAAGAAAGACGTTTATGACAACGAGTTAGTAGGAGACGGTAGAGGATCATTCTGCAAAGAATTTTCTGTAAAACTGCACTCGAGGAAACTGAACGAATACTGGACGACTGTACAAAGGCTTGCTGTGTACCCAGGGTGCAAGTAGGCAACTCACATGCCCCTGGACCAGCCTTCTCCGCATATCGCATATCGATGATCGGGGAAATAAGTTGTTGAATATCATTATAATGGAATGGAGAAATGTTAGAATAAAGTCGATGTTTACATTAACGAAACTGAAGAACCTCGAGAAAACACTTCGATCCTTCTCCACCATATGTGGCATGCTCGCATGTGTACTCTACATCTGCGAGCGTAGAAAGATAAAATGTACGCACTATACTTTAAGTCCAGACAGTTCTAAAGACAACGACTCGAACATTTAAAAAAATTAATGTTTATGCGGTACAATTAAAATAACTTTGTATGGTAAAGGGGTCATTCCATGGTCCTGTATCTAAAAAAAAAAAATATTTTTTCCATAAAAAGTCTATTTCTTTATGTCAAAATAAGCAACATAGTCCAGGAGACATGGATATATAGCATTTTAAAATAAAAATATACACGTTACCATAAACATTCACAGTTAAACTTTGTTAATTGATTGATAATTTCAATCGTGATTTTGTTTTCTGTGTTAACTATAGTTGGAGTCCACGGATCTGGCCAAAGAAGGAAGCTGTATCTATGGAGAAAGCTTATGTCGTAGTTAAAAAAGTGAAACACCCAAGAGTTATAAATAAGCGTAGACAGTTTGTTTTTGTTTGAAAATTATTTTCACAGTAAAATCAAACAGTAAAACTTTGTTATTGCATTATTGTTTCTTTTTTATCTTTAATTAGTTGTATTGAAATTTCATATTTTAACTATTCTGTCATACCCGTAACATGTTATAAAATATATTCTGTATGTCCTTGGTCGCACGCAAATCCAAGTTTAAAAAAAGATAATCTTGTTTTAAAAATCTTACGAATACAAAAAAAAATGTTCTATTCCTTCAGAACTTACCAATTAGCAGAGTTACTGAATGAACTACATGAACGCGCAATGCCAATGGAAAATTTTATCACACCCGTAACATTTCCTCCTCTCCATTTTCTTAGACAAAAGATATGGATTCCATAATTATGGATAAACAACTAGGTAACTAGAGGTATATAGCGCAGCTTTTTTAACTGTGTACAATATAAGAAATTACATAATCTTAAATCTTTTAGTCAATGTAACTAAATATTTGTCATACAATGGAATGACCCAAAGCGAACATGACACAATTGTAAAGTCTGCACAATTCTCTATGGTAATGAGTGCTGGATCCTGACAAAACAAAACAAAAATAGGCTACAGATAGCAGATATGAGATTCTTGAGATAAATATTGGGATAAACAAGAGCTGATCGAATGAGAAGTGAAGATATCAGACAAACATTACAACATATACAACCGGGTGGACGAAATAACAAAATACCAAGAAAATAGATGGAACATCTAGATACTAGAACGAATGGACACTGACATACAGTGTTTGCGAAACGAATCTTAAACTTCAGAGCTAAAGGGAAGAGAGACAGAGGTCGTCCAAAGAAAAAATGGAGAGAGCAGTTTTAAATTCTTGAATATGGAACTGTCTAAAAAGAAGCTGATGATGATCATGATGATGATGATGATGATTACTACTACTACTACTACTACTAGACTCAATAGCTAACAGGATAATAAGCTATATTCTGATAACAAGCGAGTAACACATATTCTTTTGTGCGAGATCGTGCGTATTTGCTTGGTTTCCGCACAAAACCAATCCGCGGAAAGTCTAAAATTCCACATTCAGTATTCCCAATCTAACACACATAACAATTTCCCTCTTCTTACCGCTTAAGTGACATATTGATTTTACTGCTTTAGGCTTTTAACATATTATTTTTAGAGACGTTCAGTATAGTAATAATTATAAATTGAAACTTACCACTGTAATTTCACCTAAATTGCACTGTTAATTATTGTTTTTAAATATTTGCAAAAATTAAGTAAACTCTACAACTCCACTAAATTTACTGCATTCGTGATGCAAGTAACATTAAGGAAGCCATGAAAAAATCAACAAGATTCCAGACTCATCATAGACTGGCGGAAAAAAAAAGACAGACGTATATCACGGCCTGCTGGAGTATAGTAAATACAGAAAATATTTTAAACACAGAAAACATTTTAAAGCAAGATGGAGAACAATGTTGAAGATAGATATTTTTGTTTTTTGAGCAAAAATTTGCCGTCATTGAACTGTTGATAAAGCGTCGTAAAAAACCTAAAATAAAAAAGATGGAGATTTCATTGCAACCAATTAGAAATTCCTCTTTCAGGTATGTAATAAACGATCTTCGCTCAACGGTACGTTTCTTTCAATTTCGGAAATTCGAAAAGTTGACCTTTTCAAACTTTTCCTCGAACATGAAAACTTCAACATACCGCTCTTGTAACGCATATTACTATTCTTACACAACTACTTAGAATTACTAATAAGATCTCTAACGAGAAGATTTAAATTAACATATCTTACCGTACAGTAGAATTACAGATGATTATTTGTTCATCACTATTTTAGGAATTCTAAATAAAACTGAAGTTCGCATGTAAAAATGTTAATCAACATTCTTAACATTCCACACAATACATTTTAGGAACGTTGCTCCAGGCTGTCACTTCCAGAAGGGTCTATCCACCGTCTGTTCTGGTCTATACGCAGGTTATAATCATCCGAGGCTATTGGAGAATACGTGGCGCTAGGCAACCGCATTCCATTAGGACTGTACAGTCAAACAGGTCACGATCAATCTACGCCGATCCGCTATTCATAAATACATCCTATTCGTCAAAACAGCTTTAGCTGAAGGGAAAATGTCGTTACAGCACTTAAAAAGTTACAGCTGCTATCTAAAAAAAAGTAGTACAAATATTTTTGAAACTTTTTAAGAATTTAAAGCTTCGTCTAATATAATGTAGCAAAAGTGTACAGTCGTTTAAGGTTACTACCTGTATTTATGAAAGAAGACACTAGCAGCTGTCAAAACTCTCACAGCCACTAATCAAAATGTGACATTTACAAATCTAAGCTAAATATAATTAATTAATTTAGTTCAAATAAAACTATGAATAGATGAGTCATACGATGGTGTCTACACAGCATAACAAATGAAAGACCTAGATTTTGAGATTTATTCATAATGATCCAGACTTTTAAAGATAAAGAAATGAAATTTAACGACCCTAAAGTAGGAACCCAAAATATCAATTTAAAAATCAATGCATAAAAGAAAATATAAACAAAAGAGATGAGATTGAACCCAAAAAATAAAAACAAGTTATACATTTCGACGCAGGAACTAGAAACAATAGACTAGTTTTATTATTTGGGTTGTTTCATATCTAAGGATGGAGGAGCTGAACAAAATCTCTTTTTCTGCTTCTTAATAGGCCTCTGGTCTGTTGAATCCAAATTACGATTCCTGTCATCTCTTCTGTTGTATTCCTGGTGATATTTGTGCTTAAGGAGAACCATCGCGAGCAGTGCGAACAATCCTATCGGTCGACATTCTTATGTGTTGATCCCGTTCCTTCGCCTTCTTGTTTCTTATTGTCCAATAACTTGTATATCACATGACTGTCTAATATTCTCACTTCATAAATTTACTCTATCTAGCCTTGATTTTACTGCTATTTTCTTTAGTGTACTCATTTCTGAAGCTTCCAGAAGTTGTTTTGTTTTCGTTGTACCTGCCCTTGTTTCAGCAGCATACAGTTTTATAAATGTTGGTTTTTAGTCGTATAAAGGCTATATATTTACTGTATTTTTCCATACTACTTCACTTAAATGTCCAGAAATTATGAATGCTTCATTAGCTTGTTTTCTTACATCCTTTTCAATTTTCCTATTACTTTCCAACTCCACTTCCTACTTAATTGACATTACCTGTTCTATGCTTTTATCGTTTCACTCCAGTCTGCATCGTACAGGATATTTAACTGAAGTCACACTTTTAATTTTGTGTAATATTTCCATGTTAAAATTTTCACAGCTAAGGTGGAATTGGTACAATAACCGTTGCAAGTTATCTTCTGAGCTAACAATTAATATAGCATGATCTGCGTAATATATATTAACACATTTGTTTCCAATTTTGTAGCCAGACTTATGTTTCACATCTTTAATATAATTTCATTCATAAGAAGGAATGAACTCAATGAATCTCCTTGTCTTACTCCTTTTTTTTACTGGAATGTTTTGAGTTAATTTATCTTGTACCGTTATACGGCTAAAATGATCAATATACTACAAATCTCATTGATTAATAAAACAAGAACATCAGTATATTATAAAATTCTCAAATGTTTGCAATATGTTCAAGTTTAAGATTATAAAAACCCTTATTTAAGTCAATAAAATAAACCGAACAAGATGTTGGGCACAAAATGAATACGGACAAAGGGACTTTTGCATGGCAAAGATCATTAAGAAAATCACACCAAATCAAGAAAAATATAAAAATAAAAAGTTCAAAACAAATGTTTTACCATTTTTATTATATGGTTTTGAAACATGGAAAGTAACACATGAAATAACTAATAAATTACAAACACTTGTCAACAGCTGCTGTCTCCGGCTTCGGCCTAAGCCTATACTAAAAATATGGTAGCCCAAAATTATCAGCGATGAAAAACTCGGGAAAATAACAAATCTATCTTCAATAGATCAAGAAATTAAGATAAGAAAGTGGGACTGGATAGGACATACGTTAAGAAAAGAACCAGAAAATATAACTAGATGAACAGTGGATTTAAACACGTAAGGATAACGAAGAATATAAATACCAAAAATAATCTGGAAAAAGAACAATAGAAAGATAACTTAAACAAGTAGGGAAATAATGGACAGGTGACAAGCTAATGACGTAGATTTGTTGTGGTCCTCTTTTCCACTTAGAAACTCAAGGAAAATAACCTTCGTTCAGCCGAAGAAATATAAGATAAGGTTATTTAATTTAACCGAACCTAACGTAATCTAACACTAACATAACCGAATCTAAACAAATGTAACTTAAGTTTCCAATTCAAACTAACTATAGACTGTAAATATTATTTTGTTTTGTGACGTTTCTTCTGCTTCGCCTTGTCACGACTCTTCTATTTATCACGAATTACAGCGATAAAAATAAAAATAAGCTTCATAAAACAGGACGACACTTATTTACAGAAAATAAATAAATTCAGAGTAACGGATCACTGAACGCTACCATTTTTAGTTATTTGCGTCAGATTATAAACGTTTTTGCATTTCCTCTCGTTGTGGGAGAGCTACGGTCAAGTGACGCGGTTAGACTCTTCCTCTACGGAAGTTTAACCATCTTCCTTGTACGCGTCAAGGAGTGCCTACCGTTACATCCGAAGGATTTTAAAGCCTACCAGGGAAAGCACATAGGTATTGGTGAAAACGATGTTAAGAGTTCTTCGCAAAAATTAAATTTATACCAATAATATTTAGTCACTTCTGTCAAATTTAAACACGTTTTACCGCATGTTCTAATAAGATCACAAAACAAATCGCTATATACAAGAAAACTCTGTACTTAGCGAAAATTATTGGGCATAGTTCGTTCAAATTTCTTGAGTGCAACTGAGCGTTCAAAGCAGCCACAAAACTGCACACGAGGAAGTTGTACTGAATATCCATGATTTATTCAGCTTTAGTGAAATGCAGAAGCGTACGCAAGAGGGAGATTACCGAGTTTGAACGTCCCCTCGAACTTAAAAAAAATTACGTATTTAGATTTGAATATTTTTTATTCATAATCGTTTCTTCTACTCTAATTTTTCATTATCGGAGTAACAAAATCTACATCAACATAAGGCATAGTCCTCCTGCCCTTCCTTCAATATAATCCCTGTGCTTGGTACTGCGGCATGTTCGAATTATAACAATGCTATCTTTATTATAGAGAGACCTACCGCCTTGCACCGACCTTGTAATAAAATGAACCCAACGCTTGTGAAATATATAGAAAAGGTTGGTTTAACAGTTCTGCAGTGCAGATGTGCATTGTCGATTTTAAACTCATTTTAAGAGTGGTATTCACCCGTTCGTCAAACGTTCTGTGCATTTGACAGTTCATATTTTAATAATAATAATAATAATAATAATAATAATAATAATAATAATAATATTAATATACAAAATTTAAAATACTGATAATGCAAATTGTAAACAATTTTGATAATGACCCCCCTTGACAAAATTCTGCGTACGCCTGGTGAAATGCAAGTATAACTGAACAATGACAAATCAGAAAGGAAGAGAAAATAGTAATATACTTTACAAGAGCGGTATGTTGACGTTTTCATGGTCGAGGAAAAGATTGAAAAACCGAAACGTAGTTGAGCTTTTTTTTTAATTTCCGAGAACATGAAAACAAACGAATACCGCTCGTGTTTATCGTACATTATTTTGTGCTATAAAAGATCGTTTATTACATACCTGAAAGACGAATTTATAATTAGTTGTAATGAAATCTCCATGTTGGTTTCGTATTTAGTTTAATGACGGCAATTTTTCATTATCGGAACACCAAAATATCTTTCTTCAACATTGTTGCTATAAAATGTTTTCTGTGTTTACTATACTCCAGCAGGCCGTGATATACGTCTGTTTTCCCCCAGTCTATAAATGCGAACTTAAAACAAATGGTAAGGTTATGTAATGATTTATTTTTCATTTTAATATTTTAACAATATTATTTATATAACATATTGCAGTAATAACATCGGCATCTGGAATCTTGTTGATTTTTTCACGGCTTCCTTAATGTTACTTGTATCAGGAATGCAATAAGTTTCGTGGACTAGTAGACTTTACTCAATGTTTGCAAATATTTAAAAACAATAATTAACATTGCAATTTAGGTGAAATTGCAGTGGTAAGTTTCCAATTTATAATTATTACTATGTTAAACGTCTCTAAAAATAATATGTTAAAAGCAGTAAAATGAATGTCGCGCTTAAGCGGTAAGAAGAGGGAAATTGTTATGTGTGTTACGTTGGGAATACTGAATGTGGTATTTCACACTTACCGCATATTGGTTCTGTGCGGAAAACAAGCAAAATAAGCACGATCTCGCACAAAAGAATGTCTTAGTTGTCTGGCTGTCAGCTGACAAAACTACGGCTGGATTTTCAATAAAAATAGTTGTACAATGTCAGCATATTACAAAATATGTACATATATATTTATATATAAATGTACTGTATATCCACAGTAACAACTTTCATTTTCCTGTCGTAAATCGTTGCAGATCTGTTTTCATAGTTTATGGAGATGTCTGCAGTACCGATTCCCTTGCGTCAGCTGCAAGTTCTTCTATCGGTCCCATACCAACGCGCCAATCGCGATCTCAAAACCACTTCTTTATCGGTTGTGTACAAATAAAAGAAATAGAGAATACTATAAAATAATAATAAAAGGCTCATTTAATATTCTTCAAGATTTCAATCACAGGGCAACAGGCTAGACATGTATATAGGCCTACACTTCTTAATCGAGATGTCTGAGGACCAATTTTCTGAGCTATCCTGAGATATTTTCGTGGTTTCAACTAGTTTTCTTTGCAATTGCCCGGATGCTTGTAACTTAAATAGAACTTTGATAAAAGTTTTATAAATACTAATATTGATAGTAGCACTAGTACCAACAGAAATACCTTAGTTGTAACAAGAAGATTTTTGCCCGTATTTAACGACGCTGTATCAACTAAGCCTTCTAGATTATTTAGCGTCGATGGAATTGGTGATTGCGAGATGGTGTTTGGCGGTACTTAAGTGGCTGCCATGCTTGACAATGGATTCAGATTCGATGGTTCAAACCCGAACTAAAGAGATGAGGTATTAAGGCGTTGAAAGTCATTTCACCCTAAGCAGCCTAAAGCTGAAAGCCCCGTGTCATATATTTACGGCACGTAAGATTATCTTGTCTCTGACAGAGGGGAAACAATTCGCCGTCCATTCCTTACCCACGACGTAGCACAATGGGCCCATATCAATGGCCTTCACACGTAATGAATATTATAACAACAAGAATAATAACAGTAGGCGTAGTAGTAGGTCGTAGGTTGTGAAACTTGAACTCACTTTGAGAGAGGAACAGAGCTTAAGAGTGTTCGAGAATAAGGCGCTTAGGAAAATATATGAGGCTAAGAGCGATGAAATTACAGAAGAATGGAGAAAGTTACACAACGCAGAACTGCACGCATTTTATTCTTCACCTAACATAATTAGGAACATTAAATCGAGACGTTTGAGATGGGCAGGACATTTAGCACATATGGATGAATGAGGGGAAAAGACCTTTGGGAAAGCCGAGACGTAGATGGGAGGATAATATTAAAATGGATTTGAGGAAGCTGGGATATGATGCTAGGGACTGGATTAATCTTGTTCAGGATAGAGACCAATGGTGGGCTTATGTGAGGGCAGCAATGAACTTCCGAGTTTTCTAAAAGCCATTTGTAAGTAAGTAAATAGTAGGTCGCCAATCACTACGTAACGATATTAAAAAAAATGTGTTACATTTGAATCGTTATAACTTTTGAAAAAATAAACACAGAAAAACGAAAAGTACCCTATTCTACCGTGTAGATAAAAGAGTCCCATAACATCCGCACGAAACCGGTCTAATTCTCAAAATCGGCGAGACGGGTGGGACAAAACATGCCTCGAAAACTGCATTTATGCGCAAAACTCCGTGAGATCTGAACCGACCGTCGATCGAAAGAGCGCGACGAGATGGACTAAATAAACGAGAAAAAAATGATCCGGAGTAAATTTGACCCTCAACTTTCAAAAGGTAGTCGTGAAACTTTTGTATCTTCCAACCCAAAAATCTCTGTCCAACTTTAGCTGAAGTTTTATGGTTCAATCCCTGCCATCCTATGAGGTGATCAATGTACTACGAAGTATGATTGACTCTGTGTACTAGGGTTCCTCTTGTTATTTTCATTCATCATATTTCACTTTTATTCATTTTGAATAGCCTCTGCGGTTTATAAGAACGTTAAATAAAGAATTACACATTTGTCAACGTCACTGCACGTACATGGTGAGGGAGGACAATGCAATCTTATGAGTGTAGGATTTATTTTCAGAGTTGCGGTATTGCAAAGTTTGATAATACATGAGCGTATAAACTGTGAATTGTGACGTCTCTATGCGAGTTCCCCACTTCCTTCCGCCAGCATCTCCATCTTGACGTACTTTTGTGATAAATTTCATTCTTCACAGTATCAGAGTCTAAGAATAAACCATACGTTTAAAATTCCCAGGAAGGACGAATTTACAGGATCAACACGACCTTAGAAACATGAATGGAGGCACGTACACGTGGCTTAATGGGCTATTGATGAATCAAGTGAGCAACTCGGGACGTTTTACGACACTTCTAACCTGATCAAGCTCTGTCGGCATTCAGCACCAACATAATGTACGCCAGTCAGGTAAAGGCAGAGAATAAATGCGAAATGAGGCATTTACAGCGTGACGTCTGAGATGAAGGCAGTATTTGTTGTTTAAAAAAAATCCTCCTATACACTATTTGTAATACTAATAAAGTTTATATTACACATCTTGATTACACACTATATCACTTCGGAATATGTATTATATGTCTTTCGCGTGTTAAATATTACAGTACCTAGTTAACTAGTTTCAGCCTGTTATTGGCCATCCTCAGAACTGGTTGATACTGGTCTTGGTGCCTTTTGTTTGTGTTTCCTGTGGGGGTGTGTTTGTGTAGTGTAATGTGAAGTCAAAGGGTGTGTGTGTTCTGAAATTGAATTGTGTGTTGAGAATTTTATTTTGATGTGTTTTTGTGTGTCTATATATTTCGTATTGTTCTAGTGTTCTAGCCAGAAACTAAACACACTACAACACGAAATATATAGACACATAAAAACACATTAAAATGAAATTCTTAACACACAACTCAATTTCAGAACACACACACTCTTTGACTCCACATTACACTACACAAACACATCCCTACAGGAAACACAAACAAAAAGCACCAAGACCAGCAACAACCAGTTCTAAAGATGGCCAATAACAGGGTGAAACTAGTTAACTAGGTACTGTAATATTTAACACGCAAAATATATATAATACATATTCCAAAGTTTACATACAGTACTTACACTGCTCATAATTATGATTACATACCTAGTAAACGAGTAAGCTAGAGACCGGAGATGAAGCTACTCTTAAACTCACCGAGATCTTCGTATGATTCTAAGCTCTAGCTGCTATCCCATATTTTTTAACTACAGTAGAAGATCGATTATCCGTTTCTCGATTAACCGATCATCGGATTATTCGATGGTCTTCCCACTTCCCTCCCCCATAATTAATCAGAAAACCCAGCTAATCTTCGATCTGAGTATGAAGCTGCATGTGTGACAATGACGATAGTGGAGGAGAAGATAAAGTGCCTGAATTGCGCGTTACACTACAAATTGCACTTTAATCAGTGATGACCGTCATGAGGCTTTTGGAGCGAGAAGATGATACTTCATTTCTGGGACGTTGTTTTACTTGGGAAATTAAAATGAGATCAGAGATCAGAAAGAAAGAATTGTCGGCAATAAAGTTCATAAAAAAAGTGACGGACTTCTTTAAACACAGAAATAAGGTAAGAACAAGCAGAATAGATTATCTTTTTCAATTAACTGTTCCTTCTCTCCTCTTCATTACGTCAGGTAATCGAGGTTCTATTGTATTATGCAAGAGTTGTCACCAACCAGCGCCACTGTAGAATCTAAGTGCAGATAAAGCTAAATTCCGCATTTCAATCCGTTTCCCTCGCAGAACTTATTTATCTTGACTGGCATACAATAGGCTACACATCATGCGTCTGGAGTTTAGAATTGCCATGATTTCTGGACCTCGGCTGTAAGAGGAGGTTGGGCTAACCACATCAAGTATAGTACCCGCTTATGGTTTCTGTGAGGTTGCTTTTGTTTCTTGCTTCATTTCATTGCGCACTATCGATAACTTCGTTATGTACATTTTTATTTCTTTAGTTTAATAATTTCAACAATGATGTCCTTGCAAAATAAATAAAATTATTCGGACATTATTTTAAACAAAATAAATATTTTATGAGACGTAGTATATGACATAGTCAATGAAATAAAGACTGCTTAGTAAGCTGACAACTTCTCATCTGAGATACTGGTGTTCGAATTCCGACAACATCTATAAGGCTTATAGTCAGTGTATTGTTCCTGCATTGCTGTTATTTTTATGGTGTATTTGCTATGTGTTCTCATACTGGATAAGTGGAAGAGAAGGCCTTATTATTTTAACTATGCCAGTTAAAATAAATCTATTAAATAAATAAATAAATAAAGCGACTATGGTTTTTCCGAATACCGGTTTTCTATGCCTTTTCTTCTCATCATTTACATTATCGAGCCTGTCACGCAGGCGGCCCGGGTTCGAGTCCCGGTCAGGTAATTTTTCATTGAAAAATCCACAGTGACACTTGTGGCGAACAGGGTCACAGTTGGAGTTTTTCTCGGAATTCTCCCGTTTTTCCCCATATTAGGCATCTACATCATTCCATCACCATTTCGTCATCATTCCATAGCATTCCTCGATCGCCGGCTGACGACGTACGGAGGGGGCTGGCCTAGGGACGAGGGGGGTTGCCTGCTCGAAACTTGAGCGAACTTTAGTGTAGGCAGCCGGTATGGGTTTGGGTATGCGTCTATCTTGAAGGTTAGCGCAATAGATCATAACAGGTCGCAGTGCTGAGCCTCCATCCCGTAAATTCCATTCCATTATCGAGATATCTCACAGTCTTCTAATAACTCCTATAGCTTATAAAAGACATTAAATACAGAATTTCAATTACAAAACTAAATTAAAAATAAAATTCTTAAGATAATGTACATCAAAAAATCAAAATCGATTTCGGAGAAACGTAAGTTATTTCTAAATATTTCGTGCAATAGGAAAGAAAATATGTATTTTGTATAGTAAGAGAAATTGTCAATTATTACAATATTAATATTATTAAAGGTAAATAATAACAAATTTAAATTTCCCTGTATACGGGTTTATTTGAATAGTTTCCTCACAATGAAATGCGACAAATAATATTTGATGTTTTGAACACAAGGAAAATCTTCAAAATAGTATATAGTTTTCCGTTGCTGCATTTTTTCCTTCATTCTCACCAAAGGAACACACGAGTTCTAGGAAACGTGACTCATAACCCCCGCCACTGACGCGATGCTCATTTGAATGCGCTACAAGAAGCACTCACTAGTCTGACCGACATCCTTCCTCCACTCGTGACGTAATGCAAACCAGAGGTTATATACGCGGACTGCACCCTTCAGCCTCTGAGAGAAAGTCGCGCCAGTCTAGCGTATTGTTGTGACAGAAGACGATCTGATCGCTAGAGCGCAGTGTTTCTGTGTAACTACAGTGTTATTTATTTCAATAAAATAAGTGTTTTCGTGATTCAGAAAGACATGCCTTCGTTTCAATTGTGAGTCATCATGAAGCCACTTTATCAAATAAGTGTTTTAAGTGAAGTGATACCTAATACGGATTGAGTTTGTTTTGTGATTGTTCTATCTAAGAAGACGGACAATTCATTGTTGTGACCAAAGAAGATAATGCTATTGTTTCGACGTAAGTACATATTTTAATAATAATGGTAGCAAATAAAATTCAAACTTACGAAGATCACGTATTAATGTACGCGCTTGTTAAGCATGCCGGTATACGTCAACATTCATTCTCCAAATTTACAGCAGTTGTCACACTGCTGCTGTAAAAACTTTGAAGGTGCGTCATAAGTAATTTGACTAATTTGTATATAAAAGTATTTGCCGGTTGTACCAAATTATTGTTTACGGAAACATTATAAACTGAAAAGAGGTTTTCATAAATTTAAAATACATTTTTCCGAACCTGACCCTTTCGTGAATTTGTAACTATCAATACACTATAAATATGCATCCATAATTAAAATGATTGCTTCTGTTATCTGTTATATTGTTGCTTGTATAGCATAAGTAATAGGCCTACAAAAGATAAATACGGAAGTCATTGCCGGAGTCATTGTTGATCATATGTGACAGCTATTCACAATAAACCGTCCACTCTATTGCTAATTATCTTTTTCTTATTCGTTTGTTCATTGCAGTAGCACCGCGATTCTGTGAAGGCGTTACGTTCTAAATTACATCACTTGAAGTGTGGAGACGTGATGAAATTTCAAAATTAAAATTACTCATGTGTTTTCTATTACAATTATAAAAATACATATCCAATACATAGGCCCTAATATGCTTACAACAAAATCTAACTTCTATTGCGTCAATCGTGTCTATAGAGAGAGCAAAGAGCTAGAACTTTATGTTTTAAGTTATAACCTTGGCACAGAGTAGTGAATGGTTAGCATACTTATCCCAGAGAAAGTATATTGATTGGCATTCGTGTAATGAAAGGATAAGTGGAAATCAGATATACCTTATATTTTGGCAAAGATTTTTATTATTAGATTAGAATGTGTGCGAAGTCGGTACGGAATGAAGTAATTTGATCCATGTACTGTATAGATGATTTTATGTATTCAAAACATAAACGCACGAAAATTCCTGTAAAAATATTTCGTTGTCTTTCATTATGTACCATTAATAATATCTGTACCTCGGCGCAGATTCTGATAGAGTGCCGATAAGCCAGTGCATCTTTATCACATTTACCCTCGCTTTATTGGTAGAATAATTATCTTTGCTCATAAAGTTTTTATTTCGGTTTGCTATTGTGGGACAATTCGAACTTTTTATGTCATTCCTTGTATGTGCTCTTATATTTATAACTGTTTAATATAGCTATATGATACAATCAAACAATATATGAAATCGTTTATAACAGTGCAGTTTTTGATTGTGTCGAATATAACATAACATTAATTACTGTTAATTTATTTAATTTAGTCAAGCTCAGGTGCATACTATTTCAATTTCATTAAACTGTGACAATTAACAGTTTTATTATATATATATATATATATATATTGCAAAGTCACAGTTTGCGGTGAGGGGGTAGAGATAGAAGTTTACAATGCTTCTTAATGCTCTGACTTTCACGATCAAGATGAGCTTTGATTGAGTCGAATATGACATCCATTGCTGTCAAATGATTTGATTTATTCAAGCGCAGGTGCATACGGTTTCAACTTCATTAAACTCTGACAGTTATCTCATTGCCTTTCACTTATCTTCCTCCACCGCCGAGGGGCCAGGGTATCCTTTTCGCATTTACCCCTGCCCCATTGGTAGAATTCTCTTTACTCAAAATGTCTATAATCTCGGGACAAAGAAATCCTTTACACTAAAATGTTTGCTATTGAGGGACAATTCGAACTACTTATGCCATTCTGTTTATGTGCTCTAGCGTTTATATTTATTCATTCATTCTTTTCTATCTAAGGACAGGTCTTTCACTGCAAGCCCAGCATTCTCCAATCTTCCCTATTTTCCGCCTTTCTCTTAGTCTCCGTACATGATCCATATATCTTTGTCTATCATCTGATATCTTCCCCTGTCCCGAACTTTTCTTCTTCTCTTCCTGAACAGTTTCAGTATTAAGGCTGGTTCACAATAAACCGGGAACGGAGACGACAACGAGAAAGAGAACGGAAATATTATTAAAATAAATGTATTTAAATGTGAGTATTCACAATAGTTAATTGTGAATGCTCATATTTAAATACATTTATTTTAACAATATTTCCGTTCTCGTTCTCGTTGTCTCCGTTCCCGATTTATTGTGAACCAGCCTTTATTCTTTCTTCACCAACTGTTTCTAGCACAGCTTCTTTTCTTATTTTGTCAATCCGTTTCACATGCTCTATTCTTATCCATATCCATATTTCAAATGCTTCTAATCGTTTCTCTCCACTTTGGCTAAAAACAGATAACAATAAATATGACTCAAATAATATGTGAAATTAATTGTTTATAACAGTACGGTTTTTTATTGTCTCAAATATGACATCCTTTACTGCCAATTGATTTAATTTATTCAGGCACCGGGTGCATACGGTTTCAACTTCGTTAAACTGTGACAGGTGTCTAATTGTCTTTCACTTGTTACCTTTCTTCCTCCTCCTCCTCCTCCTCGTCATAAGGAAGCAGCACTAATTTAAAACTACATTTGTATGAGCTCTCCAAGATTGATAATTTTTGTGAGAAATTTGCTTTATGAATAGCTAAGGCCTGAATGTGACATTATTATGTTATTACAACGTCTTTATATATTTTATTACCATTACTACTAATACCACTAACACCATCACCATTATTTTGACTCCTATTACAAAGTTGTAAATCTGAATCTATTGATAACGGACAAACATCCATGCGGTACGCAGGCTTTGAACTCATAACCCTGACATCCACGTCAAAGGTACGCAGCCCGTTGCGTACATCACGGCCTTACATACTTATAACTTTGCAATATTAATGCAAGCATATGAATATATAAATGTCACAACTATTAAGTTCATCATTTATTGGGGAGATTGCATTACAAAACGTCCGGTTTTTATGGAATCCATTAAGAAATGGGTATTCGTCGTTTGAGTAAAGGAAAACCGCAGAGGAGCGGAGGTGATCTAAAGGCAGGCTTGCTCGGTATGGGCCGCGCCTGTCGGGTGTATCCTGGTCAACACGACACAGCCGGGGCGCGGCGGGCATTCATGTGGAGTGTTGACATCAGCTATCGGCGGCGATGAGGGGAATCGCTCACACGCGCCCTGGAATTTTGACAATTGTATGTTTTGGCAACGAGGCCCGGAAACAAATGCTGTTCACTGAACCTTATAACATTGTTCAAATCAATATTTCGACGGAATAATAAATTATTTTATATACCACGCCTTTGTGTTTTGTTTAAACTCACGCAATGGCAGTCTCATACTCGATTGTTTATTTTGGTTGGGCTGCATACTAGACCTATACCTTTGTAAATATTTCCTCTGTATCTGCAATTATTTACCTAATGATAAGACTAACTTGTCCTACATTCCATACACAATAGACTGGGTAGATAGTGTCATGTATTCATTACCTTATCGTTGGTCATGTTCTGTAGTTTGAAATGTAGTGGAACAGCTTTTATTCGAATACTTCAAATATATGAAATATCACATTTTAGGCACAACCGAACGGCTTGAATGTCGACTTTCCACGCTGGAGTCCTGGGTTAAAATCCTGGCGAATTCTAGTGGAATTTATTGTGAACATAGCTGTGTTGTCGAAGAAGAAGGTTTTCTCGCGATGGCTTCTGCTTCTCTCTATTTTAATGATACCAATATTTCATCAGCATTCATGATGGTCTAATGCTATTAGATCCCAGGTTCACGGGTTCTAACTTGGCCAGGGACAATCCTTTTCCTTCAAAGGGTAGGTAAAGAACTTTTTCCGTAATAGAGGGATTCAGGCCATATTATCCGGCCAATTCTCGTCCATGTCCTAATTACAAGTAGAATTGTACCAATTTCCATTCCATCATGAACATTACGAAGTGAAGAGAAGCATTTGAAATGTGAATATGGAGAAAGATGAAGCTTGTGAAATGGGCAGACAGAATAAGAAATGAAGCTGTGTTGGAATTACAGGCCCACAAAACGTTCAAGCAATTTATATTTTACATTAAAAAAAGTCACTCGTAATCTGAATTGAATATTAGATTGAAAATAGTTCTGTATTGAAATAAGGTTTGAATATTAAATTCAAAGAAAGAGTAGGTGAGGAAAGAATGAAGCTCAAACTGATCAGGAAGAGAAAAAGGAATTGACTGGGTCACTGGCTAAGAAGAAATTTCCTACTGAATGATGCACTGGACGAAATGGTGAACGGGAGAAGAAGATATCAGAGGATAGACGACATTAAGATTGATCATATGCGGAGACTAAGAGGAAGGCAGAAAATATAAAAGATTGTAGAATGCTGGGTTTGCAGTGAAAGACCTACCCTCGGGCAGAAAACTATGAATGAAAAATTAATGAACATTCAGCCAGCATATTACAAGTTCAACAGACCCCAAAGGTTCAGTTCCACATAGGGAATATATTCGCCATACTCGACAAACGTGAACCGAAAGTAATGCCTCTAAAGCACGACGCTTACAGGCACCACAAAACATTTAAGCTACTTATATTTTACATTTAAAAAAGTCAAATATTAGATTGAAAATAATTCTGTATTGAAATAAGGTTTGAATATTAAATTAGAAATTTCGTACATATCAATTTTTGGGCACTTTAAATTTAAAATGTTGTAGAAAAACAAATAAAAATGTATCTTGAAAAACACTAATTTGGAATAAATTCGTACCAAAAACAAAAATTAGCGTATACACAAAATTTCGCGTTATTTCGCAAACTTAAACTTACAACATTTTGACTTGGAAGGGCTCAAAACATAATATTTTGCATTTATCAGCTGAAAAACCGTATTGCGTAAATCCGTGGTTTGCGGAAACTACGTGTCTCTACTAATAACATGCCCAGGAACTCTCATTACATATGTACCTATGTTTAATGTAAGTGTGAGGACAGAACGAGTTAAATGGTTCAGTCCTTGAAGGTAGACACTAAACAAGAGAAGAAAGGTGTGTTACTTACGGGGTATTGTTCTTCGCTTACAGATTTGTCTCCAGTAAGATGGCAGCGTCGCAAGAGCAGCAACGACAAGGACTTGAACTGCTACAACGTCCGGGACCGCATCGTCGTAGTGGGCGAGGGCTGCGACCGCATAGGACGCGGTTCGCCGCGGCACACTCGTGCGTCGCCCATCTCCTCCAGGGAGAAGCGCAACCCATTGCTGGACAGGGTCAAGAACACGCGTCTCTCGTGCTTTCGGTCCGGCACCAACATCCTGGCCGTGCCGGAGCCGCAACCCGAACCGGAGGTCGTCGAGCAGCCGGAGGACATCCAGGAGGAGAGGCAAGGTCTGCTGGACTTCGACGAGGACAGCCTCAAGGACAGCGACAGTGTCAAAGAGCACGAGGTGGGCAAGCAGTCGGTGGACGACGATGACGAAGTGTTCAGGGACGCATACTCGGGTGGCTGCCGGTTCAATGCCAGTGGCGGGGTGTTCAGTGTATCGAAGTCGAACGATAACGTCGTGTACTACTGCGGTGAAGGCGAAGACTCACTTGTGCGTCATTCTATGTACGTGGATGTGGACGAGATCCAGGAGACACCCAAGCAGAAGAGTCGGCTCAAGAGGGGCTCCCGAAGCCAGGACTCCTTCAACTCCTCCTCGTGCTTGTCCGCCAAGCTGCGCGCTATGTCGGAGAAGTACCTCAAGTCCTCGACGAGCAAGTTCCTCGCCAAGCTCTACCGCAGTGCGGGTAGTTCCACCCCGCCTGATGACGGCAAGCCAAGACGCGGTAAGTCCAGCTCCAAGGCCAAGCTGAGGAGCTTCTCGTACGGCGCATTGCCCGGTCTGGAAGAGTTCCAGCGCCGCCATAACCCCCTGTACCACGAGGACGACGACGAGGACATCGTTGCCGATGCCGACGAGGACGAACACGCCGTCGCCACCTGCGAGGTCGAGGACTGTGACAGTGGCATCATTGTCAACGACTCCGCCAATTCCTCTATGATGGAGGGCACAGAGAGAGCGTCCTTCTCCAAGCGCGAGAGTGGCATGCATCTGCGCAGTGCGTCCCAGGACCAGCAACACGTTCTCCCAACCGAGTCCAGACGGTCCCCGCAGCGGGCAGCGTCCCTCGATCGCAGAGAGGTGTTCAGACGGTTCGGAGGAGACCTTGAACTCACAGAGAAGCAGCGTCGTCGCCAGAGACTGTGCGTGGCGTCGCTGTCTTCTCCACCGCAGACGCCACCCCCAGTACCGCCCCATGGCGAGGGCTCAATGCCCCAGAAGATCGGCGGTAGTAGGAGGGAGTTCAAAGTGGTGAGGCTCCAGCGCAGTGAACCTGGCGAGGGACTGGGCATCTTCATCGCCAAGACTCAGCTGTCTGAGCAGGGCAGTTGCGGTTATGTGGTGGCCCACGTCGTACCAGGGGGACTTGCTGACAGGTCAGTCATTGTTTGAAACTTCGTTGTACTCCTAAGCCATTTGATAACACTGTAAGAGAACATTTAATTAAATACTTGCAGAAAGTACAGTTAAATTAAAATAATTCTGAATCGAACAGTAAATTTTACTGAATAGTCTTTTAGTTACTTTTCTCCTTCGAGAACTGCTTTGTACTGTGTTGACTCACTGGTTTTGCGCCATGTTAATCACATGGCCAGCGAGTCCCACTATTTGTAAATGTTTAATATGGATTTATAATCTTCACATGAGTGACGACAGCCAGAGTGCCCAAAAGATGGTCTTTGAAAAATAATTTATGATGTTAAAATATGTGTAGGTACCTAACGTATATCTCTTTAATATCGAGGAAACACCTCAAATGTTTCCAATACATTAACATAGATAGTTTCTTCCTTGACACTGTCCAAAATGTTTCTCGAAAAACCTTGTATTTCTAAGATTAAAGTAAACAATTCTTGAAATACCTTCGCCCATAAGTATATCAGTTATCCTGTATTCCAGTAATTAAATAACATCATAAAAAAGTCTATATTACAACGAAAATTAGCTAATAAAATTGTAATCTATAGCTAACTGTCAATAACAATGGAGACAATTCTATTGTTCTGTTGCAATACTGGCTTAAAAAAACTACAGGTATTCTCATATCTTCGTAATTGTAGTTGAGTTAGCATCTTAAAAATCTATTTCAGCAACTGCTAGAATTTAATAAAGAGTTTCTATATCCAAACAAAATAACAGTGAAAATTGATCAGAAACATTCATTTTACAAGAAATTTTTTCAACATTTTCTTTTGCAGGGACGGCAACCTCTGTGTTGGTGATGAAATCATCAATGTGAATGGAAGACGTCTGCGTGGACTGACAATGGCTGGAGCAAGGGAGGCTCTAGGAAGTGGACCCCGAGACGTAGACCTAGTAATAGCCAGAGCACAGGAACAGCCAGAAACTCCCCCACCACGACCAGCAGCTCGGAGAAAAAGCACCATGCTGGAGAGCTCAGTTGACTATGAGAACATTGTGATCATGTCATCCACGACAGAAACGCCCACCAGCCAAGCAAACAAAGACTATGAGGAGATGGTGTTCAAGTTCCCATCACCTGCCAGTAAGGTTATCAAGAAGCGGCAGCACTTCCAGAAGAATAGCCACCACAGCAAGGTGTTCCGTCGAGCCATCGTCAGCTATTCTGATGGACAGCGCCTTGGCTCCGCAGTCAGTCAGGGGGAGGTGTCAACTGAATCTCGCACAGGTTGGTGCAGTTTGTTTTAGACAAATGTACAGATCTAATAGAGTAACAGCAGAAATATTTCTGTGTTATTTTGTTGTAATTTGTAGGATAGTGAAACATATTGTACGTTTTAATCACATGGTACTTTTAATACTCTGAATCATTGTCAGTGATTACGCTTATCATATTGTGCTGTAGGCAAAAAAATGATTCTGTTATCTGAGGTAAGGAGGAAGTTGTTTTGTTTTTTGTATTCTCCTAACAAATCAAAGTATCACCATATCGTCGAAACATCGCCCCAGTGATGTAGGGTTTAAGCGCTATCCTCTAGACCTGAGAGTTGAGCATTCAAACCCGGCTGGGCTGCAAAAATCCGAAGCATAAGTCCTGCAGGTGGGACTTTAAATAAACCTGTGTCCCGTGTAGGAGTGCTCAAGCATGTTAAAGACCTCCAAGCCTAAATCAGAGCCTCTGGATCAAATTTCTCCTTTCTCGCATCCTAGTAATACCCCTGATCATATATAAAGGATTGTTCAGCCTTATAGGCTTTGACGGCAACAACTTTTATCAATTTCACTATGCTGCTACCTAGCTACTGCATACGAAGTCACGTTATAACTCTCATTTGAATTGCATGGAGCAACTGTACTTCCATCTAGCAGTCGTTCTCAATCGACAGTGGCGATCCTGGTGGTTGTTCTCTTCCACATGTTACCGTTTTTAACATAGAGGTGGTCAATCTGTTATATGTGTGATCAGGGGTAATACCTTAGTTGCATAGTATGTAGGTGTTTTTTAACTTGTACCAGCAAGTCATTTGTGATTTGTATCGTGTAAATTATAACAACCATAATGAAAAGAATGTGTGGAAAAATTATCCATAGTGAAGACAGAAATGTAATAATTAATTTGTTCTTAATGCAATTATATGTCTTTGTGAAAAATTAAATAGAAATCAATAATAAGTTACTTCGAAAAATGCACTGAAGTTTGAAAAATGTAGTTGAAAAAGACTTTAAAGAAAGAAAATTCTTTACATTCTTATGCAGACATTCACTTCAAAGTGAAAGTGACCTTTAAAAATGACGAAATATGCGTAATCAATACAGAAATAAGTTCAGAATAGAATACTCAATATAGCTATACAAAAAAGCTATTTTGATCACTTTTATCATCCTTGTAGTCTTCAACAAAAAGACTAAAAATAGATTATTAATGTAGAAAAGGCACGGCTTCACATAAAATAAACCAGATCCTTACTTTGTTTGAAGTGTTATAAATATCTCACAATATCTTCTCTATTACAGAAATTGGCAGCAAAGAAGACAACAGTCTCACCTCCACTACCAACTTTTGCACATTACCCAGGCGGCCTCGTTCATCCGTCTGTTCCTTCCATACTGTCATCTTCGAGAAGGGAAACGGCAAGAAGGGCCTAGGCTTTACTATAGTAGGAGGTCGCGATTCACCTCGTGGGGCTCTTGGCATCTTTGTAAAAAGTATTTTACCTGGTGGACAGGCAGCTGAAGACGGCCGTCTCAGAGCAGGTAATGATCAACTATTGAAAATAGGAAACAAATCTTCGATGCAAATGACCTTACTGGGAAATATATTACATGAATGAATTTGTCTGTCTTCCAGGAGATGAATTGTTGGCTGTAAATGGGCAAGTGTGTCACGATCTCACGCATTCTGAAGCTGTAGCACTCTTCAAGAAAATTAAATCTGGTCCTGTTGCACTCCACGTCTGTCGCAGGGTTCGAACCAAAGACTCGTGAGTATTATAATCACTACTGTTGAATATAATCTAAGATGCGCTCACTTTTCTTCACGCAGTCAAAAGTATTTAACAAAAAAAAAAATGCATTTGACATTAATTTGACTTTATATCCATTAGTTTGCTTGTACCCAATATATTTTCGTGGATAAATAGGACTATGCATCTGTTCAGATGGTCCAGATTCATTACTTCATTTGAATCGCACAGAATACGATTTGGTGTGTAGTAAATTCCTATCCCTTGAAGGTGACCTGCTAAGCAGTCGTGGCTTGTCCATAGTCTGAACATTAAAACTGTAGTGTTTCGTGGGTCTTGAATTATTATTCCAGGATTAGTTAAAAGAATCTTCCAGTTCTGGTCTTTGGAGATATCTTCATTATGTCACTTTCAGATAAATCAAAATTTACTTTAAATTGTTTCACAGAACAGAATGAATGACTTTGGTTATAGTAATGAGAAATTTTGGTACCCTTTTTTGCTAAGAAATCTGCTATTTCAGTTCATTACTCCTTATGCCACAGTGAGAGAATAATTGTGTGAATCTGATAAGATTAAATCATTTTGGAGTTTCTTTCATATACAATAGATTTTGTAAGAAAACAAATATAACAGCAATTTCTGCAAAAAAAAAAAAAATGTATTGTGTTCTGACCCACTGAGTAATAAAAGGAGAACAGAGTGCATGTTCTTCCAGCTCCTGCACCTCTATGATTTGATAAGAAATATTCATCTGTATAAATTAACTGTAAAACTCTTTGTGTGGATAATGCAACTCGTCAATTTCTAATATTAAAGTTTTCATAATAAATAAATATATATATACCTTCATTAAATTTAATTTGTTAGTCGGATGTCTTGTGGATCGACTTATCGTAGTGACGGCTCAGATTCAAATTCCTGCAAGTGAAAGAATTCGTTAAGGACAAAGAGGTTAGGGGCAGGTTTTCTTAGGTATTCTCATCTCTTCGCCACCACAACAATCTGAGGAATTGTACGGCCTTGACAGCCAGCATTGTGATATAGCCTTTGACACAAAGCAGAGGCTTCATATTTTGCCAGCCACTTGAGCTGAAAGCAGATTAAGAAAGAAACAGAAAACTATATAAATTAAATTAAAACTATAAATTAAATTTTAGAAATCCAGATAACTTTATAAACAAAAACTAAGCATGTTCAAATTAACGGGATAGAGAAACAATGGAAAGAATATGTTGAAAGATTACAGAAAATGGTATTTAAGTACAGTACAATCCTAATATAGTGCAGTCCGATATACAGGGAATTTGATATAACGCAATAAAGAAACTGACTGCCAGGAAAAATAACACTAGTAAAATTATTATAGTCATGACGCTGTTATTCCCGGCATGACTCCTCCTCTTTGCTTACATCTTAGGAAGTGAAGGCTCTATAAAGTCTAGGTAGGTAGTATCGTTCGCCATTTTTGTTCTTTCGTTGCCGAGCTACCAGACGAGGGATCTATTTGCCAAACCATTAAACATTATCATGTCATAGCTCCTATGATAATAAATCAAACGCACTGTAATTCAGCAAGTAATTTAGAACGTCCAGATGTGCTTTTTAAACAAAAAGCCAAAATGGCAGGCGATTATATTAAGTATTTATCGACCCTGAGAAATGGAAATGCATGTCTTCATCAGCGAATTACAAGTCGCACATGTTTAAATGTAGCCAATCTGCAACGTGATTGGCTGCCGGAAATTAGAGCGACGGGACTATAATTGTTGAGATTCAGTAAATTAGTCTGCATAGAACAATTCTGCATTACAGTACTTATAACTAACCTTATCTTGAGTTGAAAGACCCGCACTATTTCTAGCTCCCTATAATTCTGCATAACCGTTTTAATTCTGAATAGTTAAGTGCATTAAATTCCTAATGCTTAAAAACATTTAAGTACACATTACAGAGTTGACTCTATAGCAGCTGATTTTGACTATCTTCTCAGAAAACTCTCTTGACATAGAGTTGTAATTTTTGGCTCGCATCTGTAACCACTAGCAAACAACTAAAGACAACCCTCACTCTCTTGTCCACAGGTGTTTAATCTTAATCATATTACATTCGTATAATGTTGAGTCTTCAGTTCAGTGCACCTGTGATGTCTCAGAAAAGAAAAGTCTATTCAGTGAGTGATAAACTGAGAATAACTGACTGTGTAAAGAATAGAAAGTCAAAGAAAAGTTTATCACGTGAGTGAGTCATCCCATTTGAGATGATCAGAAACTGAATGAGAAAAGAACATGAAAGTTTTATGATTCTACCTGCCACACCTTGCAATCATCCTGTGGTTAAGATGTAATGCAGAACTGAAGTATGTCCCCCAACAACCGCATTATATCGGGTTTCTACTGTACCAATAATTAATTGTCAGAAGATAGCTGTATTAGCAAAACAAGGAATATAGCTCATAATTTTAATTGTCAAAATTTTATGAGGACTGGAACATGTTGTGAAGGTTTAATTCTTATGGATGGTGATGATTTCCTACTGTACATTTGTACAAAATTAGCTCATTGCTAGGGAACGGATTTCTAGGTGCTAAAAAAGAGAGAGATTTAGGTCTTTATAAAATCCAATTTAGGGCTTTTGTTTAGTTTCTGGGTGCTGAATTGGAGACCCAAATGCTATCAGAAAAAGAGGCTGATCACTGATTGATCAGTTTCAGTTTGCATAACGATGATGCATTGACGCAAAAACTAATTTGTAAGCTCTTGCAAGATAGTCTTGTTCTTGCCTAACCTGAACAATGTACCACCCCTTTTATGCTAGGATAGACTTTTCCAAATAAACTTCAGTTCCGGTAACTGGGTAAAATCTTCTTCCCCCCTTCTAAGACCAATATTGAACGAACTTGACAGACACCAGTGTTTGTAAGATTCTTTTTAAGTGCCATTTTTGTAGTTTTTCTGGACATTTTTGCATCTTAGTATCGGTATTTTTATATTTTTATTTTAAATATATGTAGCAATTAAAAAGGCGCTTTTCAGGCATTTATGGCTAATTTAGGTCTATAGACTTTAATAGGGGGATCCTGTAATATAAATATAAAACTAGAAATCCGTTCCCTACTCATTACTGATACACATGTTATGATTCCTCTACAATTGTTAAGGTTTTGCTAAGGAAGGACTAAATTGGAAGGAATAGGAGCTTTATTATGAGAATTGTTTTATAAAAATATAGTATACGTTTATTTCATTACAATAACAAAAACAAACATAATCACAACTTATTTCTCTAAAAGATGCACAGAAAGATTGTGAGTGACACATCATGTATAGCATAGCGTGAGAAGGAACTTGAACTAGACAGTAAAATTAATTCTGGGTTTTCACAGGTTTCCAAGGTTATGCTATTGTGTCTAGCAGAGCCAATCCTTGGCGATCAGTCTTTCTGATAATACAATGCCAGCTACTCTATAAAAGTATACTTCTGTCACTCACAATGTTTCACCACATACAGCAATATAAACTGTAATAAAAGATGTTGTTCGCATTAACAAGCTATTAACAGTTATTGGCACATTTTTGTTACAGATCGACGAAAGCCAAATCTTGTACAGATCTGATACAAGGAGTGGGACCAGAAGAGTGATGTGCCATACAGTCAACAAGGCTACCGATATACTCAGCTGTTACTCATCTTGAGCTTACGTCAAGAAGTAAACAGCACTCCCTTGTCTGCAGTGACTGAACCTCACTGTTATGACAAGCACTGCAGTCAGTGCTAAGAACACGAATTTGCGAAAGTGTTCACTGCAGCTCATGACTACAGTCTATTCATTTCTTTTTCACAAGACATGAAATTACCGAGATTCAAAAGAGTTGACATTTTTCAGAATTAAAAATTTAAGCAAAAAACTGGCTTCACTCAATTACTACAGTGAAAGATTTTAACGAACTGCAAAGTAATGCCATTTAAATTAATTTGCATTTCATTCAAATTTTTTATGTATTAATGTTTCACTACGAAATTTCGTTAAAAAAATACTGCAACCTGTACAATTTCATTATATTGTATTAATCAGGCCAACATTAATTCATTTACGTCCTCATTCAGGATAACACAGTTCAATGTAATAAAAAATATATTTCTCTTATTTTTCCATACAGTTTAAGAGCCTTTTTATAACAGGTAAAAGCTTATAAATTAAACAAAGTTATTTACATTAATGCATTTAATATGCGTCGTTTAAATTACACCAGATAACGAGTATAACGATAAAAATAATTATACAATACTTTAACTAAAAGACTTTCAGTATAAGTCAACAGGTGAACTCCACTGGAAAGTACGTAGACAAATGACTTTGTGTCAAGTGTCCAGGCAATAAAATAAATAAATACTGTAACTAAATGGAAGAAATTACCGAATTCATAACACAACAAGAAATGAGCGTGATAATGCGTAACTTTCCTCAGAAATAGACATAATACAGTAGTTCACTCCCATGTCACAAAAATCAGAACCATATTTTAAAAAATGTCAATTCTTTAGAATAGAGATGGCCGGCAATTTCGAAAATGGTATTTGACTTCAATAGGTGTTATTGCATAGTAATAAAATCAAATGCACTGTGGCTGTCAAATTCTTCTGTACTAGCAGAAGAATATTCTGACTCTTATGTAATTGTAGTAGACCATTTCACATTTCCAACATTTTGGCACTAGAAGCAAGAGTTGATCAGAAAATAAGATGAAGTCTACTGTTTTGTTCGCTAGGTGTAAACATGTATGATAATGATGTGTTAGCAAATGTAATATACAATAATAAAACGCTTTACCTTTCTCAAAAGTGATCTTCGTAACAGTTACAATGTCATATATGTACACGAAATGTTATTATTTTCAGATTAGCTCTTGTATGTGCATTATGATTACAGTAGTACAAATTAGAACAGTTGCTATGCAAACTCTCTTTCAGACTTTGTACAAATAGCAACAAGCATAGAGAATACTTCAGGAAATGCACAACATTTAGGCAGTTTAACACCATGGAGATCTACAGTGTCAATCCATTCTCATAAACATGCTGATGTCAACACTGCCATCTTCTCACAAGTTTTAAACTCTGAAAAAGAGAACAAATCGTGCAATGAGTCATGTGCTTCTTGCCTATGCAAGATATTTCAAGAGTAGCTATTAGATGTACTCAACGATGTATGTTAGTTACCATAAAGACATTGAAGTAATGTCATTTGTAAATAAATTGTATTGTGTGCAATAAAGCATACAGTCATTTCCTCCTTATCACTTTTGTTTATTTAACACGTAAATCCTTTCTTTATATCCGAAGAATCCCTTTTATCAATTTCTTGGAATCATTTCAGCTGTTGGTTGAATCTGTGTGTCTTGTGCCTACCAATGATGGTTTCACAATATTTACTCCAAGGAGGAAAAATGAATCAGCAGAGAGGTCTAGGTGGAGTTATGAAGGCATAGGATATTATTTGTATGCTACTACACTAACCCTCAAGTTAGGAGCATTCCAAACCGACACCCTAAACCTCGGATTTTTAGGCACCTAAAATAGGCCCTGAATTTATCAAAATAGGCATTAAAAACATAGATCTAGGCATTAAAAATACAATTTCAAGCAGCTAAAAATACTATTTTATGCAGCTGAAATGTAACTTCCATCCACACAAACTATAGTAACCATAAAAATGCAATTAATTAGTGAGTATTAAGCATTATGGCATACAGTGACAAAAACGTAAAAAATATTGCAGTTAGAAACTTTATTTTTGTTAAGTCTTACATTATGAATACTTGTACGTAATTTTTAATGAATTCATCAGTCTCATTGCTCTAAGGCTGCTAATACATAAGTGCTCATATTATAATTAAATTAATTTACCAATGAATTTACAATTAACACATTATTCATAATTGGTATTGCAATACATAATAACGTTTTTCTCTCATTTTCTATTGTGAAACTTTGCCTTTTCTTAGACAACCATTTCATAAGCGAATTCTTCTCAATGATACCAACGCAATGGATGCATATTTAAATCTAGCAATATTTGCCATGCTGATTTCTTTAGGGAGCACTACATCTTCCTGATTCATCATATTCCTCAACAAAACCTGACAACCTTCCAGGAATTTCTTCATTCCTACAGTCAAACTACACTGGAGTCCCTTCATTGTTCATAAATGGGGGTAAAAACTATCAGCCAATCAAAGGCCATTTAATACGTTTGTACATACTGTGTACTACGTTACTGGTCTTCTTTGTCTGCCCCTACCTCGGCGATCCAACCACTGGCAAGCAATGAACTCAGGGACTCGTAGAAGCCAACTTTTTTTTGAAGAAAATACGGGAGACTATGGAATCAATAAAATTTCAGATAGAAAATAGACAAACTTTTCCGTTCAGTTATTAAAAAACAACTTTATTCTACACTTCGGCAGCTAGGCTTAAATTAAGAGTATTATGAGAAAGATTTTGTCTCACATAATAGTTGAAGCCGACTGCAGTTTTCAGCTCTGATTTGGTTAAATGTGTTGTCCTCATGTTTCGAACATCTGTACAATTATTGTTTACGAGCTAAAACACTCTCTTTGAACATTACTACTTGGTATGCTTAGAACAGAACTAGCCAGTTTTTCCAAATTTTATAACATTAACATGATTTGATTTTAGACAGGTGAGCACTAAAACCCATTTTTGGCTAGCATTACCTCCTATAAAAGTCACACATGTTAATGCATTTCTTGAACAACAAAATTCATCATATAATCAATCATCATTCACGGCAAAATCAAGTGATTAGAATAAAAATTTTTAAATTGTGCAAAAATAAGAGAGAAAACTCCTCGAAGAGAAGAATAATACGGGAACTGGGAGACTTAAAAATTAGGGGCAAATACAGGAGATCCTGGGAAATATGGGAGAGTTGGCAACCCTAATGATAGGTAAGATACTTTACTTTACATGACGGGAAAATCTATGGAAACACTCAAATAAAATTTAATTAAACACAAAAATGAAACATGGAACTCATCAAGGATGAAGAATGAAACTCGCATGATGAATATATTGTAGGAGGGGTAGGAGGACTATGCCTTATGTCAATGTAGATTTTGTTACACTGACAGTGAAAAAATAAGAAAAGGGAAACGATTATGGATAACAAAAAATACTCAAATCTAAATATGTCATTTTTTTTTTTAAATTCAAGTGGGGTTCAAACCCAGTAACCCTTCCCTTGCGTAGAACCTCCACTGCTACACTTTGTGATTTGTATCAGCTACCTCTCCATCGCCACTCCTCAAACATAGACTGAAGTGTTGTGGGCTGCATTCAGCTTTGATTAGGCAATACCTACTGCTTTGGACATGTCTGACTTAGATGTAATAGGAAATGAGTCAAGTCAAATCATACTTACTGACTTCCTACCCAATACGAGATTATGACACTCCTGGTGTTCCACATTTCCATTAATAGCAGTTGAAAATATTTCAGTTCTGTTATCGACTGAGTCTTAGGAACAGCGCATGTTTACACTCCTTTGAATCAGCTGGAAAATATTTGTCATAAAAATCTTGCACAAATTCTTCGACTTTGAATCCGAACTTCTGATACAAAACAAGCGCTGAATTTGTTGCCGATACATGAAGAGTGAGATCCTTCCCCATGCAAGTCTGTAACAAGCCAAAAATAAACATTTCCTTTAGCAAACGTCACTTTTTTACAAAGTTAAAACACAAATTTAAATATACGAAAGTTGTTTACAGGCACCAATATGCAACACGTTCCAGCATGGCTCCATCATCATGAGGCATATTGCAACCTCTCTCAAGTTTACATGATCTGTCTTGCTCCGTTCTCTATTTAATGTGTCTCCAGGTTTTTCAAACAATAATCAAGGAAATACAGTGCACTCCGCCTATCATGATCACGTTGGAAGGGTGAAGAAAAAGTTAGTTACTTTTTAGTTACAACTTCATAATTACTCATAAGCACAATGAAAAAATATTAATCACATTTTAATCATCTTATGATAACATCAGACTTGTTTCTTAAGTTCTCTGATCTTAATTTCAATGGATGCGCAGTCAACTTCTCTATACTATGTTACACTCGCATATATAATCATTGACTACTGACCAGCTCGAGCAGTGGCACCAAGATTAAGTAAGTGAAGCAGAACAATATGTATAATTTCGTTATCCACAACCATTAGGGTCTTTTAAATTTGTTACATTACATTACCAATTGCTTTAATTAGTTACTTTTTTATTATTTTGTTGTTTCGTTACTGATACACATCCTGCATAAATAAAATTTGATAATGAGAAATATGCATTACAATGACTATTTATTTTACGAAATATCCACCAAAATAGAAGCATGTACAGCACCGAAACCAGGAGTTTTATTTCACCAAAAAACAAGTTACAAGATTATCAAATAAAATACAGGGTGAAAATGAAATAATTCTGCAGATTTTCAGAGCGAATAGTTCATGTTGTATGTAATAGCATATTGGTGGAAAGTTCACAGTTTTCTCAGAAAAAATGTATTTTTACCAAATGTTTAACACCCTCTTATTCGGTAAGTATTGCGAGTAGAATCGTGATTTTTGTCCATTATCGGTAGAAAATATAATAAAAAAATCATTTATCCCTATGATGTATTTCAATAGCGTGGACAGTTTTCGTGTAAATTTAATTTAAAAACCATTCATTTCAAGCCAATGAATGATGCGACCAGCTTGCACCATTGTAGCCAGAGAGGGAGGGGGGAGGTAGTTCACCTAAGGAGACAGACCTGAGTTCATTGACCTCTTACATCTGTATTATGAGAAGAAACAGAAGTATGTTAGTGACAATGTTGCCAGACTGCTGAAACTTCCAACTTAATTTTCTAATTAACCGCGCATTTTATCATAAAATGTCATATAGGTTTTCTATTTTCATTTAAATGTACATTATCAATCTGCAGGATTATTTCACTTCCACCCTGTACACTACACTGTTAAAGAAAGTACATCGAGTATAGATGTTTCATCCAATAATAATCGGGATTTCTTTAAATCTGTCAATTTTTTAAACTGACTATTACACTCTTACTACGTCATACTACTTTTGACCAATAAAACGGTACGAAAGGACTATTTCAACCAATCATGGCTGCTTATCGCACAATTTTATCGCGTCCCTAGCATTTGTTTAATTTTATCGCGTCCCTAGCATTTGTTTAATTTTATCGCGTCCCTAGCATTTGTTTAATTTTATCGCGTCCCTAGCATTTGTTTCTTTGTTTGCCAACATTTGAAACTGCGCTGGTCTGGACGTCAAAAAAAAAATATATATATATAAAATTACAAACCACTCCAGTCGATGCACAGCACTTTCAAATATGACTCGCATTGGCATTCAAGAACAAGAATTAATAAAAATCACTGATCATACCTATGCATCTTCTGAAATCCGATTTACAAATAAATGAAGAGCACCATTCGGAAATCCTGAATAAGTTGAATACACCATGTAGGCCTAAATCAACGAGTTCCACTTCTATTATGCACCACGTCCAATATAACATCAATTGAACCACCAACCACATTCAAATTTGAAAATTGTACATTCAATAATTATTCCTTTTAAAATTATTCATTCGGAAATCCTGAATAAGTTGAATACACCATGTAGGCCTAAATCAACGAGTTCCACTTCTATTACGCACACGTCCAATATAACATCAATTGAACCACCAACCACATTCAAATTTGAAAATTGTACATTCAATAATTATTCTTTTAAAATTATTCATGTTTATTTTTATGTCATCGTCGTTAATTAAAACTTTTCTAACACTTGTGTATATTAGTTAGGTTATGTTATAGCTTCTGCTATATGATATTATGGATAGTCACGTATCGGAGATTGTTTAATATTAAGATTTATTGAAAATCATCTGTCAAGTGACGTTGATTACTGGGATTCGGATAATTGAAGTGGAATGCAACTGTAGTGGTTTTAATAAAAATGAAACTGAATCAACAAAGCCTTCTTGACTAGTAACATTGCCATCGTGTACTACAGATCGAGAACTTCTCGACAAGAAGGCATTGCTAGGAATCTTTACAGTGTCTGTATAAAGACACTACTGCCATCTAGCATGCATCTAGCGTAATATTTGTAATGTTGAGATGGTAAATAATAATACATTTGAAGACAGTTGTATTTTCGTAAGTCAATTAATAGGTTTTTATTTCATTAAAGTACTTCGTTACTTCTAATCTTTATATACTTTCTTCTAATCGTGTAATAGTCAATTAAATCCCACTCGAGTTTTGATTTTCTCTAGATAAATCAAAACGTCTAGTGAGATTACTGTTGACTATTACACTCTTACTACGTCATACTACTTTTGACCAATAAAACGGTATGAAAGGACGTATTTCAACCAATCATGGCTGCTTATCGCACAATTTTATCGTGTCCCTAGCATTTGTTTAATTTTATCGTGTCCCTAGCATTTGTTTAATTTTATCGCGTCCCTAGCATTTGTTTCTTTCTTTGCCAACATTTGAAACTTCGCTGGTCTGGACGTCAAAAAAAAATATATATATATATATAAAAAAAATATATATATAAAATTACAAACCACTCCAGTTGATGCACAGCAGTTTCAAATATGACTTGCATTGGTATTCAAGAACAAGAATTAATAAAAATCACTGATCATACCTATGCATCTTCTGAAATCCGATTTACAAATAAATGAAGAGCACCATTCGGAAATCCTGAATAAGTTGAATACACCATGTAGGCCTAAATCAACAAGTTCCACTTCTATTATGCACACGTCCAATATAACATCAATTGAACCACCAACCACATTCAAATTTGAAAATTGTACATTCAATAATTATTCCTTTTAAAATTATTCATTCGGAAATCCTGAATAAGTTGAATACACCATGTAGGCCTAAATCAACGAGTTCCACTTTTATTACGCACACGTCCAATATAACATCAATTGAACCACCAACCACATTCAAATTTGAAAATTGTACATTCAATAATTATTCCTTTTAAAATTATTCATGTTTATTTTTTATGTCATCGTCGTTAATTAAAACTTTTCTAACACTTGTGTATATTAGTTAGGTTATGTTATAGCTTCTGCTATATGATCTTATGGATAGTCACGTATCAGAGATTGTTTAATATTAAGATTTATTGAAAATCATCTGTCAAGTGACGTTGATTACTGGGATTCGGATAATTGAAGTGGAATGTTGCATTTTAATAGAAATGAAACTGAATCAACAAAGCCTTCTTGACTAGTAACATTGCCATCATGTATAATAGATCGAGAACTTCTCGACGAGAAGGCATTGCTCACTACTGCCATCTAGCATGCATCTAGCATAATATTTGTAATGTTGAGATGGTACAATAATACATTTGAAGACAGTTGTATTTTCGTAAGTCAATTAATATTTTATTTCATTGGAGTACTTCGTTACTTCTAATCTTTATATACTTTCTTCTAATCGTGTAATAGTCAATTAAATCCCACTCGAGTTTTGATTTTCTCTAGATAAATCAAAACGTCTAGTGAGATTACTGTTGATAAACAATTTTATTTTACAGAAATCTCTCACATGTCAATGTCAATTGTAACAATCCACTAATATTTGTTAGAGAAATATTTTATAAGAATTCAGATTTGACTTGTGAAGTATTAGTACATACTATTGTGAAGCAGTCCTAAGGGAGAGTACAATGAGAAAAAGACAAGATACAATATGATTATTCTAATTATGTTTCACTTACCTGTATAAGATGATAGAGCATAAATGTGGCAATTCCTGCTCTTCGCCACTCAGGTCGTGTGAAAAGGAATGAAATATAAGCTTCATTCAACCCCACATCTGGCACCATGAATGCAAAGCCCACAACCAACTTCTTGTATAATACAACACAGCTGAAGTCAGGATACTGCAGGCATTCCGTCACTATAAAGCAAACAATATTGGAATTACTGAGTTATTTATTCTTTTGCTGAATAGAATAGAGCCAGAGTGTTCCCCTGATCTTTCTCCCATTTAATATAACTGGAGTGTCATTGGAAGATACATAGGAGCAGTGATACCACCAGCATGGACAATGAAGACTAGAGCAGTTTCACTAGGTATAAAATGGCATCCTTAAGGAGAACATGTGTCACCTTTACTATTCCATGCCATACAGGATTAGGATTGCATCACCATCTGTGATAATCATACATCTTATTGATTAGTGCTCTGCTGCAAAGTGAAACTGCACTTATTTGTTCTGTAAGCAGTGTATATCCTGTACATTAAGTTTGGTGCATGTCACCTGACTCTTTCATAGGGTACCACCTTCCGTTTCCATCATTGTATTTACATTCACGAGCTGTATGTATTATAGTAATTCTAAGAAAGTAAATATTATTTTATTCTACTATCTTCTTATAGATTTTAAAAGAAAATTCTTCAAGAATAAGTAAATTTAAGAGCATAAATTGCGATTTATGTACTTACAATCAATGCCTGGATAAAAGAACTCTCGACATAAGCTGTTCACAGAAGAAATATGTTGAGGACGCACATAGCTGTAGTCTATCGGGTACCGGGGAGGTAAACGCCACTGTGGGTTGTTTTTATTTGCCTTAGCCTGGACCTCGTTCAGAAGACGAAGCCATAAAGGCTCAGTCTCCATATCACGGCGAATGTATGGCTTAAGGAGCCTGAAACATACCACGCACCAATCATAAATAATAAAAAAAAAACATAATATGTATTGTATACTAAAAACTTAATTTGACTTCTAATGAACCTTTCAACAAAATAATACAGTATTAATGTTTACTAGTAACAATATATTATGAAGTCTATGCAAAAAAATTATTTGTTACTGTTATTCTAAATTACTCTCCAAAATACTATAATTTTCCAAAATGAAAAGAAAATCAGGAACACGAAAACTTTCGAAGAGAAGAAAGAACAATGAGGAGGAGTAGAAGGGAGAGGATGAGAGGAATAAATCTTAATAACAATATTTAAAAACAGAAACAGGAAACAGAGAAAATCAGATACGAAAATGTTTTATACTTCAGTAAAATGTACCATGAATAAAAATGTCTGAAAATACAAGAAATTCGAAATGCTATAAATTGTCACATAATCCAAATTTAATCCCTCACAATCCCAAATCAGCTATTTCAGAACTTGTGTTGTTTGTTTTGACTATGTAAATGATTCCAATATTTCTCTGTGTTTCCATCAGGTAGAACTCACAGGTTTTGACTTTAAATGATTGTTTTTCGCTGTACTTATACATACTGAAAATTTCAATATCTTTAAATCATATTATTAAAGAAGAAAAAAACAGCTGCATAATAAATTAGCTCTAACAACCAGTGAGAACATTGTAAATAAATAATGAAATACATGAACAAATTATTTAAATGTCACAGACAAGAACACTAGACACTAACTAAACAGTGGTGTCACTATATTCCCTGCAGTCATAAGAGGGCTTTATTAGAAGAGCTTTATTATCATTCTGACGTTTATTAATTTATTCAATTTCTCACTCTTTCTTGTATTCTATGCAAAAGCAATGTTAGGTCTTTATTATATAAGATAAAGATAATGATATATGAAGGGTTCAGAACCATAGTAGGCCAAGCACCATTTACTAAAACCGTAGAAAACAAGGGTTAAAATGAAGTTATTACCAAAATTCACGACCACAGTAGTTTAGGCTATGCCTACACAATGAAAGTCACCCTTAATCATCTATGGTTGTTTTCGTTCAAACATGGTAATTTATCTTGATGGTTCCATTTTATAACATTCACTGCCATGTGTATACACAAAAGGGAGCATAAAGTTTAGGAAAAGTGTTTTAAAAAAACATTACCTAACAAAATATGAAGTAAGATAACCATACAAAAGAAAGAGAGCATATAAAGAAAAATTAAATTTTATTTAGCAAAGGATATTATTTTAATTCTTTACCTGCCGGTGTAAGGGCTGTAGAAACAGGAAGGCTCACTCTGACCCATAAGCCGCACAATAAAGCTAGGATTACCAGACTCTTCATATGCTGCAGTAACAGGTACTTTCTGTAAACATTTTGCAATTCTGAATAATATAACGATATTTTTCTCCAATTTTATGAAAATTTTTATTGATTCTAACATCTGTGAAGATGACAGTTATTTGTTTGCAAAATGTATAAGCATAAATGGAAACGTAAAAATACAGATTATGTTTTGTAAGGTAGGCTTACAGGATTTACTTGATGTATACACTTACAGAAAAATTTAGAGATTACATCTAGCAAAGATCACCATGAACAAATAAAATAAGACATATAAGCTATTCAATGAACTTCATCTTAATACACTATTCCCTTTGTAGATACTCTGCTTAACATGGTGATGGAATTTACATTTATTTGTTTAAGGGGAAGGCGAGTAAAATTTTATTATTTTTTTTTATTTATGCATAATTTTCATTTTTTGTATGTAGAAATATCATTGTTGCAACAACTTAAATTCGGGATTAGTTAAAAAAAAACAGGATACAGTAATTCACTAAAATGCATATATCACATCACATCTCAAGCATTTTTAAAAATAAGTTCAAAATTTCTACGACATTTTCCTCCTAAAAGCAAGTTCTTTAAAATGTCTGGAGTACAACTCTGATATTGACTTTCAATAAAATTACAATTACACTTTGAGAATGAATTACTTCAACAGAAATATTTACTTACTTACTTATGGGTTTTAAGGAACCTGAACTTCATTGCCCACATCGGTTCCTATCCTAAGCAAGATTAATCCAGTCTCTACCATCATATCCCACCTCTCTCAAATTCATTTTAATATTATCCTCCCATCGACGTCTCGGCCTTCTCAAAGGTCTTTTTCTCTCTGGCCTCCCAACTAACATTAGGTATGCATTTCTGGATGTGTCCATATGTGCTACATGTCCTGTCTATCTAAAACGTCAGGATTTAAATGTTCCTAATTTTATTATGCTTTTGTGAATAAAGAATCCTGTTCCTAATTGGTGATTATTGTTTCCTTTCCCATAATACAACAAGTAATCTTCTATTGGGATATGCCATTTCCATCTAACCTAACTTCCTGTACTCCCACAAAGTCTATATATACAGAATATTTTTCAAATGTATTAAAATAAATTAATATTCCAGAGAAAAATTTCCTAATAGCCTAAAGAATAAGTGTACCAAATATAATGCATGTAATATTAATAGTTCCGGAAATATACAATTTTTCGTATGGAATAGAACAAAAAATTTAAATTACGAGAAACTGCAATCGAAATTTAGTGTCATTCAAAAACCCTGTGCACCAGAGCTTTAAAAATGGCGCCATAGCAGCTAATAAGCCATAAATGTGCATCAAATTTTATACAATGTACTTTTTACAAATCAAAAGAGAGTTTTAAGGGAAAATATTTTTTTAAAATCTTTAATATTTTTTCACCATATTTAATTATCCTCTCCCCTTAAGCAAAGAAGAAAGTAAGGGGTGCAGTAATACCATTATTTTTCACTGTATCCTCTAGATATATGAAATATATATATATATATATATATATATATATATATATATATATAAAATATATATATAGAGTCATTCAGCATAAAATTCTCTGAAGGTAAAATAGTCCCTCATTTGGATTTCCAGGAGGGATTACACTCAGGAAGGACAGATATCTTATGACTGTAATCTTCACAGTTACACTAATAGTACATTTCATTCTGACTCACACACATAAGTGTGTGTGTGTGTGTGTGTGTCTGTGTGTGTGTGTGTGTGTGTGTGTGTGAGAGAGAGAGAGAGAGAGAGAGAGATTGAGAGTGAGAGAAAGAGAGAGTTCATGTACATTTATAAGAGAGGATGCATTTCTCTCTATGGACACATATCTTACCATGCTGAGGGAATCTGAACTTCATCTTGCCGTGCTGAGGGATTTCGAACTTCTACTCTTATAGGTTTAAGCAGATAAATAATCTAAGAGATATCTACACAGAATGTTTATGTAGTTGCAACAATCCTTCTAATGATTTTGTATTGAATTTTTCAGTTTCATTTAAATTAAATAAAAAATTTAAATTTGATAATATATTACAAAGCTGACCATTTCCTCAAGACTATATGACTAACCTGGAATCTATCCAGAATACGGACATCTCCTGCTAACTGATTAAATGGATGTATTACTCCATTGCCCTTCTGACCAGGTCGTTTGTCCAGATTGAAAGGAGCTATGCCTCGCTCACGTTTCAATCGCCGAACACACAGCTTGCGATATAAGCGTCGCACTGCACCTGGTACATCTGTCATTGTTGGAACTCTGCGCAACTGGTTCAGCAACTGCAATTCCTCATATTCACTCATAGGTAGACATCTGAAGATGCAAAATTGGTGGTGTTTTATCATTAGGATCCTCATGAATTATGTAAGGAAGAACAGCAATACAAGTTCAGCAACATAAATGGCTGGCCTATGCTAAGCAGAAATAAAACAGTGTCACATGTTATCTTATCCAACGGAGGGGAACTTGAGTTCGCATCATGAACCCAACTGCCCACATCCAGAACTGACATGCCAAAGCTGTAGTTTATTTTTGCCACCATAGCTGCTGCCTTCCATGCACCATGGGAGGCATACATACCATTTCATACATTCATGACTGATACGACTGCATGCAGGGATCATGCAAAGAACACTTCATAATTGTAACATATAACTTTTGTGCGAGATCGTGCGTATTTGCTTGGTTTCCACACAAAACCAATCTGCGGAAAGTCTAAAATTCCACATTCAGTATACCCAACCTAACATATATAACAATTTCCCTCTTCTTACCGCTTAAGTGACATATTGATTTTACTGCTTTAGGCTTTTAACATATTATTTTAGAGACGTTCAATATAGTAATAATTATAAAATGGAAACTTACCACTGCAATTTCACCTAAGTTGCACTGTTAATTATTGTTTTTAAATATTTGCAAAAATTAAGTAAACTCTACAACTCCACTAAAGTTACTCCATTCGTATTGCAAGTAACATTAAGGAAGCCGTAAAGAAATCAACATGATTCCAGACTCATCATAGACTGGGGAAAAAAAAAAAAAAGACAGACATATATCACGGCCTGCTGGAGTATAGTAAACACAGAAAACATTTTAAAGCAACAATGTTGAAGATAGGTATTTTTGTTTTGCAAATTTGCCATCATTGAACAGAAACCAAGATGGAGATTTCATTACAACTAATTAGAAATTCCTCTTTCAGGTATGTAATAAACGATCTTCGCACAAAATAATGTACGATACACGAGCGGTATGTTTTCTTTCAATTCTCGGAAATTAAAAAAGCTCAACTACGTTTCGTTTTTTCAAACTTTTCCTCGAACATGAAAACTTCAACATACCGCTCTTGTAACGCATATTACTATTATATACTCCTTATATTTTCTTGTTCAAGATTCAAAGAGAGATGACAACCCTAAACTGTTCATAGTCACCAGCTAACTCGACTCCTTAATAACTGCTGCTTTATAGTTAAAAAAACAAAATAGATGTGGAAATATTACGAAAATACTGATAAGAGCATATTTTAAAGCTTTTTGTAAGTTTCATAACTTATGCAGATGATGGTCTAACCCAGGCATACCAGAAATGAGGCACTGATTGTGCAGTTATGTGCGGACTGCATCATTCAAGCATTGCTCTTAGCAGTTCTTAGCTGGAGGGGACATTACAAACATTTTAGCAGAAGGAAAAAAATACAGTTATTATCAGTGTCTACATTTGATAATTGTAATACAAGAAACATTAGACTCATTCAGTTATACTTCATAATTTATTAACATGATTTTTATATAGTAGCCTATTTGAAGAAAAAGAATATTGCAGTAATTTCGAAACAACAAAAAACGAACACAGTATTTCATTTTACATAGCAGGTACAAATTATTTTAAAGTAACAGATCCTACTCTTTCACTCTTTGTCGAGCATTATTATTAGGACCATTGGAACACACAAATATTGAAGAAAATATTATACTGCCAATTAATTACATGCAGTAGAACATTGTGAAGTTTTTACAATGAAAGCATTGCCTTGCTGTATGTCAATATAAATTAATATTAATATTAATAAATAATATAAATTAAACTTAGAATTTAAATTCACATATAGTCTATTTGGAAAACTTTGAGAGCAAGTATCGACAAGTTGGGAGCGTTACTGAAATAAATTAAAAGTGTAGTTCACAAGTTGTGAAGCAACAACATTCTCTTTATGTCAGGTTAAAAGATTTATTAATGTAAGTATATTAACATAATATAGTGAAGTGAGATGGAAAATTTGCCATTATATATTTTTTCAGAAAATTTTTCCACCTTGCAAATAGTTGCTTTCTTCACTCCTTACAACCTCAAGAGCCTCACATGTATTCCTCACTATATTCTCATCACTTACCAGCTTGTGAGATGGAAGTCGTAAGTCATCTAACCTTTGATAGCTGTGTTAGTACAGGCACCAAAACAATGCTATTGTCAAGTTTGTTTTCTACTGATTAAGAAATAAACGCTAGCGACTATCATATTTTTAGAACTTTACTAATCTGAACTAAATTGTCACAACACTATTACCTCGACATGGGCTGATGAAAGCCTCTCATTTTAAAATAATTATTGTTGAATGAGGAAAACATTATAACAATTATGTTATATGATTCCTGATTCTTCTTCTTCGTTATATCTGTGGTCTCCTCACTTTATTTTTCATAACGCAATCACAGTCACAGCTCAATCAGCACCTGTACTGATCTGCTACTGTAGGTACTGTATACCTCTGACACGCTTCCCTCCAACCTGATTCGCTCCCTCCAGGTAGGAACTGCACATCGCACAACTGCACAATGTGCGGGACTACACAGTGTGCAGAGTTTTGGCATGTCTGGTCTAACCTATTAAGTTTATAATTCTAGCGATCTTTCCTAAGAAACAGCTAACGAGGAGTGTAAGTTATTTTGTGATGTCCTCAGCAGATATTGTGCTACTGTACTTGGCAGAGTAATCACAAATCTTTCTGTTACTATTTAAATTTCAGACGAAGGAAAACGAGATATTTCTAACAAAAAGAGGTGTGAGCTGCTTCATTACCTTGAGTCTGCATCATCATAATTATCCCTCAATGGTGGGATATCCACTTTACTCTTGGTGATCGTAAACAAACTCTTCAATGGTGGTGGGAGTTGTGCTGGCTTGTGAGTGCTTGGTGGCTCCACATCCTCGTCACTAGCATCCTCCTCCACTCCTGACTCCGTCGTATCTGGTGGCTCTTCCTTTATTTCCGTTTTCAGAGATTCTGGCTCTAAACGTAGAGAATCTTTCACGTTCACATTTGACTCAGGGTTGCAGTTAGCAGTACCACTCTAAAAACAGAAGATTGAGTTTGCAATACTTCTTCTTCTGCTGCTTCTTAATAATAACAATAACAGTAATAATAATAATAATAATAATAATAATAATAATAATAATAATAATAATAATAACAGTCGTCGTTCTCAACAAGAAAGACTAGAAAACCGCTCATTTATACCTAGTTTGAAAGAACTAGCACACAATACTACAAAATTTATTTAAGAAAATGTGCGTTTAGCAGCAATTCAGTTTGTTACTATAAGAAAATTTTATCCGATGGCAGGCTTAAGTGAGAGCGGCAATGAATCTTCAGGTCCCTTAAAAGCCGGAAGTAAGTAAGTAAAGGTACGGTCACACGTCACTACTTTTGCAGCGCTGCAGTACAAAAAACTGCGCAACTCTTCTACTGCGACGTGTGAACAATGGTGCAACCCGAAAAGTAGCAGCTGCTGAACCTGCTGCCCACTACTTTGCCTGCTGCACGCAGGGTTCTCAGGGTTGCAGCTGCAGCATTTTTGATATCGGTTTTGTTGAAACTTTTGCTGCGGTTGCAACCAGTGTTATCACCTGAATGTGCCAATGATACTTTTATTGTTTGGATATATTTTAATGCTAAATGTGATGAAAATAAATTATTTGTAACAGTTATTAAATACACAACACAGTCTGAGAATAATTGCTGACGATATAATTCATTTTTTAAATTTTCCGTAGTGTAGTTCCAAACAGGACAGTTGCCAACATTGATTACGTGAATATACTGCTGGTTATCATTTAAGTATATAGGCGTTTTTTAAAGCTTTATAGTAAAAATAATGTCAATTTCTGAATACTAGATACGACAGAAAAGCAAATAATAGATAAAGAAGCTTTCGCATGAGTTTATTAATAATGCGAACATAACCACAAAATGTATATTGAGAAGTCAACACGGAGATGGAAACCTGCAGCAAGACTGCGGCTGTAAAAGTAGCGCCTAGTGTGTGAACAGACTCGCAACCTCCAATTGAAACTTTTGCAGCACTCGGGTTGCGCAGCACGAAAAGTAGCGTGCAGCGTGCTACTTTTGGCTTACGTGTGAACACGACACGCAACTTTTGCAGCTGCAGTACAAAAGTTGCGCAGCAAAAGTAGCGAAGTGTGACCATACCTTAAGATATTCGTACTTCACGGTTAGAATATGGAACATGTCAAAAAATAGTCACAGTCTAGTTGAAATATATACAGAAGAGTTTTACAATATACTAGAACAACACAAGGGGTTAGTATCGATACTTAATACAAAACATAAATATTTATGCAGCATTGTTGAATATCATAAATTCACCTACAGAATAGAAGGCAAGAGAAATTAGGATATATAACGCACTACTTTTTCATAGTACAATAGACTTGCCGATGTAGTATGAAAGTCGCTTTTTTGACTAGTATTGTTGCATTAGTTACAAAGTTTTCACAATTACATACGAGGAAGTTTATTAATGAAAAAATATATTGAGCAATTTATTCTCAAATAAACATAAAGCGTCAAGCAATATCCCTATGTTCCTTGAAGACCAACCTCTTGCTGCGGTAGCAGATCACCCAGATCTTGGAAGCCTTGTGATGGTGGACAGCTGATATCTACTCCCTCAATATCAACATCCACATCTGAACATTCTTCATCCTCATCGGCAAAGAGACAGTCTGACAGTGTCTCACTTGGCTCCACATATGCACGTGAGTACATGTTTTCACTTGCCTACAAACAACCAAATTTACGTGACTGTACTATTCGAAAGAAATGCGAAAGAATTTCTTCTGTTTATCTACATTATGTGTGGAAAAAACTAACTATCAGGTACAGTTATCATGTCAACTAGTCAAATATTCTAAATGAGGAAGAAAGCAAAGGCAGGTTATTCAGAGAAGTTGTAGCTTGAACTTTTTTTATTGCCGTTAAAAATACAAAAACTCAATATCTGGAAGACTGATCGGTTTCAGGCGAACAAAAAAGAATTACACATAGATTTACGATTTTGTAACGACCTCAACGATTAGGACACCCTACTAACCCTTTTGTTCACAGTAACATGAAAGTAGATTTAACCTTATGAACTATTCTGTACTTTACTAGAAACGGAAAAAAATGAAAGCTACACCAATAAAATGAGATTGAAACTCGAAAAGAATTACACAACCCTACAACCATGAAGCCACGAATCCCACATAAAGAGCAAAACTTTTACATGTTCTCTGAAAGCACTTTTCTATAATTATGAAAAATTGGAGAAATTAAAATTACAACACCTTTACATGTATACTTTCAGTTCATAATTTACAAAAAGAACAGACTTGAGATATCAGCCTGAAATAATGAGTAACTGAGTAATAAATTTAGAGATGATTCACACTGAGTGAGAATTCATATACCAATGTAATTGAAAAGAAAAGCGAAACATTTTTTGTACAACACTACTAATGATCAGGAACTACTTAATTGAGGAGCTCATTTTCAAAACGTCTCTTGTCCACCTGATAACGAAAATGACTTCCTGTGTCCATGAGTTCTTCAAATGTAACTTTACATACAACTGTCATAATTTGGCTTCAGAACGTCCTCTTAACCACCAAAATCTTACATTAAAAGTGACTATTAGAATCAAACTTTTTCTTGTAAACAGTAAAAATTGCGACACAATATTAGTTCCAGCTTTGGAATAAAAAAGACTCATGCTCCCATTTGATTCTAAATGCACCCATCCTCTTTGATTTCATAATGTCTCTTGCTTAGCTGGTAAGAAATTTTAGAACCAAAAACATTTTTCGTGATTTTCCACAGTTATGGGAATGGACAAGAGTCGTTTTGAAAATAAGCTCCTCAATGATCTCCTTCTTTTTCTTCTTCTTATGGCAGCAATGGTTATTTTATTCCATTTGCTTCCTAGCTATCCAGTAAAGAGCAATGATGTTTTTGTTCTCCTGACGAGTCTTTAACATAATCTTCTGCATTGTTATTTTCTTCCTCACAAATATCGGAGGTTTCTGATTTATAAATGCCGATTTTATGAATGTGGGTAGCTAAGCAGTCATGTTGTGTTGTTAATCTGAAAGTTACAGTTACTTCCTGACTGAGTTGGTCTACTGGCAATTATTTTCTTTTGAAACATTCGACAGTTTTTTTATTTTATTTGTTGCCTTATTGATTCTTGTCTAGCACCTTTATTGGTTGTGATAGCTTGCTTCTCTCCTTGGCCAGCTGGTCTGCCATTTCGTCCCCATTATTCCAACATCTGAGAAGATTCATTGAAATATCATTGTTTTCTGAAGGCCATTTAGAATTCTGATTATCTTTTTGGCCTCTTGGACGTTTACGTTTAATTATACATACTTTTTGCTGTGATTGCCTATTTTGCTGCTTTGGGAGGCAACCAAGAAAAGTGGTTTTTTGAAATAAGTTTGTTCTAAATAAAAGCTGTTTCAGGACAAAGTTTATTGCTTCTATTGCTGCTAAGAAATTTGTGTTACATCTTCCACCTTATGATCATGGAGCCATCAGAGTAGATGTGAAGCCATGTGTCAGCTGGAAATCATTTGGCTATGGTTTCTAATGTCAACAATTTTAGGTTTTCTAGGTTGGTATCTTGGTAGAATCACAATCTCCTTCAATATACATGTACATTTTTAAATTTTTGTAACAGAAAATTGAATCCAAACTCTTAATTATCCAGCTTGCACTCAAATATAACACACTCCCACAAGAAATGAGAAATTAGAATTTCAGATATGAAAAACAAAACACAATATAATACAAAACTTTAGTAAACTATACATTATAAACATGAAAAAATGATTACTATAGTTATAACAAGAGATATACACAAACCAATTAATTTCCTTATTTTTTGCTGTTAAAATAGTAATGAAAGTAATTCTGAAGTTTTTCTTGATTAAGCTTCCATATGTCACTGAAGGATATTTTATATAGTAAAAATAAAATCATATTTCTATGTTACAAGACATTTACTGATACACAAACATTGCAGAATGGAGGAAAATCATTTCCAAATTATTGTATACATCAAATAATAAAATGATAATTTTTTTTTCAGTCACTATTAGGCCTATCTTAAAGCAGAACATTCCTGCCTTAACAAATCTGAACTTCATAACAGATAAAAATCAGTAAAAGCACCCTAAAAGCAAATACCTACAAAATATTTTTCCACTGAAATACGAATTTACACGCATATTGAAATGCATGTAAAATAGTCGATAAAAGTACACTTGTCAAAAAACATCACTTAGGCACATGATCCAGAATGTCAAATGTAACATGCTTTTTACATATCGAACTGGGATCTAATGATTATTATAGTTTTACTTCTGATGAACTTATGGTAAGTTTAACAAAATTACTACAGAAAAAGTGAAACCTTGAAGGATGCCCAATTATTATAGTAACTTGGGTTTGTATCCACCGCTGACACACGACCACTGGAGCATGATGTACCAGTTTCTCGCTCTGATTCAGCATTGTTCAATTCCACACTGCTTGTGTCATCATAGGCAGATAAACTGGATTCATCTGGTGGCATCTACAACAGGTAAATTTGGTAAGACATCATAAAACAGAAGAGTTCCTGACAACTGCCTTTCATGTGATTTTTAAGGTGATACTGTATTGTGGTCAACTGTTATACTTATATTCCATATGAACTATTCTGAATGCACTAAGGTGAGATAAAAATGCTACGAAAAAGATCTCAGCTAAAAGTTTTAAAGAATTATAACATACATTATACACCGTATTCTGTTTAAACCTCTCATACTTCAATTACTTTGAAAAAAAAAGTAGGCCTATGAAGAAATATGAATTTAAACAAGTATAATACTAAAAGGAAGAAAATTTTCAAATAATTTATTTGACAATAACATCACCACATTTTATAATTAATTTCTATGACAAACAAACAAACAGAAATGGTTAAGTATGACAGGGAGTGAGCTAATGTTATACATATACGTGTCTATTTGTTAAGAGATATGTAAACCGTGAAATGATATTTTATTACGTATCTCTGTGACAATAACATTTATAATTAATTTCTATGACAAACAAACAAACAGAAATGATTTACCTAAGTTGTCTTGTTGTATGTGGAAATAAAATCAATCGCTTGGTGCAAAGAAATTACTGATGAATGAACAGAGGAAATGTATCTGGTGGAAAAACAATGAAGACATGGATGGAAAAGTTTCTAATGACTTGAAACAATATGGGGGAGCAGACAGAGTTTCTGAAGACAAAATAGAAGAAACTGAAGTAGGGGTTCATAGAAGTTCAGACAAATTCATTTACCAAGCAACAAGACAATTTAATATATTGCCAACAACAGCTGAAGTAGCCTACTACGTAAGCATTTCCATTTGTATGTACAGAAGTGCAGATTATCCAAGAATTAAAAACCAGACAACAAATTGTGTCAACAAGGATTTGCTATGAAAATGTTATATCATATCAACACTAATTCTGCATTTCTTCCAGACATCTTGTTCTCTAGTAAGGCCACATTCCATCTATCAGGACCAGTCAGTAACCATAATGTTCGAATTTGATGTTCGCAAAATCTACATGTCAAACATGAACACATCTGGGATGACCCGAAACTGAACATCTGATGCGGTCTGATGAACAGAATTGTTGTCATTCTCCTTCCACAACTTGTTCATATCAGTTTACAGTTTGAATTTTAGTTGATACTAGCCGTACCCGTGCGCTCCGCTGCACCCGTTAGAAATAAATATAAAGTAATTACATAATTAAAATAGGACATTTGATCCAGATAATAATTAATTCGTGTATAATAGAAGGATAAATCGTTTATTATGTTACTTAATTTAAATTATATTAAAAAAATAAAATTTTGATTCAGAGACCATTCATTTGGTCATAAAAATTATTTTAGAAAATACAGGAAATGAATGTACAGAATAGCCTATCAAGTTTTCTGTGCATAAGAAGCTATTTTAATCTTACCTGTCCTCGATTCACTCAGAAGTTACTGTAATAACATCATAGCATTATGTCCATCTAGAGAAACTACACTTTCCAATGTTGAATTAATAATTAATTATACAAATCGGTTAATTTAGCTTCTGATATTACTTCATACAAACACAGAAACATTCTCTGTAGGCTATGTTTCATAGCTTTCTATTGTTGTTGATCAAGGCCCCTTATAGACATAGTCATTTGTTTTTTATTTCATTACACCACCTTAGATGGCATTGTTATTTTAATTTTGAAACTCATTTATCTCATTAAATATCAGTCCTATCAAAATTTTGCATAGATTAAAACTTATCGGAAATTATTTTTAAAGAAACTTTTGTTATGTAATATTTTTCGTGAAAATTAATAATAAGGGAGATATTTCGATTTATTTAATTCAAGCCCCCTTATAACCCCCCTTTTAAATAAAATATTTTGAATGTCATATAGCCTAAATTCTAAGTTACAACGAACTTAATTTATATTCCAATTTTCATATAAATCGGTTCAGCCATTATCGCGTGAAAAGGTAACAAACATCCAGACAGACAGATAGACAGACAGACATACAAACAAAAATTTAAAAAAAAAAAACATTTTCGATTTCAGGGCGATTAATTGTATATGTTAGGACCAATTATTTTTGGAAAATCGAAAATTACCAGAAAAATTTCGGCTACAGATTTATTATTAGTATAGATGAGGACTAACATAAAATATGTTATTCAAACTTACACACTGAGAGATTCGAGCTGTGCAGGGGGAGGATTCTTGAGACGAGGCACCTGAACCTGGCTCTGATACTGACGTACTTGCACGAGGGAAGTCCTGGAGCTTCAATTGCGAAATAGCTCCTACCTTCTTCTTCTTTTCGCCACTCATTTGAGCATCTGTAAATATTCAACACAAAAAAAAAAATCACATATGAACTACTGTTGCACGACTTTACAGAGTTCATAACATTACATACACAAAAACCAAAATCTATGAAGGGAAAATGTTTAAATTTAATGCACTTACATAAATTTAATATTATGGAAGGTAGTACATTAGAGAATTGTTAGCACAATACACACTACTTCTTGTAGCAACTGTCAGTACCACGGTTAGGCTATAGCACGGGTGTGAAGCATGTCTCCGAACAGCCGTGTTATATCAGGCTTCTACTGTACTTGTTAAATTTCTACCATAGCTCTGATAGATTAAAAAACAACGTGATAATTATTGACTCACCCCAATGAACGTTACAATCCCCTTTACTGTTTAAGTTCCTAAAATCAGTAATAACTCACGTTGCTGCATTAGAAGTTTAGGTGCTATGTTAAGTGCCAACTTCCACCATCCAGACTCTCGCAATTCCTCTGATCCTGAACGGAAATATGTTGGACTATAATGAGACAATGTTCCTGACACAGTACCCATCCAACTGCGCTTCTTCCTTCTGAAACAAAATAATGTTTTAATTGAAAGAGTTACCTTCTACACATACTCAAACTCCAAAACAAAACAAGTAATTCTCGTTACTTACAGTAACAAACTAAATCTAACAGTTTCCTCTACCACCATTCAAATATACCTAACATAATTCGGATCAGACAAGAAAATCACAGTACTATACTTACACACTACTCCCGAACAGAATGTTCCAGTGCTGCTCAATGAAATTGCAGATGTGCATCTTCCAATGAAAGTAACCGTGTCTACTAACACCATCTGAGCGATGATGAAGGTTATACAGTGCAAGAATAATTAGGTTGATCCTGAAAAAAATTAAAAATAACATAGTCATTCATAGTTTTCTGCCAAACAGTAGGTACTCAGCATTCTTCATAGGAATCATAGGCCTATGGATCATTTATGGAGACTATGAGGAAGGTGGAAAAGAGAGAAGTTTGGAGAATGTCGGGTCTGCAGTGAAGAACCTGCCCTTGGACAAAGAAAACTATGAATGAATGAATGACTGAATATGTATGCCGAGTTAGTGTTCAGGCCTATAGATTCCCTCTCTCTTATTAGTTCCTTCTATTTTCCTCAGTTAAAAGTTATAAATGTCAATTTTCATTCTAAAAACCTGACAACCCTAGTTACAATATAGTGAACAGGAGATAATGTTTTGTACTGTCCTCGAAGTAGGCCTACAAAGATTAAACTATCCAACCTGCTATTCTTCGAATACTCTCAACAAACGTGACAAAGAATAACTGGACCACAGCTATTCGATTCCTGTTTACAAGAACCTGATCTAACAAAACTACACGCAAGTTTCTTTGTTTGAGTTTTGAATATCGGGTAAGCAGCCGGTACTTTTATCATATTATATCCACGATAATGTGCAATAAATGGAGTATCCTATAATTGTGTTTGAAATGCATACTAACCATGGCATTTTTTCTCTCGTGAACTCCTCCCGGTCCCAAGTGCTGCAATTCTGACATACAAATTTGTAAAACACATCCCCGTGTAAACCTCCAGGCACTCCACCTCTCTTCAAGCATCGTACATGTACTCTCTTGTTACACTCTTCACATAATAGGCAAAATTCCGAGTCCTCGTTCGTCTTTCTCGAACAATATGCACACTCGTCCATCATGAAGTTCTGATCATCTCGGTTTTATATATGTGACATTATTTACTCCTAACCTCACTTTACTTCAGCCGGCTTATTGCATGTCTGTAACAAGTACTTGCCGGAATTGCCAACATAGCACCGTAAAATTCAATCATTGTAAGGTATTGTAGAATCTGCAATACAAAGGAGTGAATAATTATGAAGTTGATTTATAATAATGAAACCTTCACAATATAAACTAGTTTTCGCCCAAATAAGAATTACGAAAGTAAAGTTATGTAAAAAAAAAACCACAGCGTGCGAAATAACGGGGGGGGGGGGATTTCCCCCCTATTGAAAAGTTATCCCCCCCTCATAAATTCATATTAACATCCCTGCCAGGAATAACTTCTATTCCCCCTAACAAAAAATATATATTTATTTTTAATACGAGTACTTATACTTTATAAAGTACAGTAATAAGCAAATAAAATAATATTGATGTATTATCATCACCGGCAAGCTGACAATAATCAATAACTTCGGAATTACACATCTTATCTTAAGTCGTCTCATGGATATAATTATTAAAATAATCAAGACGCAAGACAAGCAACTCAATTGGCCAAGTATTGAATAGTATCGAATGAAGATAATAATTTTATGTAGCCTATGGTATTCTCTATCTATGATTCTATCCCCCCCTCCCCAATCAGGAATCATAATTCGCACCCTGCATATTCATGTCTAACGTGTAATCGCTTTGACTACATATGTAGTTCAACAAAATCAGATTAAATACATTATCTGATATTCAAAACTCTTATTATAAGAGTCAATTATCTTTCATGCAATAATTCTAGTATTGTTACTTAACAGCCGCTTCTATTTCATTTTACATAGGTATATTAAAAAATAAAATAACCAGAAGAATGTTGGCTGCTACTGTTGGCGCGTAATACAAAATCTATGTGTCTAGTGTTGTCTGTTGCTAGGAAACCATAAACAAATCTATTTAGAGACATAACGAGAGATAAGATATTTAAAGTTACGCAAATGAAGTTATTGCTAACATTAATCAAGTTTAGCGTTACAAAATAATATGTACGATCACTATGTAGTGATTTTGTTTATACTTGTGTATTAGACTAAAAAAAAACACAATATCATCTATTTAAAACTATAAACAACAGTATGTCTATCCCCACACTACAGCCTCAGGTTTTCTATGGCCTGACAAATGACATTAAAGGAAATGCCTTATTTATTTCACAAAGTGAAATACTTTATCCTGCTGGTCGAGTATTGGTAGTACATAATTATGCACAAAATCTCCAGAGATACATAAAAAGACTGGAAAAACAACCTATTAATATAATATGTCTTAGTCCCACTAGGTGAGTAAAATGTAAACTTAAACTGTAAGTATACCGGTACCCTCATTAAAAATGATTTATTATTATTATTATTATTATTATTATTATTATTATTATTATTATTATTATTATTATTATTATTATTGGTGGTGGTGTTAACTGTTCACTCAGATTCACTTTGTGACAATTATTGCTAAGTAAATGAGTTTTCTTTTAAAGGAAAGTAGTTGCAATTGCAGAAAAAGGAGGAAAGCCCAGCATTTCTATTTATGACCTCACTTCGCTGAAAAAGAAGAAAATTCTGGGTCAAACAATTGAGACAACTGCTCTGGAGTATGTTTCATTGTCGTTTTCATGTGATGGGAAGTTCTTGGCAGCTATTTTAGGTGAACCTGATTGGACCATGGTATATTTCCATTGGGAGAAAGGGAAGATTCACAGCACAATCAAAGCAAACAATCCAACAAATATTGGTCCTGGATCTGTAACTCAGGTATTACAACCAAGTCTCTGTTTATTTTAATTTACATCTTGATGATTACACACTTATATTACTAATCATTTGTTAAATTTGTTATAGAACTGTTTTTTAACTTTGCTTTGTTAATTAAAAGTATTATGATATTTTATCTTAGTTAATGACTAGTTTCGGCTTAATTTCCGCCATCTTCAGATTTCTAGTCTATGTTATTTAATTGTGATGAACTAGGTACCGGTAGGGCTATATAATCATCAGTAACAAGTTTAGGCCTACTGATCTTTAACTTATATATGCGTATAAAATATGTAGCCTAAATATGATTAATCATTCCCTTACTCGAAAACATTTGCATAAAAGTTGGATAGGCTACTATTCAGTTAAATACCTATGTTGTTTTTACTGCGAACACACTTCAATAATTTAGCTGTACAAAGTAGCTTTTGTCTATAATGTAGATGTAGAAGGCAAGGTAAAAGTTTTGAATCCCATATCATTATTACAAATCAGATAGCAATTGAAATATTTCTTCTTCTTCTTCTTCTTCTTCTTCTTCTTCTTCTTCTTCTTCTTCATACACGAAATTGGGCCATTATGACCTGTTTCGGTCTCAGCTAGACAGGGTCTAGAAGTCTTTTCTGTGGGCATCCTGAGCTTCATAGTCATTGTGGGTGATACTGTAAAGCTGCATCTACACGGTTCAATTTTCCATGAACATTCACATGCAATCTTGGAAAAACATTAAAAGAATCAAGTTTAAAACCCAAGTTCAATTAAGATACATGAAGATTTTGTGTCTACATGGTGCGCCGTTTTGAACGTCATCTTCACTACGTATATAATATATTAATTAATATTACTGTAAATATCAATCTTACATGCATTGTTTGAATGTGTAAAGTTGGAAGAAAAGTTGAACCGTGTAGTTAAGCGTACTTTTGGTATCCTGTTTGGTTTAGAATTAAAAAATATTAATTATGTTGTTCTAATATTTTATTAAGCTTAAACTTAACGGAAGTATTCTAAACATGTATAAAATTTCTCTATATCACATTGCCAACGCCAAGGAAAATTTATTGGCATCTTTTAGTGGCTTGGAACGATGTTATTATTCAGAATTGTAACAGCAGCATAATTACCGTTATTCAGAATTGTTTATTGAACTTTACATTTTATATAACAAGTTATGCATAGCTAGGCCTACATAAAAATAAATATGAAACGAAATTAATTGAAAATGAGACTGAATTATTTAACAGAAATTAATTCAACATCAGGAATTTAATGAACATGAAAAACAATAGAAAATATACACATTCTCCTTACCTTCCTTGTAATTTGTAGATGGGACTTGCTACAGTCAGTAGTGAATTAGCTCTGCTTATGAAGGACAGAAAACTAAGTTATAAAAATGACGTTACAAAGTACAAACTCAGAAAGTGTAGCTATACATTTTACTTGCAAGACAAATTTAATTCATTAATACTGATTTCACAGAAATTTTTTCTATGCTGTGTATTTTCTGCAAACATAGAAATGTAAGATGATTTGGTGGAAAATATTAAATAAAGATACATGAAGACGAAAAATTTGATACGATATACCTTCTTCTTCTTCTTCTTCTTCTTCTTCTTCTTCTTCTTCTTCTTCTTCTTCTTCTTCTTCTTCTTCTTCTTCTTCTTCTTCTTCTTCTTCTTCTTCTCCTCCATGCTTTTAGAGCATACCTACTGTTTGTTTTTTTTTTAATTATTGTTACTTTAATATTCTTAACTTAGGAAATATGTAACCTATTATGTAACATTTTATGATAAATTATAATTTTATAACATTACCTGGATGCTTTATTAGCTAAGCTAAGCTAGAATTTTTGTATGTTTATTGTCATCAAAATTTGTATATCATGTATTAATGGTGGTCTTGTTACATTTCAGCTTTCCAGAACTCGCCCTTAACTACATTTTCATTACTAACTACTATTACTAGATACTCTATACAACGTACTATTCATTCTAGTTATTTCTTAACAAGTATCCTTTTTTCTTTATTTGCTAGTTCTTATTATATACATACATGTTTATACCTTAGTTTTCCCTTCCCATTTTTTCATTATTATATACAACAATTTTCCTAGTTCCTTAATTTTCTTCCCTTTACTGTTCTATGTAATTACGCTATTTCTACATTTAGTTTCAGTACTGGCTCTTCAATAAATATTTTCCTTTTGCTCTCATTTTCCGGGAAAGTAGAATGTGTATCGCGCATTCTTTTTGTTTACATAAGGAGCATATGTCTTTTTCGATATCGCCTCTTCTATTTTTTAACCTCCAAATTCCCAATCTCCACCACATTAGGCTCATCCGTTCTTCCCTGGTGTTAACTTGTATTTTTCCTGTCCACACATGATTTTCATTTCTTTATAATCTTTTAATGACTTTAGACTGTTTAAATTGCTAAACATTTCTTGCCTCGCCATCTCATTACTCCTCCCTATTACAAGTTTGCTATTAAATTTATATTAACTGCAGTAATTTCCTTACAATATTACTATTAAATTTATTTTAATTGCACTAATTTCCTTATAATTTTACTATTAAATTTATTTTATTTGCACTAATTTCCTTACAATTTTACTATTAAATTTATTTTAATTGCACTAATTTCCTTACAATATTACTATTAAATTTATTTTAATTGCACTGATTTCCTTACAATTTTACTATTAAATTTATTTTAATCGCACTAATTTCCTTACAATTTTACTATTAAATTTATTTTAATTGCACTAATTTCCTTACAGTTTTATTATTATTAAATTTATTTTAATCGCACTAATTTCCTTACAATTTTACTATTAAATTTATTTTAATTGCACTAATTTCCTTACAGTTTTATTATTATTAAATTTATTTTAATTGCACTAATTTCCTTACAATTTCACTATTAAATTTATTTTAATTGCACTAATTTCCTTACAGTTTTATTTTATTATTAAATTTATTTTAATTGCACTAATTTTACAGTTTTATTATTATTAAATTTATTTTAATTGCACTTACAATATTACTATTAAATTTGTTTTAATTGCACTAATTTCTTTACAATTTTACTATTAAATTTATTTTCATTGCACTAATTTCCTTACAATTTTACTATTAAATTTATTTTAATTGCACTAATTTCCTTACAGTTTCATTATTATTAAATTTATTTTAATTGCACTAATTTCCTTACAATATTAATATTAAATTTATTTTAATTGCACTAATTTCCTTACAATTTTACTATTAAATTTATTTTAATTGCACTAATTTCCTTACAGTTTTATTATCATTAAATTTATTTTAATTGCAATAATTTCCTTACAATATTACTATTAAATTTATTTTAATTGCACTAATTTCCTTACAGTTTTATTATTATTAAATTTATTTTAATTGCAATAATTTCCTTACAATATTACTATTAAATTTATTTTAATTGCACTAATTTTCTTACAATTTTACTACTCATGCTAGAATGTAGGAGAACAGAACTCAAATCCGAGCAAGTCCAAATGGAATTAGTAGCAGACAAAGATGGAATGGGGAAATGTTTACTTAAAGTATTTCTATTTCCCCTGTCACTATCTCACCATTTTTTCTCTCCTAATATGCATAATAGGCAATGTCGTACTGACACTGTCATGTGTTCAAGAATCTGATGATCAACAGGAGATGCAATAAATATATATATAATTATATCCTTCAAAGTACACTCAGAGACTTAGCCTAGGTAGTTCTAAGAATATATTTAGGCGATCAAGGCCCAAACTAAAATAATTTTGCACTTTTATCTCTCTATTATTTATCAGAGTATGCATACCATCAAAATGGTAGAGTATAAGAGTTCATTTGAGCCTGCTATCACTTTTTGTTTACTGTTTCAAGAAAATTTTCATTTTGGGTGGGCTTCCCTCTGAAATCGCCACTGACTTATTCCAATGTTTATAAGGATAAATCACACACACCAATACGCAAACACACATACAGTAATTAACCATACTGACATGGATCTGTACTTTCAGGTGGCATGTAATCCCTCTGACAATGCCGTCATGGCTATTGTGGGACCACAACTATTTCGACTTCTTTCTGAGTCGGAGAAATCTTGGCGTCAGTATGGTTGGTCGAAGCCTGAATCCCTAAATTTCACAACCGTGGCCTGGCTATCATTTGATCGTGTTATGGCTGGAACAAGTGATGGGAGTATCCTTGTTATAGATGGAGGAGAGCTCAAAGCATTTTACAGTGCAACAGACATAACAATGATAAACATAAAGTTACAGGAAGAGTGAGTTCTTATATAGGCTAGAATGAAATTAATTTGTTCAACATTAAATGGACAAATAATTAAACATTGCTTCTTGGATGACATAATATATCATATAAAATAATCGGTGTTTGCACTAGCTTCAGGGATCCTCATATTATGTGCTTCATAAATTATCCGTCATATAGATACAATGGAATTGTGCTCTCGGGAAAGCTGTTACAGTGCAGTAAGTTAACCACTTATTACATCTTGTAACTTTCGTAAAGGGCTGCATACACGCAAATACTTAATAGAGACTTATTTGTACAGATTTATGTCCTTGGCTTGGCTTTATTTGGGCAAGTTACTACTAGTCGTAACCTTGTATGTAGGCTACTTGCATGCGGATGGCCCTGTCAGGGACTTAGGCAGAATGACCCACCTGTCGGCATCGGATTCACGACCTGTCGGACTTGGACAATCTTCGCATAAAAGGGCGCACAATGGGTCAAATCATCCCTAAGTGTACAGACCAATCAGTAACTGTCGTTTAGTTATACACATTAATTATTTAGGCCCATACAAATATAGTCATTATCATAGTCTCCTATTTAAAATACTAGTAAATCTATTGAAATCACTGAAATTCACCGTTGCAGGTTGATTTATCATGTACAACTACCTTGTATTACTTGGGAAATAACACTCGTCTGACAATCACATTCTTGTCTTGTCTTTTACGTGGGCTGGACTTGGGAGCAATAAAAGACATTAAAAATTAAACTTTTTATTTGCGCTTGAACATGGACTTGAATCTCGAATTCTGCTTGTGTTGGGTTTTTCCGAGGTTTTCCTTGACTGTAAGGCAAACATCAGGTAATCCCATGGTGAGTCCTCGGACTCATTTCACTGAACACCACAGACACTACATAACTGCATAGTTGATACAGTATCGTTAAATATCTAATTAAAAAGAAAAGAGATCTCTGATCTAAATGTATTCCCCTCGCATTAAAAATTTAGGGAGGAGATACAATGGAACAGTAATGACCTAATAATCTACGTGTCGCTAGGGCACCCTGTGTGCCCACTGGCGTTCCTTATACTACTGCTACTGTTCTTACTGCCACTGCAGCTATAGTGTAAAAAATAACTCTTAAGAGTTAATTGAAAGTGCTAATAGAAAACTGGCAACATATGTAGCTTACAATGCATTTATATATTTCGTGTCCTAAAATCCTTTTTCATAAAGATTTTATTTCTTTTCCAGAGCAATAGCAATATCAGCTAGAAGTACTGCGACATCTTCAGAAGAAGAATCACAACCGGAAACAGAAGTGAGATGTCTTATTAGCTTCAGTAAAGGTAAAATGTGATAATCCAGCATGTTACTACACCTCCATACCTTGTAGAGGCAACGTAATATTGCACTGATGTTTCCTTAATAATGTTGAGCATATACCTTTGTTTTAGGGTTTGCATATGCGTGTGGTTCTGGAACAGTGCATTTTTTTGAAAAAGAAACAAATCACAAATACATCAAGAGGAATCTATTTGTTATTCCACAACCAGAATTTCAAGAAAAAGGTAAAGGAGATTTGAACATTGTGCAGTCTCTCTGCATCAGCCCTGAGGAAGACAAGTTACTTGCTGCAACAATGCGTTCACAAATATTTTCTGTGGAATTATGGGGTTCTGATTTATCCCAGGTAATTCGCTTCAAATTTTTTGTAGTAATCATAGGCTACCACTTCAGAATTTGGAGGTGATTGTCCGTGAAAAAGTTGTATGAATATATTTGGCTGTATGTGTGAGTACACGTTCAGAGAGTTCCTATGCAGACCGGGCCCAGGTAGTAATGTTCCGTCGGTTTGAAAGAATGAACAGAAATGGGTCGGGCCCTTTCGATCCGGTGCACGTAGGCCACTTAAGTGGGCCCATTGTGCCCCAGATAACTGGAAAGTTTACTCAAGTTCCGAAGCCTCCTTGAAGGCCAGGATTGCTCTTAGGTCTGCTTTCCTTATATCCTCCGATCCAAGTCTATCAGAGCCCAAGAGGACATACTATATCTGATTGTGGACAAAGGCTCACAATCGCATAATATGTGGAGAGAAGATTCTACTTCTCTTCCGCACTTCCTGCATTTGGGATCTGTAGTCAGTCCCATCACATGCAGGTGTTTCCTTAGTGTGTTGTTTCCTGTTAATAGGTTAACTATACTTCTAAATTGTGCACTGTTAAAGGATAAGTATATCCTACCTATCTTTCTGCTAGGACTCTCTATCAATGTTGTATTGTATTTATTTACATTCCATGGTATTCGTATATCGCTTCACAGCTAGAATATATCTGAGTTTGTCTAGCATTAGTGAGATTTCTGCATAGTGCTCCATACTGGTGAATCATCCATTACGTGATTCCCCATCTGGCCCTTCGTGGAGTGATACCAAGGACAGGTTCTGCCCCCATAAAGGTATTTGCTAAGCCCTCCCTCGCCAACCTATCGACAATTTCTTTACCTCTGATAACCGTATGTCCTGGTACCCAACATAGCGGTTACAGGGCATCGGGAACAGAGAAGATCCAGTGACCTCTGGCATTGACATACCAATTTTGACACTATTTTGACTGCACTTATTGTCTTTAAAGCTGCCTGGCTATAAGAACAGATATAAATCCACCCATAAGCCAGGGCATTTCCAATAAAATATGCACAAGTCAAAATAGCAAATATTTCGGCCTGGAATACCGTAGTGTAGCAACCCAGAGTATAAGATAGTCTCGTCTTGGACCCATGAATGCCAGCCTCCAGTCCCCTTGTTAGTCTTGGAGCCATCCGTATACCAGACCAGCTCCTTGACATGGTTAGGAGCCCTGAGGCCAAGAGTCTACTCTTTCCTGGGCAGAAAAATAACCATGTATAACACTCAAAATTATATTTAAGCCCCATAAAGTCACATCACATCGCAAGAATTATCTGAGACTTCTGAGGACTGCCAAATGCCCTTTCAATGGATGTTTAAAGAACCAGCAGCCCAAACTCCAGAGTCGATGCGCAACAACTCTGGCCTCTCTCTATACTATTAAGTCCAGAGAAGACAGACTCAATAGCACTTCAAGGGCAGTAAGTGGAGTAGTGCGCATCGCCCCTGTTATTCCCAAACAAGCCAACCATTGGATTTTATTTAGCTTATTTTTGGTGGTCTGTGTCAACACACCAAACCAGCAAACTAAAGGTGCAAAGGTGATAGAGATATAGAGGCAAAAGACCACTTTGGACTCGAGTTCCCAACACTTACCAAAGGCTCTTTGACAGTCCCACAAAGAATTGTAGGCTTTAGTCACCTTGTACTCAATATGCTTCTACACATCCAACCAAAAAGCCAGAAACTAAACACACTAGAACAATACGAAATATACAGACACACAAAAACACATCCAAATGAAATTCTCAACACACAACTCAATTTCAGAACACACACTCTTTGACTCCACATTACACTACACAAACACCCCCCACAGGAAACAAAACAAAAGGCGCCAAGACCAGCAACAGCCAGGTCAATAACAGACCGAAACATGTTAACCAGGTACGATAGAATTTAACACGAGAAAGACATATAATACATATTCCAAAGTGATATAGTGTTAAAAGTTGTGTAATCAAGATGTAGACTCCACTTTCATTCAGCCTGACAAGCAGTTATCAACTACCAGGCACTATAAAAATGGGGATAAAACTCTCCTAGGCACAATAAAGAACAGTGAGCCTTCTAAAGAAGCCATTCCACTGGCTTAATAATGGTAGTCCAGGGTGCCTGTCCTGAGGAAGCTAAGCAGCAAGAAGTGGAGTGGGATTGGTCTGCATAGGGAAATGTGCATGGAAGAAAATGAAATGCTTAAATGAAGTTTGTTTGACATTTGATTCTCATTTTACAGACTCCTTTCGTACAATTCAGTATTGTGGGAGAACAGCTGCATCATGGACCAGTTGTTGGTTTATCTGTTTGTGCATGGAAACCTTTGTTCATGACTTGTGGACAGGTTGACCAAACAGTTAGAATATGGAACTATAAGACAGGAACTCAAGAACTTGTCAGACAATATTCAGACGACATATTCTCTGTAGCCATTCACCCCACAGGTATATATAGCTTGTAATTTATAAATTAAGTTGATTCTTTGTAGTATTGTTTTAAATTAGAGCATCAAAATGCAACAGATGTAATGCAGAGTGCGATTTGAATACGTAGAAAAGGAATTTCCTCCTCCTGCCAAAAGCACTTCTACCTCTTCTTATAACTTACACCATTTCTTTCAGTCAGGTATGATCATTTTCCATTACTGCATTTTCTTAGATATGAATTTGTGAACACGTATATTATGGACATCACTGCCACCACTTATTTATTACATATTACCCTATTTTCTTCATTCAAATTTTTAGTCTTGATACAACTTGAGCAATTATAAGTACCGTACATACAGCGAAGTAAACAGTAATAATGAGAGAGCAGTTTTGCAATTTTAGTTATGCTTTAACTAAAAATCATACATATGTGTAACACATTTTCATTTCAAATGTTTATGCTCAAGCGACAAATGAATTAAATTTTACGACAATTTCAATATCTGACATCAGTTGCTTAGCAATGCCAATGATTTAGGAACGAATCAAACTCTTACATTCTTAGAGGAAGAGACTTATTTTTTTGCATTAATTAACTACACACTGTGTTCTAAAAGTCGTGTTGGAGTTTCAAAACGATTATATTGTTGGAATTAAAGGTAACAGGCACATGAAACAGGTGTCAAATGAAAGACTAAAGCTAGGCGCTCACTTACCAGGAAAAACTGATTTGCAGCGTTCGGACTTTTATTCTTTGCACTATTTTAAATGGAACATTGCCCACTTGGCCATATCGCCTCTGTCCGCATGACCGGATTCCGTTCAGAATTCTGGCCAGAGAATTCTAAACAGATTTCCATACGGTCCAAAATCGAAATAAAGAAGTCATAGCCAATCATTCATTCATTTAGTGTTCTGCCCAAGGACAGGTCTTTCACTGCAAACCCAGCTTTCTCCAGTCTTTCCCATTTTCTGCCTTCCTCTTTGTTTCCTCATATGATCCATATATCATAATGTCGTCTATCATCTGATATCTTCTTCTACCCCGAACTCTTCTCCCATTCACCATTCCTTCCAAAATCTTTTAATAAAATGTAGACTTAGAGACTGTAGTTGTATATACACATAATTTATTTCTTCACAGGGTTGTACACAGTGATAGGTTTCTCAGACAGACTACGCTTCATGATTATCATGTTGGATGACATTATTCCTTGCCGAGAGTTCTCAATTCGTGGCTGCCGGGAATGTTCCTTCAGTAAAAATGGAAGTCTGTTTGCTGCTGCTAACGGCAATGTAATTCAAGTTTATTCATCCATAACATTTGAAAATATATACAATCTCAAAGGACACAATGGAAGGGTATGTACCAATCAACATTACTGAGAAAACAGGATAAAATTATCATCAAAATATGACTACTACATACTTTTTTTGCGGGGGAGTTAATTATTACTATGGAGTGGATTTCTAGCTCTGTACCTATTTTGTTTGCTACGTCCTAGATGTATGTTATTAAGATATCTCATGTACACAGGATCCCTCTATTAAAATTCTGTAAGACCTAAAACGCCTAAATGGGACATTAAAGCCTATAAATACCTAAAACCTACTGTATTTTTGTGCCTAAAAAGCAACTTTTCAGTATTTTATGTATATCTAAAATAGAAATACCTGTACTAAAAATGCAAAAAGTCCAAAAAACTACAGAAATGCTATGTAAAAAAATCCTCTTAGAGACAAACCCTAGTCTAGCAAGTTCGTTTCATATTGGTCTTAGAAGGGAAAGGGAGGGGAGGGGAGGGGAATGGGAAGGTGAAGGGGAAGGGGAAGGGGAAGGGGAAGGGGAAGGGAAGGGAAGGGAAGGGAAGGGAAGGGAAGGGAAGGGAAGGGAAGGGAAGAAGATTTTACGTAATTTCCTGGAACCGAAGTTCGTTTGAAACAGTCCATCCTAGCATTAAAGGGGTGATAGGTTGTTCAGGTTAGGCAAGAGCTTAGAAATTAGTTTTCGCGTCAGTGCATCCCCATTATGCGAAATGAAACTGACCAATCAGTAATCAGTCTCTTTCACTGATAGAATTTGAGTCTTCAGTTCAATATCACTCAGTGTCAACACCAGTTCTTTGTACACAAATTCCACCTGAAATGGAATATTTACTAAAACTAAAATTATTAATTATTGTTAATGTTATATAAACTCCTAAAAGCCCTAAAATGGATTTTATAAAGTCCTAAATCTCTCTTTTTTAGCACCTAGAAATCTGTTCCCTAATTTATTACATACCAACACTTGTTTAAATTGGTAAAATAGTATGCGAGAAGTTAAAAATAGAAGAAGAAGAAGAAGAAGAAGAAGAAGAAGAAGAAGAAGAAGAAGATTAGAAGGAAAACCAGCTCATTTATTCTATTTTCGTGTGAGAGAGAGGAAAACTGGAAATACACAATATAGCTGAAAAATTCCCAGACAAAATTTGTATAAGAAAATCAATAAATTCAGATATCAACTTTTATTCATATCATATTTCTAGAAAAAGACCAGAAAAAATCTACAGAAAGGCTTTCTCTTCCTGGAATTTAAAAAAGGCCAAATGGAATCTTTGCAGAGATCAAATAGAAGTAAAATTATTACATACTCATTTTAACTTTCAAGCAAAATCCTCAGATAAAAACTATAAAGAAACTATGTGAAATTATTTTATATTCAGCAAAACAGAATATTTCACAATTCATGTTTTAAGTTTCAGATAAGCCAGTTATTAAATACAATAAATAATATTAAAATGTTCAATCTTATGACTTATCAATTTAATATTAACATTTGTTAATTCATGTTAAATATAAGTAATGTATAAACGTTTTCACCTGTTATGGCATCATCAGATACAACTTGCTTCTAGATATCTAAATTACATAGTGGAATTTTTGTTTTCTCTGATAGTAAACCATCAAATTGGTGTTATAATAATAAGTAATAATATGTAATAATGATTCACGAGTTTTATGTAGGTATTTTGCTTATTGGAAAAAATTTTAAGTTATAAATAAGTCTACATTGTATAACTAATTATATTATATTTAGTATTGAAATTGCTGCTGCTGCTGCTGTCGCCACCACCACCACCACTATATTTCTATACAGTTTCCTCGCCTCTCAATGCGTGCATAGAGAGACGATACAGTGAATAGAAGCCATTACAATACTTTTCTTCTGCAATCATTTATCTTGGATTGCGGTATGTTACAACAAACTTCCCTATTAGGCGCAATTTTATCTTGGGTAATAAGAAAAGTCTGCCAGATCAGGTGAGATGAATACAGAGGATAGTGGAGTGATAGAAGAGAGAAGCAGGTTCAAAAACTGCCTATGTTATGTTTGTTGTCAACATGAAAGTATCCTGTGTAGTCTTACATGTATCCTGTATCGTGTTGACCTCACATCACAGTAAACCAATCATGTGTTCACCTTGTGCGAATTGCGAAAATGTCAAATGTGGGCTTAATAAGGGTACGAGAATGTTAAACAAATAATCCATGTTGAATCTTTCGTACACTACTTTTAACACTTGAATATAAATAATTGATTAAACGGCGATCTTACTCGTGTTAATTATGTAAACATGTGCTGCCGAGACACAGAAGGCTCTGAGGATGGTGTGAAGTAGCACCAAAACAGCTGTAAGCCGCACATACTTACATAATTAACACGAGTAAGATCGCCATTTAATCAATTATTTATAAACAAATAAGTATAAATAACATAAGCTCGAATAGTTAAGATTTCCTTTTAGCAAAATAAATTAAACTATAGTCAAAAGAAAGTACTCTATATGTCATCGAAAATTTGTATACAACACTTTTTTAACATCCTTTAAACTTTTAAATGTTTAATTTATATTTGTAATTTAACAGTTACAAGGTTTAATGTCATTCTTATTGCAGGTAAGGTCACTGGTATGGACGCAGAAAGATCTCAAAATTGTGTCATGCGGAACAGAAGGTGCCATCTACGAATGGGACATACCAACTGGCACAAGGATTGGAGAAATTATTACCAAGGAATGTGCTTTTAGTAGTGTTGTGGCCACGTCTAATGGGAAGGTCACATATGGAACTGGAAGTGATGGTCGCATCACAGAAGTCAGTGACTCAGCAGTAAGGACATCTGGACGACTTTATAGCTCATATTTAATCTGTTGTACACAAAAAACTAACTAGGCGGTAGGTCTCTATAATAAAGATAGCATTATTATAGGCCTAATTCGAATGTGCTACAGCACCAATCACCGCGATTATATTGAAGGAGGGATAGGAAGACTATGCCTTATGTCGATGTAGATTTTATTACTCTGACAGTGAAAAATTAGAGAAAGGAAAACGGTTATGGATAAAAAAAAGTACTCAAATCTAAATATGTCATTTTTTTAAAAAAGTTCAAGGGAGGAGGGTTCAAACCCAGTAACCTCCCACCTGTTGTGTACGCCCCTGGAACAAAGAAAAATTAATAATATTGTTCAGGATTATCCACAATTGTTTGATAAAACACAAAAGTATTATTGTAACAATTATGTCCGTGATAATGTTTGGAGCAAAATAAGTAAATTAATGTTGTTCAACAAAGTATAATAATTTTATTGCTGGCACTTTGCAATACTCATACGATAATAAATATAGGTAATATTAATATTAATTTTGTTTCACCTCTCAGGAGACATTCACCAAAATGGAAAATTCTTCATGTGTATCTCTGATTATATTTCTTCGTTTTTCGCCTCTTCACATAACTCGGCTAAAGCTATTATCCAATCTATTTTAAACTGCAACATGCTTCGGTTCGTTTCAATTACACTAGATATAAGTGGTGGCAGAGAGTTTATTTTGTTTTGATTCGATTCGATTCTGCCAAGTGGGAGCAGAGTTTCAAACAGTAAGACCCACAGTATAAACAACAGTATTATATCGAGGGAACGGTTTACTGTATATTCTCGTAAATATTTTTTAATTCTATTTCATACAATTCATTATTTTTCAGCGCAACTAATCAGATAAGAAGCTACAAACCTGTAATTTCTCTTCATTGCTATCTGTTCATACTCAACATACATAATCAAATGCACCATCTTAATCGAATATGGATTGTGGCTTCCAGATTGTGCAGCTAGTCAATGTCATGGGAATAGAACTCAACTGCATTGTGCTCTCCCATTCCGACCTCATGATGTTTGTAGCTGCTGAGGATGGCTGTGTGCTATCTGTCAAGTATCCACTGCGAGATCCTGCCCAATATACTGAGTACCACATGCACAATCATCCTATCAGCAAGGTACTATCAGTATATCATTACAGCCACCACTGCCACTGCTGCCACCGCCACCACCACCACCACCACCACCACCACCACCACCACCACCACCACCACCACCACCACCACCATCACGACTATTTATATTATCAACTGGTCTGCATAGTAATCATAATTGAAGCGTCGGCTAGAACAACGTTGTAAGGTACAAAATTTTCATTTGGCATGTTTCCGTTTAATAATGTTGTATGTCATGTTACTTTGCTATACTCCTTGGCTTGCAACTGTCCATCAATGCAGTACGTGAAATTTGTCTACTCAAAAGTTTGCTACCCTCATAAGAACAACATTGTACGCGTACACATTTTTGCAGCTCCTGTAAATTTTACCAAATGTAACTTATAACGTTCTTCCAGCCGGTGCTTCAATCATCGTATTGTGAAATATGTAAAATATCACATAAAAACAATACTAAAAAAACATGTACGCACACACACACACACATGCATACCCATATGTATACATACATATAATGTAGATATACATACACAAAATTTTATTTCCAGATGCAAATGACATATGACGACTTGAACATAATCACCTGCTCACTGGATGGTACTGTATGTATTTGGAAACTCGCGTTTACTGAAGGTATGTACGAGTATTATCAAGAGATTATACAGAAGTTACAAATCAGAACAATTTTTAGATTAGCTCCTCACAAAGTGTGAATAATAAATGAACGATATGGTTCCTATATAAGTTTACGTGATAAATATAAATATGCAATAACCAGAGACCGGAAGTTTAGGCATTATGAATCATTAAAATAGGCAGGCAAAAAGGCATCATAAATAGCTAAAATAGGCAGGCAAAAAGGCATTATAAATAGCTGAAATACGCAATAAAAGGCAATTACAAAAACCTTGCACTAGACCCACAATCTTGCACTTTTCACAAAGGGATTTCGGCAGCAAGAAAAACTTTACATAAATCGAATGCAAATTGAGATTTTCGACTCGATGTTGCAATTACTGTCGGAAGCAAAGAAATCTTCTTCCCAGTAGCCTTGGAAAGTGCATTTTTGTGTTTGGTTGTACTGATATGTTGAGATATGAAATATTTAGCAAGCTACAACAATGTCGCAATGAAAACTGAAAGAAAAATAACCGTTAAAAATAACGTTAGACCCGCACTCATTGTTGCCTTGTCAGATAAACACAAGCGATAATTAAAATGCTTACTGTTATACATTTTTGCACGGCAGCACTCATTTTTGCAAAGAGAATATGAACTGAATGAAAGACAATAATATACATTCGGTGAAGTCACTTCCATTGTAGCGGTTATAGAAATAAATTAAAATATACCTGTAGGCATTGCCATGTCTCTCAGAACAGAACAACGTGGTCAGTTGCCAGGTGTCCAGGTGGTAGGTGGTGGTAATAGTAAATGAAACACTTTTCATTGTCCCGCCACGCGAGCCGAGCAGCTCCATAGCTTCGACCGGTGCATATTGACAACACCACATGCAACTGTCAGAGTCATTCTCTAAGCGGATATAGTATAGTGTTAACTGACTATATTGCTAACTTTACAGTTTACATCTGTTAAAAACATTACTATGAATGCAGAAAACCTAAATCAGGATAAATCATGACATCTTGGCAAAATCCGGGGCTGAGGGTCAAAATTCGGTTCTGTTCTGGAAAAATCAGGATGGTTGGTCACATTACAGGAAGTATTCTAATGCACTCTATATGATGTACCTGATGATGATGATGATGATGATATGAACTGTTACTTTGTTACAGGAAAGACGGTAATGATAGACAAGGCGTTCAAATATTCAAATGACATTCTGATTGATAAGTCAGAGTTACGTGACAAGATACAGATGATCAAAGATATGACTGTCCGTATACATGAAATAGAGGAAGAATATACATACAAGATGCAGAAGAGTGAAAGGTTACATGCTCAAAAGACCAAGGAGGTGCATGAAGGTTATTGTCAGGCTATTGAGGAACTCAAGGAGAGAAATGAGGTGAGCTAATATTCAATGTTCTTTCTAGACATATTTCTGAAATGTAAGCTTTCATAGTGAAAAACAATAAATAATTTCGGAAATTTGCTTCATTGCATCCTATTTATTACTGCAGATAAGGATAAATTTAGAAACAAAGGAATACTGAAAGGAACTGAAAATATTTTTGAAAACAAAGGATTGTAGGACTCGATGGCAAAATCCTTTAAAAGGATGCCAATGAAAAAAATACAGAAATGTTTCCTTCTTCAAACAAAAATCGGTTGTCTCCTGGTAGTAGTAGTTATCATCTGTGCGTTTTGAACTGATGGCTCAAGGTCAAGCAATGAATTGCGTTTGCCACGTGTGCTTACCCCAATTCTGGACCATTCTTCTCAACTAAAGTCAGCTAGGACAGCCGAAATTACTAGTGCTTCAGTTCACAGTTTTCAGTTCAGTGACTCGTGCGTGGTTTGTACTTTTGTACGTGACGTTGACATGCCAGTTCGAAATGCACAGGTGGTGGTGGCAGCAGCAATAGTAGTACGAGGACATCATTATTCCATTATTATTATTATTATTATTATTATTATTATTATTATTATTATTATTATTATTATTATTATTCCTAAAGCCACTGCAACAAACAAATAGCTAACGATGTCCTCATATTGCTGATTTTGTAGAACATAGGTAGTACTGGTACTTGAAACATCAATTGAGATTCCTTTTGAAATGCTGAGTTATTTTGCTATAAAAGTGGCAAAAGTATGGGTAAAACATATTTAGATTTTTTCTTCTATAACAAAACTTATAATATTTGGAGAAAAGAAGAAGGGAGAATACAAAATGGCACTTAACAATTAGGATAAGAGTATTCCCTTAAATGCCAAGATGGCACATGGGGGAGGCATGGTGGTAGAGCTCCATGCTGTCATGACTTCTCAACAAGAATTAGGAGATGTGGTCAGCACCACGCTCTGATGGTTCTTTTACCACCAGAAAAGACTCAGTTCTTAATCTGACAGGAGGTTGAGTGGACCTCAGGGATGTTCTGAAAGTTTGGTAATGAGAAAAATCTCACTACTATGCAGGATTAAACTCGAGATATTCCAGTCCATAGCCAGTTGCTCTACAAACTTACCTACCCCACTGATGTTATTAACAAACGATATTTTTTTTATGCAGCAAATGGACTCGGAACACACCACAGAACTTAACAACATTAACAATGATATTAAAAAGATGAAGATGAGCCACGAGGAGGCAATACTGAGTCTTGAGGCAAACTTTAACCAGAAAATAATTACGGAATATGATAAATATAGGGCACTGGAGAAGCGCACTAGTAAAATGAGACAAGACTATAAAAAGTAAGTACGTGAATTACAATTCCATGTGCAGAACTATTTAAAAAAGGAGACCGAGTTAAGCTTGATTCAGGGATTTTGGCCCCTGCAAAAAGTAAGTAGATAGACTAAGAGCGAGTCACTCATCACTGCTGGCGGGCTGGGCCACATAGATCAGGCCGCGCAGTCATAACATCTAACGCTTCCATCTTATCATGTCACGTTACACTCCGTCTTAAGGCTGGTTCACAATAAATCAGGAACGAGAACCAGAATGGAAACGCGAAGCAGAGGACGTGAATATGAAAATGTTTGATTCACAATAAACCGAGAACGTAGACGACTATGCATATCGATATGCATGTCAATAACGATATGTAAAGTCGATATTACGCATTCTGATGTTATTTGTGTATAATTGACCAATGGCGTTCTCTCATGAGTACAAGGCAGCCAACATAAACACAGGTTAACCAACTTCGAAATTTCAACTGAATCAGTTCATTATGTACGGTACTATAAATATGCCCATGCATCTTTATTATCACAACCTATTTTAAGTCTACCATAATGTAAAATAATTAGAGAAGAAACATTTGTAATAGAACAAAAATGAACACAACAGTAGTTATTGAACTGAAGCATGAATATGTAGTGTGTAATAGAACCAATACAGTAATAAAATATGATTCACTTTCGATCGGTGTTCAAAGATGCAGCTATTGAAAGCCACGTATTCTCCTTCATTTTCTCATCTTTATATGAGGCGCGCCGCTTATCGTAAACGTGAGGATTTTCCTCAACACTCAATATTAGAATCTCATCAAATAAAATTTGCTCCACGATGCACAGCACAGAACAAAATAATGCATAGGTTATGTCACGGTCTTCTTGCTAAAAAATATACGACGACAAAATAGCTTTTAGATGGCAATAGAATGAATCTAGTGGGCTGTGATCAGAAATATGAATGCCAAAGTTGAAACTTGGCCAACTCTCCGTTCCCGATCCCGGGCTCCAGCAAGCTTTTCGTTAATTGTGAATGCTCACATTTAAATGTACACATTTTAACAATTTTACCGTTTTCGTTTCCGTTCTGATTCTCGTTTCCGGTTTATTGTGAACCAGCCTTTAAAAACACAATATTCTTCCACATATCCCATTATAACCTTGACTAAACAATGTCATGATGACATATTTTCTTGACAGGAGTGTTCCATAGCTACGAACATAGATATTATTTTCATTCCTCCTCTTCCGTCTTATGCACATTTGTGATTAAATTTCTTTCTTATGACGCAACACACAGCTCACTCACTAGCCCAACAACCAAGGGCAGGGGCCAGTAACGTTGAATCGAGCTGTACCTAGGTATAACAAACCCAACTGAATAGATGTCAATAACCCAAAATTACGATCCACAAAATAAAAGTGCTTAATGTAAAGTACTTAGTATATGTTACAACATAAATAATAAAGTAATCAGTTACTGTATGTTACAACTTACATATCGCTGTTTCAGGCAACTAGAAGAACTCACTAACAAGAGAGAGACAGACTTAAACAACATGACTGACAAATATGAGTTACAGCTCAATGAATGTAATGTGCAGATAGAAGAGGTAAGTAGAAAGAAAGTAGAGAAGGAAGAGGATTTTATAGTGATAATGGACGGCCATGATGATGACGGTGATAATCACGTTATCACAATGCTTCCAGGACATTTCGTTGACTACCTTATGTCCACGGACTTTTTGTCCATGATAATTTTGCGTCCAGTACTATACTTCGTCAACTACCTTACGTATACGAATATTTTTTTGTCAAATATTACACTCCATCCAGTAATTAACTTAAAACCTACCAAGCAGAATAAAAATACACTAAGTTATCAACAATGTGTTGTCGATTGTTGGCAGTATCCATGGCATTACAACATCTGTTCAAATTTTTAGTAGCTCTAACATCGCACATGTTATTATTTCACTGAGGGGTAAAATATTCTGATGTACTGTAATTTCTGCTACCACTTTGATCCAACTAACAAAGATCAGAACGGTATTGGAGATGTAGAAAACGAGTGATTTGTACGGTAATGCTAGATTTATGACAAATAAATTTCTGAATGGAAATATACAGATTCTGAAGGAAGGCGTCCTTGAGTGAAAAATATTGGAGATCGAGAGAATTAATGATTTCATTGTCAGAAATTCAGCATTAGCAAGCAACAACACAATTACGATAAAAATGATTTTTTGTATGTTTTTGCCTTTGTCCTTATTAACTTTATTAAACTACATTATTTGTCTAGATCAAATTTTGGTATTTTAGCATTAAATCCACTTTACACATTTTGCATGATTACGTACATGACAGTAGCTCTTCTCATGCTCAACTTTTTATATTTCTTTCTTTTATGCGTCTTTCTCATTTTCTAAATATTTTAATCTACGAATAAGAAAAAAATGTATGTGAGAAGAAACTGTACAAAAATCCATTCATTAAACCTAACGTTTTACAACTGCTGGTTTAAAACACAGCTCAAGTTTTGTCCTAAGTTGTTCAATTCTTTTATTAAAAAACCTGAACTAATGAAATTCATCAACGACAAATTAAAAAAAAAAGAATTAAGTACATTATGTCATTTATTTTAAATGAATCTTTTAAAATATTCCTTTCTGTAAATTACATGTTTTCATTATGTACCCATTAATATCTGTAAATGTTATGTTTTTAGCCATATATATAATACTAATACTAAATAATTAGTTATGCTCCCAAACACGAGATTTGCTCATTTGAGTGACGCTAGAATATAGTTGTTTATATTAAGCTATATGTTTGTTTGTAAATCTACTTCTATAATATTCCACAATTTATTTCAAATAAATTTCAAATTTATTAAAATTAGCTTTTAGTCACGTCTGTTTATTAAATGTCTCATCCATGGACATGATATATCAAGCCCACAGACGTGACGAATTTACGTGAATCCAATAATTTTGAGGTCGTAAAGTTTCTCTTTCCAAGTAATGTCTAAACCTCTATGTCTATCTATGTAATGTCTATCACAGCAAGTACTCCCCCATCGAGACTACTATATATATATATATATATATATATATATATATATATATATATATATATATATAAGTACTGGCAGACTATTTCCTTATCCAACAACTGCTCTGAAGATGGCCACAACACAGCGGTCGAAACGTCAGCCAATAACACCAAGACAACACGGTAGAAGCCCTGAAGCTTATCCACACACAATGTCTAAACCTGCTTATCCTACTTATTAAAAATGAACAATTTAATATTTACAAAACTCACATGTCCACAGATGTGACAGTATGACCTTAACAAAATCAAAATCTAATAATTCAATAGGCATTACCTCGCCAGTATATTAAACAATAACGGAACCAATATGCTTCCAATACAGCATGGCTGGCCGATAATAACATGAAAGTTTTAAATCGCATGGATGAAGATGAAGACTTTGACACTTTGTGGATGTCTGACAAATCACATTTTCATCTCATTAGTAGTCACTTAAAGCACGTCCTTTACAAGAAATAAATGGCAGACTATGTACTTCATGATTTAACGTATGTTCTTTTTGAAAAAAAAAAAATAAATTCTTGCGTCAGTAACCAACTATTTATAATCATCTGTTCCTCTGCTAGGCCCTGTATAATCTTAAGGGTATGAAAGAATCATTTCTTATGCTTACAGTGTTTTCTCTAAGCGAGAAGACACTGAATTAATGCTGCGTACTGTCTCTCTATTTCTAATACTATCAACTCAACAGGCAGTCCATCTCCAAGCACACAATTTTAATTGTTAGAAATCATTTTGTTTTGTTTCTATAGTTACATATGCAAGCACGACAACAGGCAAAAGTGCATGAAGAAATCAAAAGGCAGATTGAGGATGATGCAGATCGTGAAATTGTGGAGCTCAAAACAAAATATGAGAAGCAATTACATGAAGAAAGAGAGACTAATCTCAAGCTGCGAGGGGAAACTGGTGTTATGAAAAAGAAGTTCCTTAGGTAAGTTTTGACGAAGGTTTGCAGATTAACAAAAATTCATGTTGCAACACACTTGTCTCTGAAATGTACTTTTCAATATTCCTTAGAGAGAAGAGGAAGTAATGTTGGCTTATTTAGATCAGATTTAAATTTAACTTTATCAGTATTAACAAGTTATTAAGAACATGATGTTTCGAAGGTTAGATATATTTTGTTCTGCATGTAAAAATGGAAGGCGAAACAGGAATTCTATCATTGATGCCATTAGAAATGGCCAAATCCTTTTCACTAACAATTGAACACAATAAAGTGGATTTAGTTATTTTTAACTGCTGTAACGACCAATATTCTTTTTCATTCATTCTCTTTTCATATGAAGACGAAGATAGATTTAACTTTCGAAATACTGTGTCTGCTATATTTCATTAGAAATATAGTAAGTTCAATCTAAATAGTTCTGATATAACGTTCCTTTTGGAGTAAACAAGCTATTGGAATAAAATAACAGAAGAACAAATTGAAGGAGTAAGAATGAGGTACCGGTAGACCAAAGCCACACTTTTAACAAATATGGTTTCTTGTGAGAATTCATTTCTTACACATATGGGAAAGCTACTAGTAAAGTATTATGAAAATTACTCAACAAATGACGGAAGTATACACCAGGTATGCTCATTCTCTCACTCCCGATTACGTTCTGTAATCACAACCTTCCAGTGTAGAGCATGCTGTTCCTCGTTCGAAGATCGACGGATGACTGCGGAAGGCAGTTCAAGTACTTAGTAAACGTACGAACAGTACAGGACAATGACATAGTCAAAACCTTCTGTAAGCAAACTATCATTCCGTACATTGTGGGAGGAAGACTATTTTTGTTGTGTGTTCAGTGAAAACGTAAAGTGTTTACTGTCTTGTAAAGTACTGTCAGGAATACTACTGAGCAACATAAAACAACATTATAGACTCTGCCACCCAGAATGTGCCGATGTAACAGAGAAGCTGTTTTCTGTAATAGGCCTATGTATTCATATACCAACGTTGTTATTATTATTATTATTATTATTATTATTATTATTATTATTATTATTATTATTGTAGTGATTTTATTCCAGCAGAAATACATGTTTTGATAAAATAATTTTTCAGGGGTGCAACGTGCACAATTATTATTATAGTGATATTAAGCCCTTACATATAAATAACGGTAACAGTGTAACTGCAGATAGATTTAATTTTGGAGATGGTATCTTTGAGATATGTTAATATCTTTGGATTTTTTTATTCTTTTTTTCTACAGGCTTAACTGTTTGTTATTATTTTCGTTTATTTTATTATACTTTATGTGGTGATTTTAATATATTGAGTATATTACAGCTTCAAGAATTGTAAGCACTTAATGCAAGGTCAAACATTGAACAATTCAGAGTCTGTGTTTAGGAGCAAGTTATGTAGTATGTTGGGAATTAGCTAAGGCACTAAAACCCTTCACGGATGGTTAACTTGTAAAGAGATGTATGGTGCCTGATCAAAATATAGTTAATTATATCTCTGTAGCCTACTGGAACAGCTCAAATGTGAATTCACAGAATATAGATTTAGTGATTTTGAAGTATAGAGAGTGTCTTTTTGTTAATCTTTTCATACTAAATTTAGTACAGTCCGTGAGAGTGCAGTTCCAGGACGAGTTAATTGATCTACAAAGTAACGCAGAATTATTCTGAACTAAATGCAGAGAATATGACTTGACAAGCATAGAGTTGTTAAAAAAATGAACAAAACGAAATATCCCAAGATGAGCTTATTCGCTGCAACTATATTAGCTACCTTCGCCTCGACATATGTTTGCGAACAATTGTTTTCGAGAATGAAGGTTGCTAAATCGAAACATAGATCCCGATTAACAGACGAGCATTTTTTGAGCTAGCTGCGCATTGCAGTAAATTCGTTGGAAATATATTTTCGATTATTTGCAGAAAAAAATGCACATGTTGAATAGACCACAATGTATGGTGCAATATGAAAATAACATTATCTATGATATAATAATACCAAACTACATTAAATACTGTGTAATAAATAATATAATACCTGAATATTACAGTGTATACGCTTTTCTTTTTCAAATTCAGTTTATTATCGCATTTGTAAGAGTGTAAGAACTATGCCACTGGCAGTGCTGCAATGTAGTTGCGGAGCCCAGTCCGTACACTGCATGTGTTTTGCAGTGCAGCATCATCCGTGTAATCGGTGCTTTTGCAATTTTGAGCATACCTGGTATACGCCAAAGAAATTATGATACTGCACCTAATAGCATTGAACTCTAAACCTTTAATATGCTCTCCTGTAAAATTTTATCAGTGTGATTTAGGACTATATCAATTATTCGGAGAAAGTCAGTTCCTACAATTGCTTTTTCCAATCAAGATCTTATTGCATAAGCTGGGATTTGTGTCTTGTATCCTTTTGTGAGAAGCAATCATCTGAGACACAGCTGAACTCCCTACATCGTGGGATCAATTTCTCATGGTGGAGTCATTGTTAATTCTAGCCACCTCTTTCTTTCGCGAACAGTGAACAAAAAGATAGTGGAATGATGGTAGAGGAAAGTGCAAGACTGTTAGAAAAACTGCTCCAAATTGTTCCGACTAAGTTGCAACTAGTACAGCTTATCCTAGACAACTCTATAAGCAGATAAGGAATATTAAGGGTGTTGCTTCAGTGAAAAGGAGTGGAAGCAGATACGTAAGTTTTGTTACTGTGCTACAGTTCAGAGAGTAGCAATGGCTGACAATGTCTTTGATAAAGCTGCAACAACAAACAAGAAGAAGAAGAAGAAAATATTATCTCAGTTTACTGTACAATTGGTTTCAAAAAGAATGGGCTGACTCTTGGTAGTTTAAATGTAAAGTTTTTAAGTCAGGTTCACACGAGTAAACTCAATGTGTTCCAAGGTAATGCTATGATGTTTGTTCCAGTTGATTCTTTGATAATGACCCGTCTGCAATGCAGCAAGGGCAACGAATTGCTGTAGCGTAGGAGTAAGATTTCTGATTTCAGGATCAGTGTTTGTAAGTTCACTTCCCAGCAGGGTTTATTTTTTTATTGTATTATTTTATATTGTTAATGACAAGTGTTAGTGGAATTTGTTAATAAACTTGGTTATGCAAGTCTTGCAAACGTATTACAGCCCATCATTCCTGGGCTATTATTAGGCAAGACCTGGCCTGTAAGTTATACAAAATTAATAGTTTATTTGCTTTTTCGAAAATCAGAAGCATATCAAATATAAGTAAACAAATTTATAGTCAGTTTCATGTGTTCACCATAGGACCTTTAGAACAATAAAAAAAAAAAAACTATTCGCATTAGAAACATAAATGCCATTATTATTTCAATTTAATTTAGTTTACTCTCTGTTACACTTATAGCTATTGTCCCACTAAGAAAATAAAACTTTGTCCTGAAAATACTTTTTTTTTCCGATTAAAATTTATTTTATATAGGCTAGATTTGTCAGCTTTTATGCGCCCTTAAATTTAGGCAGAAATAGCTTGTCGATGTCAGTAATAGGAAATATTTAAGGTGGTAGTTAAAGTGCCTCACCAGGTATATTACTTCTGCTCACCATGATCCCAAACTCGAAATTGAATTTTTGCATTTTCATCTGTTATTGTGTGAGAAGTGAAAGTTGCTTGGACGAAAAGAAAGGGAAGTTGTTGGAACAAAGCAAGGCAACACTTGTTTCTAACAAGTGAGTTGGACGAGCAGTACTAACGAGGATTTGCCGTAGCCATTTTCAGTTTTAATTCTGTAAAATAAGAATGATTGTATTGCAGCTCCCAAAAGGAAATAGAAGAATTCAAGCACCAGGTGCACGTCCTTCAGCAAGAGCAGCTGAAGTTCCAGCAGATCATAATCGGCTTAGAGAGAGATATCTCGGATCTCAAGAAGGAGATCAATGAAAGGGATAGTACAATTCAAGATAAGGTAAGAAATCCAAGGAAATAAAAACAATCAAAGACCTTGTATTATTAAATCACGGGATTATTAAAAGTCAAATATTCTATAGGCAGTGGCAGTTACATTGGGTAGACGAGGTGAGGCTAGGCCTATCCAAAAAAATCTGAAGTAAATGGGTTTTCACTATTAAAAATAAAAGTTTCGTTGATATGAGTAAACAGGAACGAAAGCAGTGGCGAACCTAAGGTGTAAATACTGGATAGGCTGAAAAATCTGCTTATCTTGCATTCTTTTATAGAGCAGATGTTTATAGACTTTTCTATCAAAATTTTTTATGACATAGACCCCACAAGAAGATGATGACCACTCAATTTCACCTCCAGAGCACAGGTAAAGCAATATAACTTATTTGTCTCAGCCCACCCTGTTAGCCTAGGTTATTTCTTATGCCATGAAAACTGAAAATTTCTATTTTGTCTTCCTTCATCTGCTATTTTAATATGTAAATGTGGTGTCGATTTATATTTTGTTTCATATGTCCAACTTCAAAACAGTTTCTCTTTTAATTCTACAAATAATGAACTCAAGGTCCTCTCAATATGAGTTTATTTTAATATGTAAAAAACTCTCTCTCTTGATTAAATTAAACTCAACCATGCAGTGAATTCACAGAACAACCAATATATTGCGATGTATTATTGTGATCAAAAGCTAGTCTCATTTCGAATGGAGATGTAGCACCCACTCCCCATTCCCCCCTCAAGCTTGCGAATCAAGGTCGTAGCCTTTAGAGGTTTCTGCCACAAGCCTCACACTGAATGACTGCCAACAGTGAACTCAATATATCAATGGATGGAATGCAACCAAGTGTTGCAATACATCGTTATTACTTATTATGAACTTATAGGCCTACTGTTACTGGGTATAACTCAAATTGTTTGGGTAGGCTAAGCCTCAAAAGCCTCTTAAGAGGTTCGCCACTGAACAGAAGTCACATTTTTGTACAAGTAATTGTATGGGTGTATACACTCTGTGGATAACTGATTTATTTACTTGTAGACACTCTATGGATAACTGATTTATTTACTTGTAGGTCAAATTAAAGTGCAGATGGGCTCTCGGATTATGTGTACTTGTTAAGGAAAAATGTTTATTTTGTACTCATAGAAGGGAATTATTTGAAAAGAATGTCAACTTTTACTAGTGTATTATCACCAGGGAACGGATTTATATGGACTAAAAATATATGAAATATGTAAATATATATGTAGTTATTTTTACCAAAATATGGAATTAAATATGGATTTTTACCAAAATATGGAATTAAATATGGACTTAAAATTATAAAAAAATGACTATGTACGTTAAATATTGGTACATTTTAATCAAACTAAACAAAAATATAATGGACGTACCTTATCTTCCAATGTAGTTTCAACAAAACACAATTTTTATTGTCTGTTACCATAACAATAGGTTACAAACATTTCTTTCAAGTGCTGAAAAGTGAAATTGTCTCTGAGGATAGATTTATACTGACTAAAAGAGCGTTCGACGTCACAAGAAGTAACTGGTACATAATTCAATTTCACAATGTCTGCTGGGGATAAGTCCAAGTTAATCTTCACTGTTGATTCACCACTCATCACAGCAACAACCTTTTGTAGTTCTTCATATCCAGGGTTTTTGAAAGTAGGTACAGTGTCCACCTTAGCTCTTACTGCATCTGCAACTTTACCTCTACCACGATTCAGTTGTTCCACAGTACTATTTATAATTTCAAAACTTTCAGATAGTGAAAGGTGCCTATTTTGGAGACTTTTGAGCGTTTTTATGATGCATGAAAATGTATGCTGAATGTGAGCTAAGTCATTCTTCACACTTATGTCACAGGTAACTGTTTTCGCAGTATCAATTGAGACTGCATCTTCAGAGTCCAATGCAAGGAGAACATTGTTAATAGAGTCTATATGTTCGGCATAATATTCAACTGCTTCTAGCCATGTACCCCATCTAGTTAAAATTGGCTTTGGTGGCAATGGAATTTCAGGGTACATTTCTTTCAACACGTTAACTCTACTGGGAGCTTTGAGAAATACTTTTTCACTGATGAAATCAACAAATCTACTTTAGGGAAATTGTCTCTGACCACTTCTGCCACACGATGAAATGCATGCGCCACACAAGTAAAATGAGTCAATTTAGGATATACAACAGATAATGCTTGTCCAGCTTTGACCATATAAGGGGCAGCATCGCTAATAAAGAATAACACATTATCGTACATAATACCCTTTGGCCACAGGATACCCATAGCTTCGTTGAACAGTTTAACTATAGTTTTGTTATTGCACTTTTCTAGAACATCACAATGTAAAAGAATTCGTTCAGAATATTGTTCACTTAACAAACCGATAACTACATTACCAACAAGTCTACCTTCTTTGTCGGGAGTCTCATCAATGGAAACCCAAATTGAACTATCTTTAATTTCATCTCTTATCTTCTGTATTGTCTCATCGTAGATGGATGGAGCATACGTCTTCCTAAGTGTTGACTCATCCGGGATTGTATGTTGAGTATATTTTTCAAGGAATTCCCTGAAGACCTTATTCTTTAGTTTGTAGAGAGGAATATCAGCAGAGATGAGAGAACGGCACAGGTCGATGTTAAACTCAGATCGTACATTCGATGTTGTTGGTTGTGTTAAAAACAATTGTCTCTGCTTGGAATTTAGTTGTTTGTTGGCCTGATGTTTACTAGTTGTAATGTGTTGTTGCACCAGGAACTTTTGTGTAGATGATACTGCACACTGACACAAATTACAAAATAATATTTTATTGTCAGTTGATAAACCATCTTCTTTAAATTCTGAAATGTAACTTGTTAGTTTTGATTTTAAATTGACTGAATGACGTACTTTTGGCATATTTACCGTCTTTATAGTATGATTTACAAAACTGAACCTATGTGTACTCTGACTGGCATTTAACTGTTGAGCTGCACAACTGAAGTCTGTTAAAAATTTTAAATTAAATTAATACAGTTTTGTAACTTACTTTCCCATTGTTGATAGGACTGCTAATTTTCAAATAACTCTGATGTTAAAGGGATTACTGAACATGTGTTTAAATCTCTATTGTTGAAATGTATTTTTAAAAGTTAATGGAATTTTGTTTTGTTTTATTGTTAAACCTAATATAATATGGACTGTTTTATATGAAATATGGAAAATATATGGAAATTAACGAAAATATGTACTAAACTCTAAAATATGGAAAAATATGGAAAATAAAAGTAGGATTTTTCAACCCTACACATTGTGAAACATAAAGATAATGCAAAATATAAATTATATTAGCTTTATAAGTAAATATGTATTTACATATAAATCCTTTCCCTGATTATCACATTAAAATCTTCATTTATCAATAACTAGAGTATTTACAAAATTTCACTAAAGCCTTTTCCTTTCTAATTCTGCCACAATCTTGCCATGAAATATGAACTCATCAGCTGAAACTTCTTGAAAAACGTATATAGTATATGAATTAATTATATTGTGCATGAAATAAAAGTAATACCACAGTATAGTATATACAATCACGAAGCTTGAGTTGTACTAGGAACAACAGACTATGCCGGTACTATTTCGCATTGTCTGTGATGAGGCGATAGTAGCAATCCTAGTGGTTAGCAACTATCTATGGATGCATATTCCCTATGTATTGAGCTTCGTGACTGTATATACCAGACTGTGGTAATACTGTACATGTTCCATAGAGTAAAATATAAATGCTGAATCACTGTTGTCTTTAAATTTATATTCTTTAGGAGAAACGTATCTACGAGCTGAAGAGAAAAAATCAAGAGCTCGAAAAGTTCAAGTTTGTTTTGAATTACAAGATAACAGAACTTAAGAATCAGATTGAACCAAAGGACCAAGAAATCAAGGAAAAGAAGGAACAGATTCATGAAGTAAGTGTGTGTGTAAATTTTAAAGAACTGCAATGCTTGATATCTTATAGTATTTAGAAAATTTGTCATTCAAAATACATACAGTATTTTCAAATTAAGGATATATTACAAGCATGATAATTACCGGTAGTAACTATTGTTTATTATGTTTGCATCTCATACTAGATCCATGTGGTTGTATATTATCATGTATTTCACTTTGCAGTACTGCACGAACATTTTGAGTATTATGATTCCCAATTTAGTAGTTAACCGGACGTTTTAATTTGAATAACTTATCCTCACATTTATAAAAACATACACGTGTGTGAGGGCACACACAAATTCCTACAGATCTTTCATTATATTTCTGCCACTGTGCAACATCACAGTTTGCATTGAGGGGAAAAGAGATAGCAAACTGTTGTAATGCTTTTTAAAACTCTGACGCCCACAACCAAGATAACCCACTTGCAATTTAAGTACTCACTGGCAGAGACATAATGCAACATCTTTAACACTTTGTCTCCATTCCTCTCTATTATCCCACGGTCCTTCTCTTATCCCCTTCTTCTCTTTTTTTTTTTTTAAGTTGGTTATTTAACGACGCTGTATCAACTACTAGGTTATTTAGCGTCGATGAGATTGATGATAGCGAGATCGTATTTGGTGAGATGAGGCTGAGGATTCGACATAGATTACCTGGCATTTACCTTACGGTTGGGGAAAACCTCGAAAAAAACTCAACCAGGTAATCAGCCCAAGCAGGGATTGAACCCACGCCCAAGCACAACTTCAGACCGGCAGGCAAGCTCCTTAACCGACTGAGCCATGCTGGTGGCTCCCCTTCTTCATTCTCTATTAAACATTATATACCTATCTACACAAGATGTGGTCTTCCCCGTTCATTTTTCCAAGTCGTATCCATACTAAAATTATCTTTGGTAACTTTTCTTTTAACTTTCTCTTAACATGTCCCTACTATTCAAATTGTTTTTCGAATATGACTGTATCTCTGATTTTTCTCTTTTTGATAAAAATCCAACTGTTTATCAACAATTTTGCCTTTTAAGTTCCAAATTTATTATTCATATGTAATTATACTTCTAACTATGGGGCTAATTATGGTAAATTTAGTTTTTCTAGTAATGTGTTTGTTTCAAATGATACCATTTAAAGCAGCTATAGCTAATCCTCCCAATTTTATTCTTTGACTAGTGATGCGCCTCCTATAGCCTCTCCTACCCAATTCCCAACCTCAACCTGCCTGTGGTACACCCTGCTTTAACAGATGAGGATCTGGGGACCGAGTCACAGCGGTATAACTGTTTCATCTAAAATGGAGGAAATGCCATTTACATAATATGTGCTGGCCTATCACAACACAACAGCATCCCTCAGCGGCACATGAGGGAGAGGTCGGTGGATCTAAATAACATCTATTTAGTCCTCCCGGCTAGGTCCGAAGGACCCGTTGACCAACGTCAGGTGCGGTCCCGCTTGCATAATGGGGGTTTAAGTCTGGTGATGTAACTGCCACATTGTAAAAACTGGTGCCCGTTAAGAAAACAGTTACATGAAAGCCACTTAAGATCAGAAGAAACTACAGTTCAAAAGTATTGGAAAGCACGACTGCTCATGGCTTCATTGCCAGATGCAAGGCACTAGACAACAACAACAACTAATCTCATTCTCCTCTTTTCCTTCATTTTAAAAAAAAATTATAGTTTATTTAAGGATGCTCGGCAACTGCCAAGATTATATCAGCATCGACGGTGTGCCGGAATTTTGTCTCGTAGAAGTTCTTTTACATGCCACTAAATCTAGTGCCATGAGCCTGTCGCATTTCAGCACACTTATATGCCATCGACCTGAGCCGGGATCAAACCTGCAACCTTGGGCACAGAAGGCCAGTGCTATACCAAATGTGCCACTCAGGGAGACTTCATCTTTAAATCCCTTGACAGAAATGACTTCTTCCATGCCCTAGTACCATGATTTCCTCGGTCTGCCACGTACTCTTCTTCCAGCTGGGACAAGAAAATTGAAGCCTTCGGCCATCGTTGTTGATCCATTGTATGAGGATGAACCCATTCCATCTTCCAAAATCAAATCTTAACATGTATCTCTCATTGCCATATAATTTGTTTTGTTCTTATATTAATAACCAAACCCATTTACCACATTAGTATTTAGTATTTATTTATTTATTTAACCTGTATGTTTCCTGGTTATGTACTCTATAAGGAAAAAAGACCTTTGGGGAGGCCGAGACGTAGGTGGGAAGATAATATTAAAATGGATTTGAGGGAGGTGGGATATGATGGTAGAGACTGGATTAATCTTGCTCAGGATAGGGACCAATGGCGGGCTTATGTGAGGGCGGTAATGAACCTCCGGATTCCTTAAAAGCCAGTAAGTAAGTAAGTATATTATCATAATCTTGTGCTGCAATTAACTGATAATCAGCAATGATATTTCACATTTTTATCAGATGGAAACAGAACTGGAAAATCTTCAGAGAATCAACACAAGTCTGGACCTTCAGCTAACTGAACTCCGAGAGAAATTGAATGCCACTGCCAATGAACTTACAACTCAGCAACAGTACAATCAGACTTCCAATGCAATTCTCCGGCGTATAAGATTTGACCTCCACCATGCCTCTGGCCTTATTCAAGAACCCAATAAATTGAAGGATGCTGTTAGAGTAAGTACCAATAAATACTACTATATGTAGCATTGCAAGGTATCTCCTTCCTGACAATTTTGCATGCATTCTTCAATAAACAGAGTTTGTTCAGTAAGTGCAACTGACTATGAATTAGAAGGGTCCAAGTTCGAATATAATATAGAAAGGCAAAGCAATTTTCTTTTTGGCAGAACTAGGGCTAGGATTCACTGAGCCTCTGTAAAGCCAGTACTGAACTCTTTTCTTCTTGAGATTAAAGTAGATGGAATTATCACTGATTTTCAGTTGGTGACGTTATGAAAGTAGGGAATTTTATTTTTCAGCCTGTTATGGACACTGAAACCACTGAAACCATGCATACAGAATCTTTACTCATTTCATAACAATTTATTTTGATTGAATAATGCATATTGTTCACAAATCTTATGTTACCAAACAAATGAGTCCATAATGTATAATATATAATTACACACTGGATCCCATAACCTTTGGCATACTAGCATATTTTAGTGTATCTAAAAATAGTTATGTATTTACGTTAAAGGATTGACCAATGCCATTTGGAGTAGTTGGAAATTATACAGACTGTTACAAAAATTCGTAGTAACACATAGATATAATTTTTAAATCGTGCTAAAGATGTTGCTTTGATAATTGATTCATGAATGATATGCCTACTGTTTTATGTCCATTTTTCAGAGTACACAGTACTTATGTCCACTTTCTTTTGTCTACACGTATAATATCCATAAGCATATCAGTCCACTTATTTCTATGTCCAGAGACCTGAATCTACTCAATTTTATGTCCCTAAGAATATGAATATTTTATTTAATTATGATTCAATATATGTATAAAATACAAAGTTCAGAAAAATTTTAGATTTAAGTTACAGAAACTAATTACTATGACAATTTTCGTTTTCATTGGAGACCTCTTCAGGATAAAGCTTCAGAGAGTAACTGATGCCTCTTAGGTATCTCTCAATTAATTGTGACAAACAGTATTTTCATTTAAATTTTTACAAGCAAAGTTATAAAATAGCAAAACGAAATAATTCCACCATATTTATGAACTACATTATACCATGTGTTTCTGAAAATGTGTTAAGATTGCTTCTACTTTGATTTGGAAAATATACTGTTTATTTCAGATTTGTAAACAATTAAAGTTGCACTATGTTTACAGAAACTCTACCACAAATACAGCCAAGATGCAGATTTCAGCTGTGTAGAAGACATTGATGCACAAACTGAATTCATGAGACAGAGAGAACATCTGGAACGCACTGTGGCATCTCTAAAGAGACAAGTGTTCAAGGATACATCAGGGAAGCGTGATGACTCAGTCAGAGTAATGGAGGTAAGTCTATGTTATGATTTTAATTACCGTATTGGCCCGAGTGTAAGCCGCACCCGAGTATAAGCCGCACCCTTAATTTTAGGGGGAAAGGAGAAAAAAAAAAAGAAAATTGAGTGCAGAATGAGAAAAAAAGGAAAATTGAGTGCAGTGAAATTTACCTGTCACATTATCCAGTTACAAAACTGTTTACACTATTTAAACACTTTTTCTTCAATTACGGTATTACGTGGGTAAATCACCAAAAATACCGGTACAACTAATCACCGTCTTCTCCAATGTCACTGCTGACTTCACTACTACCGGTACCGGTATTTGTTTCATCACTGTCATTTTGTTCATCACTCTCCGCCCAAAGTATGTCGTCCTTACTGCCATCCAGAGCATTAGACACGCAGCATTTCTTGAAGCCTTTGATAATTGAATCTGGTGATATCGTGTGCCATGATGAGAGAATCCACTCACACATAAGGCTGACAGATGGCTTCTTTATCTTCCCAGATGGAGTGAATGCATGACCCCCTTGATCCGAATACTGTTTTTCGGAGATGGTCTTTAAAAAGGCTTGTTCATGACGACATCAAGCACCTGCAATTTTGATGTCATACCTCCAGGTATGACGAAGGTCTGTCTTCAATGCAGTAATTTTCTTCTTTACTTCAGGGCAGCGCACCTGGTCTGCGATTCCAAACCGTAGCTAGTCAGTCCATCATTAGTTCGGTTGTCATCCATCGTTTCTCTTGGCAACGAATCACTAATCCCTTAGGTAAATTCTCCTTGGGCATAGTTTTACGCTTCAGAATAACGTACGGAGGCAGTTTTCCTCCATCTGCCGTAACCGCCAGCATCACAGTGATTCTTTGTTTTTCATTTCCAGTTGTTCTCAATGATATGTTTTTCGCCCCTTTATTGTCAACTGTCATATTGCTCGGCATGTCCCAAAATACGGGCGTCTCGTCAGCATTGCCGATCTGGTGTAATGGGTAAGAGTGGCGCTGACGCAATTCAATGACGTGCCTCTGGAAGTTGATGAGTTTCTCAGTAAAATCCTCTGGCAGTTTCTGTGCTAATGAAGTGCTTTGTCGGAGAACAAGGCCACTTCTACGCATAAACCTGCGGCACCAACCTATACTCCCATGGAATTCTGTCTGTGGAATGTTTAAAATTTCAACGATTTTACCTGGATTACTTGTCGAGAGATAGGCATCCCTTCTTTCCTTTTGTCTTGTCCAAAGGAAAGGACCCTACGTTCTAGTTCAGGGTATTTCCCAGCCTTGGGTCCTCTGAAAGATTTTCTGGTTGTATTGGCATTTTTCAGTTTATCCTCCGAGGCGATCCAGCGCTGCACATTAGACTCATCCACACTAAACTTTTTGCCGGCTTCTCTATTAGACGTACTCCTAGCATGACGAATAACTGCAAGTTTGAAAATAGCGTCATAACTGCGCCGAATTCCCAAGCTTGTTGAAATCGCTCATGGCTTAACCCGTAGCTAATTACAAACTGTTTTAATCTGTCCTATCATACAAAAAGAGTACGATCACTGTAATATGAAGACTGGTACATTGTTGCGTCATATACCATACGACTGCTGACAATTTCAAACACGAGCGCGTGGCATTGTTGCTCCATTTCAAAATGATAAAATTACCGGTAGCAACATGCGCCACATTTCAATTTTAAATTTATCGGCCGCGCAAATAAGCCGCACCCCAACTTTTCGAGTTTGAAATTTGAATAAAAAGTGCGGCTTATATTCGGGCCAATACGGTACTATGAACAATCAAAGACAAACATTATAAATGGACGTAACATTTCTGAAAAAAGATATTTAGTTATTATGCTTATGATGTACAGGAAAATTCAACACTCATAGTTGAACTCAACAATGTGCGCAAGGAACTGAAGACTGCACAGAGGCAAATATTTAACATGGAGTCAATCTTAGGACTCAGCAGCAAGTACATACACCCTAAAGAAGCCCAAGCTCGCTTGCAAATGGCAGTTACCACCCATCAAGATATACATAATGAATATAGAAGTAAACTGGAGGTAGGTCAATTTATAACATTCTTTCAGGAATTCTTCACATTACAAATTTCTTGGTTACTAATGTTTAAAGTATATTATTATATTACTAGCCGTACCCGTGCGCTCCACTGCACGTGTTAGAAATAAATATAAAGTAATTACATAATTAAAATAGGACGTTTGATCCAGGGAACAACTTTTACAACAGCGCAAGATAATCTGCTTCGCTCATTACCCAATTTTTTTTGCATTGCATTTATTGCATATATATTTGATGTATTTTAACATGATCCAATTGAGCACAGTTAAAATTTGAATTATAAAATAATGGATTGCTAAGCTAACGTACTATTACTGCATACTAAATCAATACACTCTCGTTGTTAGTTAATTCTCTGAGATTAAAATGAGTGTACATAAATATTATTTTAAGAAATACAGAAAACGAATGTACAAAATAGCCTATCAAATTTTCTGTGCATAAGAAGCTATTTTAATCTTACCTGTCCTCGATTTACTAAGATGTTACTGTAATAACATTATAGCATTATGTCCATCTAGAGAAACTACACTTTCCAATGGTGAAATAATAATTAATTATACAAATCGGTTAATTTAGCTTCTGATATTACTTCATACAAACACAGAAACATTCTCTGTAGGCTATGTTTAATAGCTTTCGATTGTTGATGTCCAAGGCCCCTGTTTCGATTGTTGTTGTCCAAGGCAATTTATAGACGAAGTCATTTGTTCTTAATTCTTTGCACTGTCTTAGATGGTGTTATTTTAATTTTAAAACTCATTTATCTCATTAAATATCAGTCCTATCAAAATTTTGTAAAGAATAAAACTTATCGAAAATCATTTTTAAAGAAACTTTTGTTATGTAACATTTTTCACAAAAATGAATAATCGAGATATTTCGATTTATTTAATTCAGGCCCCCTTATAACCCCCCTTTTAAATAAAGTATTTTGAATGCCATATAGCCTAAAATCTAAGTTACAACGAACTTAATTTATATTCCAATTTTCATATAAATCGGTTCAGCCATTATCGCGTGAAAAGGTAACAAACATACAGACAGACATACGAACAAAAATTCAAAAATGCGATTTTCGGTTTCAGGGTGGTTAATTATATATGTTAGGACCAATTATTTTTGGAAAATCGAAAATTACCAGAATATTTTCGGCTACAGATTTATTATTAGTATAGATTATTATTAACATAATCATATTTCCAACCTAGAACTTAAAATAAAGAGATTTAGATCGTAAACTTACGGTCTAAAAATATATATACGAAATTATTTTCAAAACCAAAGAAATGATAGTTGTTACTGATATAAAGCATACAAAATGAGACAAATGAAAGAAGAAGGAACTTGGAATTTAAGAGATTAAGAAAATGAAAAAATTGAACTTATGTCTTGTAATAGAATCCTCATTCCTACCATAAATAATTTAAAAGCTGTAGAAGGTTCATTGACATTGATTGAAAGGGCACACTTCTTGATAAATGACTGTCCTGCACAAACACTGATATATCGGGTGAGGCACTTAAAACTGTTGTTTTCTAATGGTGTGTGAAGTTGTTGATTTGCAGCATTCCTCAAAAACTACCAGTAACAGTATACATTAGGAGATGTTTGCGTAGGCTTCCGCGGCTGGTGAACATGGTGTGTGGATAAGCTTCAGGGCTTCTACCATGTTGTCTTGGTATTATTGGCTGATGTTTCGACCGCTGTGTTGTCGCCATCTTCAGAGCAGTTGTTGGATATATATATATAAGAGCTGGCAGTAGAAGCTCTGAAGCTTATCCACACACCATACATTAGGAGATACTTAAGGTGGTCGTTTTAAGTGTCTCACACTGCCTATATCATCTTTATATTTGAGAGAAATTGTCCATAAATTGTTTTCAAATGAATAGAATCTCATTATAAACAAATTAGTATACTTTTCATATCTCTATCAATTGTAATTACTAATTTTAAATAGCAAAATAATATCAGAAGTGAATGCAGTATACGGGTGGCTTATCAAGGGAATCTACTAAACAGTACAATTTTGATACAGTAGAATCCCTCTTATCCAGCACCAAAGGACCAGGCTAGTTCCAGATACAATTGAATAAATACCGGTATATAAAAAAAAAGTTTGTATTTCATGACGCCAAACGTTACAAAACTGCAACCACGCAAAACTTATTTCTCTATCACTTGCTCATAACTGAATAAACATAAAAACTGTGTGGATTTTCCTTATTAAAACACATCACACAACACACATAATACACTAATTTTAGGTTCGAATATTCACTGAAAATTAAAGTTCGTGCAAACTTCCTAATGTGGCAACACTGATGATCTGAACATAACTAAACAAACAAACTGTGTGGATTTTTTTGTATTAAAACATATCACACAACCATATAATAAACTAATTTTAGGTTTGAATATTCACTGAAAACGAAACTGTCCGAACTTCATAAAGTGGCAACACTGATGGGCTGAACATAATTCAATAAATATAAAAACTGTGTGTATTTTCTTTCTTAAAACACATCACACAACACCAATAATACACCAATTTTAGGTTCGAATATTCACTGAAAATGAATATTCGAACTTCCTAATGTGGCAAAACTGATGGCCCAGATTGTGGCAATATGGCAGATTTAAACTTTTTTTTTTTTTGGTCCAGCCAAAAGTGCCGTTGTTTTAGTACTTCTGGTTATTTGGGTGCCGGTTACGAGGGATTCTACTGTATTATGAAGAACCCCTTTTTGTATGCAATCCAGAAAACAAAAGCTCATCTTAATTCACTGCCTAGTGATTTAATTCATTCAAATCTTTTAAATGGGAATTCAATAAATAAACTTGAAACAATAATATCAATCACAACATGATGAACAAACTGAATCATTGCAAAATTTATAATGAGAAATTGTATGGTCTTTGTAACACCCACTTTTTTAAATGCTGAAAAGTATAACAGTCTATACTGTCCTATGCAGGATATGGAGAAGGTTATAATGGCACTGAAGGAGGAAGTACATAGGCTAGTAAGTAAACTGAGCAAGGAGGAGCAAGAGGAGTACCACAGGGAAACCTCACAGAAGGTGACGTTGCAGGTCAGGACAAGCACTTCCTCAGAGTGAAGAACAGACTCGCATCAAATCCAAGTATTTATTAAAACAGATCATAATTAAGTAGAAATAACAGAAACAAAACAAATTATAACATCAGAGCAGGAATGTCACTTGCAGGGTGTGCAATTGCAACAGAATATTAAGACCATACAAGGGACTTGAACCAAATGTGAAAATCAAATTACATTGAGTGCTTTTTTTATATGAATAGAAGCTCAAGATCGACCAAGTGAATGTTACATAATTGAGAATTACACTTACTAAATTAACAGTTATACCAATTTTCTTACAATGTGATAGGTATTTGGAATCATCATCATGCAGAATCACTATTTTTTAAAATTATGACAAAGGGAAATGGGTTATGTTTTTATACGATCAAATTGGTTACAGATTCTCTAATTTTGCAGACTATGAACAAATAAAAAAATTATGTCCAAATTCCAGTATATTAACATTTTATACCGGTATATCCTTAATGAAAGTTATCTCGATATAAAATGTATTTGTTGGCATTTAAAATCATAATTAATAACTTTTATAGTCATGGAAATATCAGCACTGTTTTGAGGATATATGGCACTGTTCTGAAAATTTTGATATAGACTTTTTAAATACAGTACTGGTATATATATATATATATATATATATATATATATATATATATATATATATATATATATATATATATTGTACAATAATTGACTATTTGGAGGAGAATATGTTATAATGACGGGTACTTAACTGTTTGTCATTCACTCATACGAAGCCAGTTGTGTAGAGCTATGTTACAACTATAAAAACAGTAATCTTCTTCATACTTTGTTCTTAAGAAAAAATTCAAGCAGTTTTAACTTGCATCTTTCTAATGACTTAAAATTCTGAAGCCATTCGTACTTTTTACTCATGAAACTATGAATTGTTTGAAATTTTAAGCACAATGCTTACGAAGAAAGGGGATATTTCGCAACGCAATATGCATAGTTTGCCTTTCCACCAAATTCTATTGTTATTTAAGAAACTGATATGGCATGGTTTAAGTCCCTTATACAAATACAATTTGTGCTCAGTGGCTGGTTGCACAACCTCACACATATATTCACTCACAGAGAAGCAGACATTTCAGCTCAGCAGGTATCAGTGACAATTTTTCATTTAAAATTCAAAATAATATTCACATCTCTTACTTACAAAATAATCGTAGTTAAAAAGAAAATTAATAATTGATTTGCTTTACTTCCAACAAACTGAAAAATACGTATTTGTATTAAATCTTAGCCTTTTGCAGCACTCTGATAAAATGAATATGAATATGATGAAAAAATGCGGTTGTATTATAATGCAACACACAGGAGCAAATTAATTAGAAATACCTATCAAACAAGATTTAAAAACATATAACCAAATATGTTACGACTTATCGAGAAATAATGGATAGTATTTGAAGTAGCTAGTTATGCATAACAAAATATCTGTATGACTTCCATAACATGGACTAAATTATCTACTATTAGTAGTTGGCAATCTATACCTTTTCACGTAATTTTTTTATGATAGAAACGAAGTTAGAAGGTAGTAAAAAAAACACGTTCACATTTTTATATTTATTAAATTATTGTTTGATTCTTTTATGTTATTATCAATTTCCACACAAATTACGGCCTTCCAATGCCAGTACCAATGCTATTTGATTATGAGTTTTTAAAATTGTAAAATTTACGAAGATAATTTTAGCAACTAGGTAATGGTGCACTTCAAGCTTCCTGTGTGTGGTTTGAGCAAATTTCTCAGGTCCCACAGTGAGTAAACTATGTGAAAACAACGTATCATTTAATCTGCTTTCATTAAGGAAGCAGCAGTGATTACAGGAAATGGTTTTTATATAAGCTAACATTGTATGAAGTTGTTAAAACAGTTTTTTAAAATAATATTACAGTATAGTGAAGTTATTTTTATTTAATGTGAATACCAATTCAAAAGTAAAATGAGTTCGAAGTTTCTTTTATATACTGTTGGCAGCTATTTAAAGAAATTTTGTTGTTTTTTTTTTCATATATATATATATATTGCACAACAAAGTATACTTGTTTAAGGATGCACTTGAGCTATTTATACATACACGCGAGAGCTTCAACTCACTATATTTAAGAACACGTTGATTTTCCAGTACTGGTATTTTAAATGTTAGCATATCATGTTGTTAAATATATTAGGCATGTTTATATCGCGTTTTAAGATACAATGGCAGTCTATAATTTTGTTAATATGTACGTAATTATGTTCTTCTTTGAATTTGTTATCTTCTAATCCTTGTAGTTTCAATGATAGCAACAGAAATTTTCCTGCTGAATTCAATGTTTCATTGTTGAACTATATTACTTAACACATAAAGAACCCAATATGAACTAGTACAAGTTATAGAGCTGTGATTTATAAATACTCGATTCTTACCTCAAATATCTTATCTTAAAGGTATTATTTAATGTGCACTAACCCTAATTTTATTAGAAATATATCTGAAATATAGTTTTAGGTGTGTACATTTATTTGCTTTTCAATGTCATGTTTTTGAAAGAAATAAACTGAATTTACATACAATGGCCTTATTTTTTATTATGCACAAGAACATCGTCTAATTTCTGTAAGTTTAAAGGAAAGTCTGCAATGGAAATGGAAATGTTTATTGCTTCTCCTTTATGCATCAGAAGAAAAAATCTTATTACACTGCAGGCTGAAATAAACCTGAAGTATTCCTAGTTTAGTTTGCATAGAACATTAATCCAAGAAGCAAAGTGAAAGGTGATTTTAGCAATTGTCTGTAATGGTGGGGGAGACGATTAAAAACTAATATCATTAACTCTGCATACATAGACAGAGACCAGTGTTTATTACCAGTTTTTCTTTCATTTATAAAAACCGTGATATTGTACGAAAATTTTAATTCTTATACTTCATAGATGATATTATGATACGAATCAGAACGATTAACAGACTAAGTACGAAAACTTGCAATACAGTCATATATCTACATCTACTGCATACCATCACACCTGCTTTACCTTGCATTCAATACAAAATCTTAATGTGGAAAAGTTTTATACAAATAGAGACAGTAATTTTCTCGACTTCTTTAATCTTAACAATAACATGAAAAGTGCTATACCAAAAACAGTCACGTCCATTTCATAGAGGAAGAAAAAATCATCATCTACACAAAATACGGAAAATAGACAATTAACCACATTTCAGCTAAGTCGGTTGTGGAGTTCATCTTTTCTTATATACTATCATGTTTTCATATTATTATGTCCTTCTAATAAAACCTTCTCATTTGATTTAAATGTTAATTTAATATAATTTACACTTACTTTAATATAAAAGATCCTAATACAATATAAATCAATATAGGAAATCTGGAACTGGCACAATACTATATTTAAATTTTTTTAACTTCTAATTTGTTATTTTATTAGCATTAATCTACGAATTAAAAAAAAAATAAATTACTCGTTAAACAATTACTATACTAGCTGCCATTCAATGGTCAGTGCTAAATACAATGATGAAGAGAGCTGTACAAATGGAAACTACAGATTTCATTTCAAAATGTGGAGTATGCAATTATTAATTCTGATACCATTAACTACCAATATATTCAAACAAAACACAGTCTTCTCAGCAACTTAAACATATACACGACTCTTTAACGTGATTAAAATAGTAACCACAACATGAAATTAGTATTCTTTCACTGTCATGGTGTAATGTACACAAACATGGTTGTTATGAGGTATCAACATAAGTTTACACCATGGAGACATGAAATATACGGTTTAATTACAAAATTTAACAGTGCTGAGAATCATGATATGGTACAATATCTAGGTAACAATTTCCAAACTCTGGAACATTACATGTACACAATACCCAGTCCTTCAGAATAACAATTATGCCAAACTCTAGGTCATGTGAGTTGGTTGTATTAATAAACAATCTTAACATTTTTCTTGTACGCCACTGAACCCGCCCAAGTACATATCTTCTTATTTAATTTTGTAATTTCATTTATTTTCAGTGGATAAAAGTATAATAAAGAACCACGTCATTATTCCCAAAAACTATACTTTGGTTGTGTATATATTCTTAATATTCCATGTCTCTTTCAGTGTTGCCAGTCAAGCTTCTACAAACACCATTACGAACACAACTTTCTACTGAATACCTTACAAACCAATACTTTAAAAGCAATGTGAGAAGTTCTACATAAAGTATTACAAATTCTTCAACAACTAAATTGATATCATTACATGATGCATTTGTAGTTAAGTCCAGAACAGTTGGACTGCTTTGCATTACATTTCCAACTAAGGATATCAACCATTCACTCATTTAAGGCAAAGTTATTTCATATTAAAACAATAATGTTCAGGTGTCTGAAATTAAAATAAATATAAATAAAAAATTAATTTATATGATGTCTCTTCAAATAAAACTTGTTCATTTAAACGACACTAAAAATTGCACTAATCACATCTCATTTGTATTTCTAATTTACTTCAAACCGTTAGCTTTGTGATCTTTGAATTGTCAAAGAATTTCACGAGATCTATGGAACTTTCCTGCAAAGTCATTTCTCTAATGACAAACATCAGTTTTATAAGTTTGTCAGTAATGAAATTCATGATATTAATATAACAGAAGTTTGCATTAAATATTTTTACCTTATCTATCTATCTTTGGTATCAGTTCTGAAATAAAAGCCAACTAATTTCATTTTCAGAAATTCTAGTATAAAATATTACCATGAACGCCTCAGCTTAGACGAAAAATAAATCCAATTTCATATATTACTTGCTTATTTATTTCACAGCTTGTAATCATTATCTGAATGCTATTTCTCAAACTAAAAAACTTAAATGTGCAAAATTATGTGACAAATGTTGACAGTAATCACAATTCATTGTAGAAGTCCTTTGAACCACAGGAATTTTGTTATTATGAGATGTTTGTTTTAAAAGTATATATATATATAAATATATATTATATATATATATATATATTCAAAAGATATAAAACCGAAAATACTAGTTTACCATGGAAAAAATTAGTCGTCACTGAAGAAAGACCAAGCTTGCAAATAAAAACAAAAATCTTTTACCTACACCATTGATCGTGAGTACGAGATTCTTTGCTTAATCACATCTTCAGCTGAATCTGACATAGGAGAACAGATATCAATTTTGTTCATTATATCATAGCAGTTGTAACTGTTAAATAATTAATAATAAAAAATACGAGAAATAAATAATTCTACATATGTGAAAAGTCACATGCACACAAGGAAAACATCAAACAATATGGTTGTTATTTCCTATATAATATTTTCCCTGTGATCTCAGTCTTTCTCCCAACATACCACTTTTTAAGCTTCTCCATTTCAGAGGGGAATTACGAAAATTATGCAGCCTGGCAGTGCAAATAATTCACATGGCTGAATGATCAATCTGCTGATAAAGACTTGCAAATGCTACTTCGCTGTCCCCATGAGTGAACATTCTTGTAACCCTGTAAAAGGTTGAAAGACAATACTGCTTTGCTGCAGTTCGGAATGCAATAAGAAACAAACTAATATTGTTTGTTTGTCAAAATATTTTTGAAATTGTACTTTTGTCACAGTATTATTACCCAAAATGTTATTTGGTTCCTATTCCCATACTTCATTTTTAGTATTTCCTATTACCATACTTCATTTTTAATATTTCCTATTCCCATACTTCATTTTTAATAAAGAAGTTCCAAGGAAGCATTGGGCCCTCTCTGGTCCAAACATTAAATGCAGCATGTACCTAACCATTTAACCTCCACCGTAGGAAAGTACCTTGTAAAACAAAAACACGAAATACGCAGTAAATAAAAAATAAACTTACTGCTCAGAAAATACAGAACACATTTCTTCTGATGGTTGATCCCAGTTTATGGTTAAATTATAGAATGAAAGGTACAATGGCCTTCCGACTGCGAGGATAATTGGGGAACTCCTTTTTGTAAGCTCTGTGTTTTCCAAGGGCCCACACAGACATCTGGTACATGCCCGCCAAAGCAAACAAGCCAGCTGTAAGAGAATATCAAAGTTAGTGTAAATAGTAATTATAAAGGCATACACTACTTTGTCAGAAATCTCTATCTGAAAATAAAATTTTCTTCACAAAAGCATAAGCTGGAAATCTATTTCCTATTATTCTAAATGGAAAAAATACAGCGCATTACAATATCAGTTCAAAACATCAATCAATTCCTATACCCTTACAAAAACACAGTAAAACATCTGCATGTAAGCATTAAATTTTCATGTCATGAGGTAAAATACTTCAAATATGGTTTCCTAATCAGCAAAATTAATATGATTAGTAATAAACAATTCTTTTGAAGAGACAGTAAACATTATAGTTTTCATGCCATACACTGAGCATTCTTAAAAAGAAAATGGTTGAGAAACAATGTATTAAACTATAAGAAGTTAAGCCCAATTTGGGTTTCACAAAGACAACAGAGATGCATAAATACTGCTACAGACAATATGCATATGCCATTCAACTCATGACAACACTGTTAACTGATGGATGCACCATTAGCCAAACAACTAGAGCAGGGGATCTCAACCTTTTGAAAATTGTAAGCACCACGCACATGTGATACTAAGTGAGCAAGCACAGTGAAATCAAACAGGTTTAACAGCACTATTCATTCATTCAAAGAGTTCTACCCAAGGGCAGGTCTGCAAGTCACTGCAAACCCAGCATTCTCCATTCTTTCCTATTTTTCTGCCTTTCCCTATATGAATACATAAATTAAATAAAGAAATAAAATTTTAAAATATTCACCAGGGTAATGGTATCCTTGAATTTGAACATAACTCAGAATTTTAGTGATGTCCATTACATTGTTATTCAATGATTACTACACTTGAAGTTAATGAAACTGGAGGACGAATCCAATTTTGTTGGTAAGATACCATGCTAGTGAGAGAATTTCGTTGTGGTAGCAAAGCCAAAATCTCTTCGTTATTCAGTTTTGATATTTCGTTTCTTGTCCCTGTAGCAGATTGTTCTCTGGAATTTGAGTTTGCGCGATTTGTTATTCTGTTTTAAGCTTTTGAAGTGTATGTTGTCCAACTCCCCATTTGTTGTGCACCTGGCACTGCACGTCTTCCAATCAAAATAAGGCCAATATATGGATGACGAGCACGCATTTCTTGAATGATTATGATATCAACTGTCCATGTATAATGGCACTGAAATATTTTTTTGTGTTAAAAGAATTAAAGCCACGGGTCTTGATGTTTGCATAGGTAACAGATTTCTGAAAATTATTTGTATAACCATGACAACGTTAATAATTCCTTGAGAACAATAGGAAGTAAAATGATTTACATTTTTGTAATACTGTATTACCTTGGAAACTACAGTTGGAGCTTTCAACATAAGCTACATAATAGTATAGTTTATCCATGACCATAACGAAAAACACGCCTTTACTAAATACTTTTGTGTTTGTAAAGTAGGCCTTTATTCAACATTACTTTATTCCACTAGTGAGATAAAGACTTTACCTCACAGTTCATTAGTATTTTCCTAGTACCTGGTCACACATGTATACTTTTCATTCACTTATTACTCAAGAAGTTAATATATTAGTTACTAGATGTCACTACCTCTAGTTCTTTATTACCATTTGTTAAATATAAATACACTCAATCTCCTTCTCTTTTCTCTATCTACTACGTCGTAATTTGTGCATTGCATCCATATCTAATATGTACTTTTTAAAAATTTTTTTAATAATTTACCTTTTGGGATGCGAGGAGATTTGAACCTACAAAGTTGGGTTTGTAGGTGGGTTTTTAAGATTTTATAACACGCCTTAGTCAACTGAGCTAAACAGACACGATGATTAATTACGTTTTAATATTCCTCTTAAGTTTACAGAAGTAAAATGTGAAATTATTTTAATCACATTAGTCCCCTGAACACTTCTAAATAATCCCTGAAACTTCAAAAAGACGAAAATGCATTAAAAAAAAAAAAAAAAAAAAAAACATATATTAAAATTATATAATTCATTATAATTTGTTATTTATCCAACGCCTTAGACACCATTCTTCACTAATCATGGCCTCCTACATCATAACCTACTTAATACACGTATTGATTGTAAAATCCATGCCATGATATGTGATTATATGAGAACTTATTTTCTACATATTTTCTTTCATAAAACAGAATTTTTCGTTATGGTCATGGATAAAATTACGTATGGTACTTGTGAGCGTGATCTTTATTGCGTCGCCTCGTGCTTAAATCTTTCCACTCGCGCAATAAAGATGCACTTACCTCACAAGTACCATAAATAACTATTAAGAATTTACTGTGCTAAATATTGGACGTTTTGAGTGAGTGAGTCTCACCAAACACAGGACAATTTGTTTTTGGACATTTCTCTAGATTGGACTTTTTCTCTCTGCACCAAATCAAATGGATAATATGTGTTTGGACACAATGTAGGACTCAATTTTGATAGTGCATATTTTTACTGTTTTTTCACTTCATTGTTTTGTCATATGATAGTGCATGAAAGCATGCATGTTTTAAAATTTAATAGTGCATTAAAATCCGTGCTCTATTTATGAGTAAAGAACTGCTGATGCATACAGCTTCATATTCACAAAAGCAGCACTTCACAGTGAACTCAACCGGGACTATGGTAATGATGACAATGACATTTTGAATTAATGATGACGAAATGAATCCAAGGTCCAATGTCGAAAGTTACCCGGGCCCCTCGTTTCACGATCAGACATGCAGACATCAGACTCCGCAGGTATATTACAAGATCTCAACAAAAATCACCATATAGTTATTCTAGGTATAAATACTATCAAACGCTTATTAATTAACAAAATTCGTCTACCCAAATGTTCATAAGAAATATTAGCGAAACAAAATAAACCATGAAAGAGATGGACAAGCAGCACCTTTAATGTTCATTTTATTGTTAGTCACTATAGATGAGAAATAAATATCAAATGGTCCTTCAATAACTGTCTATTCTTTAAATCTAATGCATGATACAAAAGTTTACATTAGATTACATAACATTTGCGACTAGCGCTGTTGCTACTAAAATAGCATCTTCAGGTCTGACTTGCGTGTTGTTAAGCTTTACACATAAAGACATAGATGGAAAAGTAACAGCGAAATATAAAGTTACATGACGTGAGAGTATTAAAATAACAATGCTATGAAGGTAGGTAAAAGTTGACTTGAGAACAATCAAATATTTGTAACAATTGAACCTCTAAAAGGTCTAGAAAATTAAATCATAAAAAGTATGTCAAGAATTAAAAACTGCAAAACATATGTGCAGCTTGTAAACAGAGAAAATGACAGTTAAAAGAGTAACAAGTTAAAAATATTATTTGCATCAGTCATCACAACGTACGATATGGCAGCACTTAGTGAAACCTGCAAAAATAAAATAAGAAAGTTTTAATGAAGTGACCTATGTGGATCAGAAAGAAATAATGTAACGATAAACCACTTACGAGATGTTTGAAGTAGTGGAGAAAGGTGATGTTGTCTGGCCAGGTACGTAGTGGTGACTGGTGCAATGACATAGTATAAGGAATCACGTCATGACGCAAGTGGAGGGGGGCACATGCTGCCGCGAGAAGAGTCCCCATTGGCTAATTTAAATAAAGGGTTATTTGAATTGGGTAATTGCTCGTTAATTAACGAAATACTGAATAATTTCAAGGGAAAAATTGTTCCGGGGCCGGGTATCGATCCCGGGACCTCTGGTTGAACGTACCAGCGCTCTACCACTGAGCTACCTGGGAACTCCACCCGACACCGTCTCAACTTTTCCCTTTATATCCACACAACTCGTGTGGGCTGACGAAACACCAGACCCACAACGAGTGCACACAATCTCTGTGTGACTTGGAATTGTGGTTTTCTGTTAACGTACACAGTAACGTATATATTATGCAAATCTAGTCTTTCAGGTGAAGCTCCTGTAAAGCAGATTTGAATAATTTCAAGGGAAAAATTGTTCCGGGGCCAGGTATCGATCCCGGGACCTCTGGTTGAACGTACCAGCACTCTACCACTGAGCTACCCGACACCGTCTCAACTTTTCCCTTTATATCCACACAACTCGCGTGGGCTGACGAAACGCCAGAGACCCACAACGAGTGCACACAATCTCTGTGTGACTTGGAATTGTGGTTTTCTGTTAACGTACACAGTAACGTATATATTATGCAAATCTAGTCTTTCAGGTGAAGCTCCCTGTAAAGCAGATTTGAATAATTTCAAGGGAAAAATTGTTCGGGGCCGGGTATCGATCCCGGGACCTCTGGTTGAACGTACCAGTGCTCTACCACCCGAGTTGTGTGGATATAAAGGGAAAAGTTGAGACGGTGTCGGGTGGAGTTCCCGGTAGCTCAGTGGTAGAGCGCTAACGTTCAACCAGAGGTCCCGGATCGATACCCGCCCCGAACAATTTTTCCTTGAAATTATTCAAATCTGCTTTACAGGAGCTTCACCTGAAAGACTAGATTTGCATAATATATACGTTACTGTGTACGTTAACAGAAAACCACAATTCAAAGTCACACAGAGATTGTGTGCACTCGTTGTGGGTCTCTGGCGTTTCGTCAGCCCACGCGAGTTGTGTGGATATAAAGGGAAAAGTTGAGACGGTGTCGGGTGGAGTTCCCGGGTAGCTCAGTGGTAGAGCGCTGGTACGTTCAACCAGAGGTCCCGGGATCGATACCCGGCCCCGGAACAATTTTTCCCTTGAAATTATTCAAATCTGCTTTACAGGGAGCTTCACCTGAAAGACTAGATTTGCATAACGAAATACTATTGTTAAGCGATTTAGCTATGTAAAATTCTTCGGCAACTAAATTAATGGTTCCGTTGCTGATGGGTTTTAAAATCTGTAGAGCGTCAGACATTCCCTGGAGTTCGTGATTGTTCTCAATCAAATGGGATGCAAATTTGGATTTATTACGATTTTGACGGAAATCTGCCTTATGTTCTGAATATGTGGTCCTAAAGTTCCTTATAGTTTGGCCGATATACTTTTTTGGACAATTCTTAGTCACTATATAAAGAAACATAAAAATAGCACTGACCTGGTAAACATTGTGTCATAATGGTAAATGCAAGCCAGCTTCCGAACTCATATGTGTAGTTGGGACACGACACCAAGTTGAAGAGAGCTGTGAGTGGATTCGAGGTGGCTACAGGTATCCTACGCACAGTGGTTCCAGGTGGTCGCAGATTCCGTAGAGCTATATGAATGCTCAAGTTGCCCAATTCACAAAGCTGAAACACAATTAGAGAAAATACAATAAAAAATGTTACTATTAAAATTTTAATTTAGGATATGGTCAAAGATACTAATTTTACATAACTATTCATACTTGTGAGTGCAAATTGTTTTTCAAAGTATTTGACACAGCGCACGAATGATGTTAAAGAACTGATTCTCAAATTTGTCTTTATTTGTGTCTACGAATGAGTTAGTTTTAACGCTTTAATACCAAAGCCCAGTAGTGAGACCAAAGAAACGCCCACTCTTCATGTCAAATCATCTAGTCTCCTATGCTGTGATAACATCCAATATATTCTTCCCACATATTCCAAACATTATATCACACATGAGTCAGAATGGTCTCAATCCAAAGAAATTTACTGACAAATACTATTCCCTTAATAATCAAACCAAAATCATCACAAAACGTGATAGAAAAAAGCTTGTACCCACCAAATAAAACAATGCACACGAAAGTTACCTATAAAGCAGGAACGTAAGTACTGGGTTAATAATATTGTGGAGAAACTGCAGTGTGGCAACCTGAGTCACTGCAGAGCAGCTCGCAGACTCTGGTTACACAGACAGCATGCTAACAGCGATACATAGCACAGTATCAGTAATTCCATAAAGTGCTCTTTATTCGTGACTGGGTTCTATTCATTACAAATAGTACATAGTTTGGCGTCATACGTATTTATTTTGCTGAGATGAGCTACAAGACAGTCGTGGCTGGTGATCAGGTGAACATGGCTATCTTTTCAAATCTTTCAATTCAAACCCTAAAACACACATATGAAGAGTCCACTGCAAGAATGATGGATGTCATTTGGAATACATTTTGCAGGAGAAGCAATTGAAAGTTTGAAATGCTTAGCACTCAAAGCTTAACTGAGATTTTCCGATTATTACTGGATAATTACTATCAATGTTAATGTCATATAACTCTCTATGTACATTCTATATGTCTTAAGCTATGCATTGACAATCTTGGTTCATTTTCGACAAGAAAGTGACATCCATCATTCTTGCAGTGGACTCTTCATATTTTTTCACTTTCTCATCTTTTTGTTGTATCCGAGTTTCGATTTTTCGAAACAAGATTAGGGCTATATGTAAAGTCTAATTCTGAAGGTTAGGACTGTGTGCTTCGAAAGCCTGAATCTGTTTTAAAACTCATGTTCTTTTACATTTCGAAGTGGTACACTCTATTTCGAAAAATTCTTGGCCACTGTGATCGTTCAGTAATATTGATCACTTCCTCATCATCACTCATAAGTTCTTGGAAAACATGTCATTTCCATGTGTATAGCGGGAACCACCATCTTGCACTATTGAGCCTTGAACTGCAATTTAAATGGCAGAGGACTGCTGATCAAGTTAAACTCAAGTTAACTCGAGATTAACTGGTATACAAAGCAAAACAAAAAACCTGAGTTTAAACTGAAAGTAAAGTTTAAATGGCCCTTATAATACTGGTCCTAAAGCATGTAAGTTTTAATCTCAAAGAGGAAGGGGAACACATCTCTCCTGAGAAATACCACTTACCTTTAGTTATAAATTCAAAACATCATTACATGAACGATATGGATATGTAAATCAAATGAACAATTTCAAATTCAAAGTAGTTATTCTTGACCTCAATCACAGAATTCACAAATTCTAGCAACACAATTTCCAATTATTTCTAACAAATAATATCACTTACCAAGAATACTGCTAGACCGCCATACACTTGCACAAGGCTTGGAGAAGTGTAAAGTGGATGATTAACGTGATATGCAACATAGAGAGTGAAGAGCCAATAGTACGAGCAATTCTTGAACAGGTTGAAGAGAGGCATTGTAGAATGAGAGAAACGGTGCACGAAGATAGTTTCCAGCAATCGTTTAGCATAGTGCAGTGTCCAACACCCTGCTGCAATACTGCAAACATCAACAAGCATGGTGATCAAATCTCTAAATCATTCAGAACTTCCTAAAATCTAAGAAGAGGAATCAATGTGTATATATGTTTGATAAGCCTGCTAACATCCAACCATTTTACTATGTTCTTCTAAGGAAGGCAGCTAGTAGGAGATAGGTCACATATACAGAGTGACTCATAAGTAACTGTACAAACTTTTTGGGTGTAATGTAGAGGTAAAAATAAGACTAAAATTTCCTATACAACTTTTCCCACAAATCTTTACTTTCAGAGTTATAATGCATAATGTCCTATCTTCCTAGGCATAAAAAACATGAACCAGTAAAGTTTTCAGAAGTGTCAAGTTCGCCCACATAGCAACTGCAGTAGATGTTTGTTAAGATACGGTCACACGTCGCTACTTTTGCAGCGCTGCAGTACAAAATACTGCGCAACTCTCGTACTGCGACTTGTGAACAATGGTGCAACACGAAAAGTAGTGGCTGCCAAACCTGCTGCCCACTACTTTTTCATGCTGCGTGCAGCTTAGAAGTAGTGACGTGTGAACAGGGTTCTCAGGGTTGCAGCCGCAGCATTTTTGATATCAGTTTTGTTGAAACTTTTGCTGCGGTTGTGACCAGTGTTGCCACCCAAATGTGCCAATGATACTTTTATTGTTTGGATATATTTTAATGTCAGATGTGATGAAAATAAATTATTTGTGGCAGTTATTAAATGCACAACATAGTTTAAGCATATTTGCTGACGATATAATTCATTTTTTTTATTTTCTGTAGCGTAGTTTCAAACAGGAGGGTTGCCAACATTGATTACGTGAATATGCTGTTGGTTATCATTTAAGTATATAGACGTTTTTAAAGGCTTTATAATAAAAATAATGCCAATTTCTGAATACTAGTTAGGGCAGAAAAGCAAATAACAGATAAGTAAGCTTTCACATGAGTTTTTTAATAATGCGAAAATAACCACAAAATGTATATTGAGAAGTCAACACGGAGATGGAAACCTGCAGCATGACTGCGGCTGCAAAAGTAGCGCCTTGTGTGTGAACAGACACGCAACCTCCAGTTGCAACTTTTGCAGCACTCGGGTTGCGCAGCACGAAAAGTAGTGTTCAGCGCGCTACTTATGGCTTATGTGTGAACATGACACGCAACTTTTGCAGCTGCAGTACAAAAGTTGCGCAGCAAAAGTAGCAATGTGTGACCGTACCTTTATTCGTACACCCCACTACAGTTGATTCCGAACTCGCAGAACTTTGTTTACTTTACTGTATGTAGGTATGATTAATATTGTATAGTGCTGTTGTATTTCCTATCACCACATCTCATTAGTACACATTCATTCTGCCATTAGTCCAGTAGGCATCAGTTAGTGTATGGTACGATAGGTTGTGTAGGATCAGTTGCTTGGCCAGCCAGATCACCAGACTTGAATCCCCTGGTCTTCTACCTTTGGGGCTGTCTGAAGACGCTCGTTTATGCCACTCAAATTCCGAACGTAGCATAACTACAACAACGAACTCAAATTGGCTGTGAAAATGTTCGAAATGTTTGATATCTCACATCTAAGAAGTGTCCTGGTTTTTTACTTTCAAAATCTAGTCACCCTGCATATTAAGTGATACAGTACAACACATGGCACCGGTGTAAATTTCCCAGAAAACTATTATGGTAAAAATGATAGGAATTACACTAGAAGAAGGCAGGATAATTGAGAGGCTGGATTACTGAGGGTCAGATTAGCTAGAATTTAATATTTTTTTAGTAGGTTATTTTACGACGCTTTTTATCAACATATCAACATCTTAGGTTATTTAGCATCTGAATGAGATGAAGGTGATAATGCCAGTGAAATGAGTCTGGGGTCCAACACCGAAAGTTACCCAGCATTTGCTCATATTGGGTTGAGGGAAAACCCCAGGAAAACCTCAACCAGGTAACTTCCCCCAACTGGGAATCGAACCCAGGCCATGGTTTGACTGCTATATCTAACCGTTACGCCACTAACTTACTTACTGGCTTTTAAGAAACCAGGAGGTTCATTGCAGCCCTCACATAAGCCCACCATTGGTCCCTATCCTGAGCAAGATTAATCCAGTCTCTACCATCATATCCCACCTCCCTCAAATCCATTTTAATATTATCTTCCCATCTACGTCTTGGCCTCCCCAAAGGTCTTTTCCTTCCGGCCTCCCAACTAACACTCTATATGCATTTCTGGATTCGTCCATACGTGCTACATGCCCTGCCAATCTCAAACGTCTGGATTTTATGTTCCTAATTATGTCAGGTGAAGTATACAATGCGTGCAGCTCACGTTGTGTAACTTTCTCCATTCTCCTGTAACTTCATCCCTCTTAGCCCCAAATATTTTCCTAAGAACCTTATTCACACACACATTTCTGTTAACCTCTCTCAAAGTGAGAGTCCAAGTTTCACAACCATACAGAACAACGGTAATATAACTGTTTTATAAACTAACTTTCAGAGTTTTTGACAGCAGACTAGATGACAAAAGCTTCTCAACCGAATAATAACAGGCATTTCCTATATTTATTCTGCATTTAATTTCCTCCCGAGTGTCATTTATATTTGTTACTATTGCTCCAAGATATTTGAATTTTTCCATCTTTTCAAAGGATAAATCTCCAATTTTTATAGTTCCATGTACAATATTCTGGTCACGAGACATAATCATATGTCTTTTCGGGATTTACTTCCAAAGGCTTCAAGCAGAATTTCAGTGTTTTCCTAATCATTTGTGGACAACATATTCAGTCATCTGCATAGACAAGAAGCTGATGTAACCCATTCCAAACAGTTATCCTGAACTTTCCTAATGACACATTCTAGAGTGAAGTTAAAAAGTAAAGGTGACAGTGCATCTCCTGCTTTAGCCTGCAGTGAATTGGAAAAGCATCAGATAGAAACTGGCCTATACGGACTCTGCTGTAAGTTACACTAAGACACATTTTAATTAATTGAACTAGTTTCTTGGGAATGCCAAATTCAATAAGAATATTATATAAAACTTCTCTCTTGAGTCATACACCTTTTTTAAAAATGAATAACTGATGCACTGACCCTTATACTCCCATTTTTTCTCCAGTATCTGTCGAATATAAAAAATCTGACCAATAGTCTATCTATTATGCCTAAAACCACACTGATGATCCCCAATAATTTCATCTACATATGGAGTTAATCTTCTCAAAAGGATATTCGACAAAATTTTGACGACGTCAACAAAAGTGATATTACTCGAAAACCCTTACTTCCAGGTGTGGAAAAAGTGTATGTTATTTCTTAACCGTATGTAAAGAGAAATGCTTTAATCTATTTTATGTTGGGAGAAGGAAATAGGAGGAGACAACTTCCCGGCATTGTAAAATAGTTACATCCACAGTTGTATCTCACACAGTCTCTCGAATTTTCTATGTAAACATTTGCATTGAATAGGAGTGGCAAGGGAAAAATATAACTGCACTGCCTACACAGTTCTGTAATTCAAAGCACTGTAAAATTTGTGATTTGAACTAAATTATAAAAATTCTACAATAATCCAGTTTCGATTCTATTTTATGTTATAAATTTGAATAAAAGGTTTTTGTGTTCAATTGTCCAGTACTCTGATATTTACTATTTACTAACTGAACAAAAGACTTATTAATTGGAATACTTATGTAGGTTACTCAAGCTTCTTCAGTGTTGAAAAGAATTTTTTAAATGTAGAAAAACTTGTTTTTCAACTGAAAATCTCTGTTAGTATTTCATTGTGCAATAGTATTTTAATAAATGTGACATGAAGTAATTCAAGTGTGGCATTTAATTCTAAGAAAATTGTTTTCAGTGTCACTCAAGATATATTAAACATACAGCATGTATGTTGCAACACACTCAATGTTTTTTCAAGCTGTGCAAAAACGATCATATGGAGAGCTGAAATGTTGTAATAAACATAAATATTTGCGTTGTATTATAAAAAGTGGTTTGAAGAGATATGATACATGAACAGTGTGCTTTAACTGTAATGACATGCTGCAAGCTTTCCCTTTTTTCTAGAATACTCATAAAATTCTAAAGGCAACTAGAGTTTTAATAGACCCTAGTAGACTTGGTTCGGCCTAATCCAGTAATATCAGATAGTTTTAATTTTTTCTTTCTGTCTATATCCTTCTTGTTTGTGGTCCTACTTTTATTAACTTAGATTTTTTTTCTACTCATTTGAAAAGTGTATCAGATCCAATTTTTTTTTTATCAACAACTGGTTGTAATTCAAATTCTTGTAAAATTTTCTCATTTCAACTATTTTCGATATATTCTTGTCTTTTTAAGTGACAGTCAGAACTTCAGTACCACACAACAGACTGAGAAGTGTTAAAGTATTGCAAACTTTTAGTGTAATAATTTTTTCACTAAATTAACTGTTAAGTGTTGTTCGGTGGCCAGGTAGCTCAGTTGGTAGAGCAGGTGGCTATGGAATGGAAGGTCCGGAGTTCGATCCTGGATGGTGACAGGATTTTCTTCTTGTCAAACTTTCAGAACAGCCCCAAGATTCACCAGCCTCCTACAAAATTGAGTACTGAGTCGTTCCCGGGGGGTGAAAGGCGGTCAGAGTGTGATACTAACCACACCACCTCATTCTAGTGTCAAGGTCATGGACAGCATGGAGCTTTACTTCCATGCCCCTCAAAAGCCTTCATGGCATGTGACAGGGATACCTTTACCTTTTACCTTTAAGAGTGTTGTTCATTATTTCTAAGATTTGTGTAAATTTAATTCTTTAATGAGAGATTACAAACCTGTGACAACACCACCAGTAAGAAAAAATTTCACCCTCGACCTGATTTGTTTAAATATTTTGTTATTTATTGCAATTTTGCTTGGTATTAGATCCTGTTCCAAAAAATTCACAGCTTTCAATTTTTCCAGTTACAGTAAACCTCGTTAATGTGCTCCCACTTATAAATGCCATCCCGTTCATTACGCTTTTTTTTATACAGTCCTTAGATATTCCATATAAAATACTGTATAATTTTACTCTCTTATAACACTTCTAAATCCCACCTGTAATGCTTTCTTCAGATAGGAAATGACTAAAAATTTGAGTATAAATTGCGAAAATTGTGATATTTTAAAAGCATGGTGAAAAATTATGCTACTGTGACTGTATTGAGGGTCCCTGCACCACCAGTGCAAAAAAGAAATTTCACCCTCTACCTGAAAAAAACCTATGGTTTCTTTCTTTGAAAAGATTTTTAACACTCAAAAATCTCCCTGTCATTTCTGTAAAATTTAGTCATCCTTTGAATTCTGTGGAATGTAAGTAAGTTTGCAGTGCAAAATGGCATAATCTGTGAAATAAATGCCACTTTCACAATGGATGATGACGAGGTTTGGGCTCCTGTACAGGAGAAGTTAACATGGAGGATTTGTGTCAGTTGACAATAGTCTAGTGACCTCAGAAATCTGCGGTGTTGACAACATGATTGCAGATCATGTTGCCCCTATCGCCCAAGTGAAGACAGTGATGAGGAAATAGAATCTGCAGAGAAAAGTGTGCCCACACCAAACAAAGCTCTCAGAGCAGTATATGTGCTTCAAAAATACATCAGTGTTGTTCTTAGCGGTGTATCAAGTGAAGTTACCTATAGATTCTGAACCGAATAAAAAAATGCTACCATTCATAACAGTAATACAAGCACAACATTTTTCTACTATAAAATGAGCTCTTATTTGCATTTTACATTGTAACTAATGCATATTAAAATGTTTTCTATGAAGTGGTGTCTAAATTGTTTTCCCCTTTTCATAAATCACTTCTCGTCTATAGCGCTGTCTCACTTATTATGCTTTAAGGCTACAGTCCCTTGACAAGCGCATTAACAGGGTTATACTGCACATCTTTTGCTATTTGGAAATACGTATATTCCCACTCTGTAGATTATCCTTTGTATTTGTAATTCAGTCTGATTATAAAAGGAAGACAATTTATTTTCGTTTGTTTGTGTGATGTCTGTTTTTAAAATTTTGTTCTAATTTTAAATCATTCCAATTAGAGAGATATTAAATAATGTTTGTGGCAAGGGAGAGCTCTGTCTGTCTCACAACTGAATGAACTTTCCTCTGGAAGTCTTGATTATTTATCCCAATTTTTTGTTTTGTTTTCAGTTATACATTTCTACTATATTTCGCAATAATCAATTTTGCATAGGCCTATTTTAAAACACGGTGTTATAGAAAATCATACATAAAATCCTAAAACATATAGTACTTCGAACATGCAGATACTGGTAAAGCTATGTTTTATGACTGGCAGAGATAAATATATTATAGGTAGAATGACCAGAATATAGAGTACTGTTTTGTATAGAAAGCCACTATTACTAAGAACAAAGGATTCTTCAATTTTTAATTCGAATTTTTGGAACTGGATTAGTCAAATACAGATTAAAAATAAAGTAAAATAGTTGAAATTGCCAGGAGGAAAATTTTCAGTTCTAGCAAAGAATACCTTCTACAGACAAGGAGAGTTATCTCAGTCTGCTGCAAGAGGCACCTTCCCTGTGATATGGATGTCTAGAGAATTAGGACACTCTACTGGTCCTTTCGAATTATAATTAATTTTCCGCTAAACTGGAGAATTCCCACAGCATCTTAGAACCGTACCGTTACGTTTAGCATCAAATTTAAGTAAATACATATTCTTGCCAACATAAGAACACGACGTTGGTGTGTGGCGTCGTTGGAGGGAGAAATTTGTTTCTTTTCTCTCTCTACCTCCTTCGTTCTGAACATTACTGAGAGATAGCACCACTGTTAGCTACAATATATATTTGCGCAAATATATTGAAGTAGATTACGTGATCTATTACGTGACTTAGATGAGAGTCTCGAGACAAAACAGTTTTGCTATATTTCTTTTATTTATTAAATGTTAAGCACAGGAACGCCATTTCGTAATTTTATTTAAGAAAAAAGCCAAACAAATTATCTTTGCATCAAAAACGGATGCTCCCTGGACCAAATTATCGTATTTTATAATTGTTTGAATGCGACAGAAGCCAGAAGTCTAGCACTTGACTAATGCAGTGAATGATTTAAGAATATAGTCGCGAATTTTACTACCACCATTTCGATTGTGTTTTGTTCCAATCGGCCTGGTGACTAGTGGCCAGTGAGTAACGTCGACTATCGACATTGCTCTGCCATGGGCATTATCCAGTTGTTCCTAATTTTCTAACCACATGCCAAGAAAACTGGAAATCATGAAGCAAGATCAGCCATTTTCAGGCAACAAGCTGCTGGTGATCCAATAGTAATTGGCTGTCAAAGTAAACAGTACTTGTATTTTGAAAAAGGAATGTTGAGCTTACCTCTCATTATTATTTATTAATAACTAGTTACGCAGTAGAAAAATAAGAAATAGTCTCTCATTTTGAGATAGAAAAATTATTCTTACCTTCTAATACAATGGCCGGCACAAAAAGTGAAACACTTCAATTTTCTTACTTTTTAATACAAGATCTAAGTTAATGCTATTGGTAACCATACCTACCAAAAATAATTTGGTTACAACAATAATATAGACACTTCGTTTAATTAACAATTAAATTATTTTCCTCTCGCAAACATACAGCCATTTGTATAAATAGACCTACTTTAAATCAAAAGAAAAAGAGTGTTTTGCTTTTTGTGCTGGTAAGTGTATTTACTAATTACGACTTACACAAAAAATATATTCAAGCACATGAACAAACTACTTACTGTACAGAGTATTGCACGGGGACTGAAGTAGCACCTTCTCCATAGAATAGCCAAGGCCGCTTGTACATCCATAGATATACTAACAATGGTCCTGCATATTCAGCAAGGAAAACGGTCTTCCATCCAATCTGTGGTCCCAAGTCTTTAACATATAATTTTGAGCCATTCTTCAATCCTAAACCTTTCAGAGTATCATCATCTTTCAGAGTTTTTCCTTTCGGCTCAAGACGTATAGCCTGTCGGTCTGGATACAAAGATTTCTTTAGTCCATGAATCTTTTTCTTCAGTTCTTTAACTGACGTTGTAGGTCCAAGCTGTTAAAATGATTACAAAATTGGTAAAAATCGCGATATTGATAACGGTAAGCTACCACCGTTTTCTAAAACTGTGTAATCCTCAATTATTTAACATTTTTTCTAATATAGGTCTACGATGTTTGCTGCTACGGCAGAATCTGAATGAAAAAGGAAGGGTAGTCTAGACTTCAGAACTTTTTTTTTTCTTTCTACATTTTCGTGAAGTTTGAATAAGAGTAAGCACCATTGCAGCACATCAAAAATTGTCATGTAATTACTGCTGTCATAGACCTCGCCCTGTCACACAATTAACCTCTCATTTAAACCCTTCCTAACCTTGCCACGAACCTCGCCGTAAGAACAACTATCGAAGACAAAGTGGTGCTTACCGGTACGTATTAAAGTTTGGCCGTTATTTTTAACCTGAACAAGAATTCTTTCAATTTTGTGCTTTTCTAGTTTTGAAATTATTAGTCTTCGGAGAGAAACTAGCGCTGAGGTAGTTCCGATGATTTCGGGAGTGAAAATCGTTGGTTTATAAGGGATCTTTTTGTGGAGATAGAGTTGCAAGGCATAACAAAAACCTAAACTAACCAAACCTAACCTCTCATAGATTCGTATATGCAAGGTGCATAGACGGAGTACGAAGGAAACTACCTCAGCACTAGTCTTCGAAATGCGTTTAGAAAGACATGTCAGAATTTTTCCCCTCATTACCGGTAATTAAAATTATATAAAAAAACAGTACGAGCCATAGCCAACATATTTTTCAATATTTACAGACATCAGTCACTAAATAAACATTCTATTGTATAAAGCTTTTTTTACTCCATCCTTTCATACAAAATACTTTTACTTTTTATATGGTATACCAGCAATAAAACTTACACTCAGTACTCCAACAGACTTGGAGCTCTGGGCGGTCAGTATTTCAATCTGAAAAAAACAAATACATGTGATTTAAAACAAAAATATATCTAAGTAAAAAATAAACAAAAAGAAAAAAATAAATTAAGTACAGGTAAATTTTTCCCAAGGGCATTATAGGTTAACCATTATTAGTCTACTTTTATACTACAACATACTTTCACACGAAAAACGGTACGCTTTCAATAGTATTCATAAATATAACTAGTTGTTTAAATATCTCAACGTGATTTTACTTAAATACATAGTAATAACGAATAACCGCAGATTATACTTACCTCCATGATTCTGACTAAGGTAAAATACGGTTACAAGTGGTTAACTACAGATGGCAGTGTGAACAGTGTGTATGCGGTGTTGTATTTCCAAACATTCTATACAGAAATATAAAACTCCTCTCCGCCGATGTTATACTACACATTATTACATGTTCTTGAAGTGTTACTGACAATTGTAAAGCGGAATATCTTCCTCGCGTGGATTCTCGATATCTCTGGCACGTTTGGCTCATTGCCAGGTTCCAGAACCTTCCGGAATGTTACAGAACGAATGACGAGTATATATTCTTGTAACCGGCCATGCTATTGGCTCAGTTTACGAAACGCAAGTGAACGAGTTTGTTCTGTGAAGGCGATTTCTTACTGTGTTCGAAGTGTAAACGTTTTGTAAGTTTACGCAGATAATTTGTTTAGAATAATAACTAAGGAGTGATATAATTACTTCTGCAGTAAATAAGGTGAGTAATCCGTACATTTTCTAAATATAATTTTACGAATAACCGTTGCGTAGGTGACTTCTCACATTTCATTCCGTATCTAGGGGAAGTAAACATTCAACATTACGATTAGGCTTATGTTAACGGTGACAATGTGGCTGTAAATTTTTAAATATTGACCACCGAAATTTAAATTGAACGAAAAAAAATTGTGAGTTCGTGTACTAAATTGTTAAGGTAGTATGAAGTAGAATATAGGTACGTGGGCACAAATAGTTAACGTCTTTCCAGCTGGTGTATTTGCAAATATGAAGATATTGTCAAATCACATATATTAGGCCAATAGTGCTCATAGATTAGATAAGAAGCATGAAAATTATTATATATCACAGTTGTATGAACACTAGTGTTCATACAACTGTGATATATAATAATTTTCATGTTTCTTATGTGAAGATATAGCCTACATATGCTATGCATTATTAACAAATATATGTTTTTTCACATTTCAGATTAAAACCCAGTCATGGGGAAGGATTATTATAAAATTTTGGGTATTTCAAAAGGAGCATCTGACGATGAGATTAAAAAGGCATACCGAAAGCTTGCTCTCAAATATCATCCAGATAAAAACAAGGCCGCTGGAGCAGAGGAAAAATTCAAGGAGGTAGCAGAAGCGTATGAAGTGCTAAGTGATAAGAAGAAACGAGATGTGTATGATCAATTTGGTGAAGAAGGACTGAAAGGTGGTTCATCTGGTGCCAATGAAAGCGGTGGGGGTGGTTTCACCTACACATTCCACGGCGATCCTCGTGCCACATTTGCTCAATTCTTCGGTACTGCAAGCCCATTCCAAACGTTCTTCGACTTTGGTGGTCCAGGTGGCAATCGAATGTTTGGCTTCCAGGATGATGATATGGAATTGGATGACCCATTCGCAACCTTAGGCATGGGAAATGCAAGACCAGGAGGCCCTGGTGGAGCATTCCGATCCCATTCATTTAATTTTCATACTGGCTCACCTAACCGTAACAAGGACAAACTTCAGGACCCACCTATAGAGCATGATCTGTATGTAACCTTAGAAGATATTACTCGGGGTTGCACAAAGAAAATGAAAATCTCAAGACGTGTTTTGCAGCCAGATGGATCATCAAGGAAAGAAGATAAAGTACTAACCATCAATGTAAAACCAGGCTGGAAAGCTGGGACAAAAATTACTTTCCAGAAGGAAGGAGATCAAGGCCGGAATAAAATACCTGCTGACATAGTATTTATCATCAGAGACAAACCTCATCCCCAGTTCAAAAGGGAGGGCAGTGACATTAGATATACAGCCAAGGTTTCACTCAAACAAGTAAGTATCTTAACAGGATGGACATTGTTACTGAATATTTTAATTTTGCTCGTTAAACTGTATTGAATATTCTAATAATTCAACTATTAAAATTACATTCTCACTAAACATTTCAATTTTGCTCGTTAAACTGTATTTAATATTGTTGTAAGAATTCAAATATTAAAATGACATTCTCTTTGTTTCAGGCATTGTGCGGCACAGTCATCAATGTTCCTACACTAAGCGGAGAGAAGATACCGATCAACTTGATGAATGAAATTGTGAAACCCTCAACTGTAAAGAGAATTCAGGGTCACGGATTGCCGTTCCCGAAGGAACCAAGCCGGAAGGGAGATCTTCTAGTTTCGTTCGATATCAAGTTTCCAGACAACATTACACAAAGTGTAAAGGACATCTTATACGACACACTACCGAACTGAGACACTTGTGATCATACGTCATCATCATCATCCGTGTTGTGAGAGTGAGCTTAAGTGTGCTGTGGGAGATCTAAATTTATTATGTACGAGTGATGGGAGAGTGTGTGTGGTGGCGTCACAGATGTTAAAAGTACAATAATGCCGTGCACAAATACCAAAGCAGGTCTCATATTTTATGCAGTAGCAGAATCATATCAGTGTGTGTGAAGGGTGAATTAATTATTCTGGTTTTCGGACAATACCTAACGGCCTCTGGATGCCACAGTTCGCGTGCCCGTGTGAAAGTGTGCAAGTTATTCTTACCAGTGTTCGCGATCGTCAGCTCTTGGACAAACTGTCGACTGATTGACATGTTTTGTATGATACTAAGTAACATTGTATTGGAATTTTTATTAACAACCGCAAAGGAAAGTCTGTATTATACTCAAAATTTAACTTAGTTAATCTTATTTTGTAAGTGTACACGATTTTTTTTTCTCAGTGGCTAGCCTATATTTTGTACGTTTTAGTACAATGCTTTTATAAACGACAATACCATTGTTTCCAATGGTTTGGCTGCTAATATTGTACATATGTCACAGCATCATGTATGTTAAATGTAGGTAAAAAAATCCATTTGTATAATAAATTGGTGGAAACAGTGATAATGTCATTTTATTTTTTCAATGACCTACTTCCTCTTATATAAGAGCAGTTCTACGTTTAATGTTAGGTCTAAATGTGTGAACGCAAACCAAAATATTCTTTGAGTGCAAAATTTCGTGCATTTGAAAACTTGTTAATTTTGGTTTTAAACCACATTTCGGATTTACCTTCCAAAATTTTGCTTGACATTTTAGATAATTTCTGAATTTTATTAGCTTAACGTGAAGTCTTGCAAGAATTTACCAGTTAGTTGAAATATTTCTGTGAGAAAAGAGAATACTAGGAGAGAGTGGGAAAAAATATATGTGAAAATGTTTAATAGAAGTAGATGTTAAATGTGATTTTTTAATATAAGTAGTAGATTTCAGTGTTACATAATTGACTTGTTTGAATTTAATCAATTACATGTCTGGCACGTCATTAAGTAAGAAAATATTGAATACGAGACAAAATATTTAAAATTTCATAGCAGTTACAATGTCATAAGTAATCTAAAATTACAATTTGTACAATATATAACTTATTACTCTTTCTCTAAGAGGGAACAAAGTTTGAAGAAATACTATAAAGAGAACAGTTTTACGAATCTCTTGGTTATTTTAATCTTTCTCCTTCCAGCAGTAACATTTTTTATTCTTAAAATTTCGTAATTAGATTTTTAATATATTCGTTATTTTCTGGTTGAGTTTTTTGTTAGTATAAGCCTACATGAACAATTTAATAAAAGAATACTTAACAATTAAGATAGCAATATCTGATACAAGTTATGTTAAAAACATTTGGCGTTTTCACCTATACCCGTGACCACATATGAGCAAACTTTCAAAACTTGACATGTCTATTTTCAGAAAATAGCTATACTTCAGATGCCAAAAACTTGCATTTCTGCAATGACCAAAATATATTTTTATGGTGAAATATTAAAGATTATTTTTCTTGCTATAGACTCGTAAAATTATAGAAAATTTTTCATTTATTACAGAGATTTATAGCATTTTCTGAAAATGGACATATCGGGTTTTGAAAGTTTGCTCATATAGATGTGATCAGGGCTATACTCAGAAATTTACAAATTAAAGTACGTACGAATTACTATCTTCGTTGTATGTTAACACTGCAGTGTAGCACTTAAATTTCGATTAAATTATTCGTGAAATTGTTTCAAGTTTCACGTAAGATTAGCGGAAACTAACCTTGAAATACATTACAACTAATACAATGTAGTTGAACTGATGGCAGTTACACAACAAAACACGAAGATAGCTTAGTATACAGTGTTTAAGACTTCAAAAAACTAGTATATAAACTACAACTACACCCATTAAAACAAGTGATTTCTGAAATTTAATATGACATACTGACTGTTTCTGTAAACAAGTACTGCAAATCCAATATGTGAAGAAGATTGGCGAGTGTTAAGTACGAACAGAGAGGAATTATTCATGGTTTATTTACACAAAATAATATTTATGAATAAACATATATTTATCTGGAATATCTTATATTGGTAATGGTTTATATACTCGAATTGAAAGAATTTCTAAAAAATCTTGAGATAAGACGTCCACTGGAATATGCAGGCCGCAGGGACAATAATATGACCAAAATGGGCTATAATTTGTTCCATACCTGGAAGGACGATAATGCTGAAAATATTTTTGACCTGTTACGTGGAGCTTCTAGTTTATTTGACGATCAGGGGAGGGGAAGATAAAAATGTTCTATTGTTGGTAGAAATATTGAATCCCTCCAGCGACATATTGTACAGACGACATTGCATTTTCTTTTTAGCAATTTCCGACAATACAAAAATGCATTCCGAATATAAACTAGCTCATAGACTGAGCTGAGAATAGCGTAAGCCTAAGTAAATTTTTTAACTCTTAATTGAACACCGTTGACAGTATTTGGGCTTACTTCAAATCGTTGAGATAAAAATCCCTCTACCTTTAACTGTGGCCTATTCTTTTGAAATGAAACTTTAAATTTTACATTTGTTTTCCTTGATAACTCAAAAAAATTTTGAGATACTTTGATGAAACTTTGCATACATGTGTTTTTGGCATCTTAATAATAGTATACTAAAATCTTTGGTGTAGCATTTAACTTGTTATTAAAAAATGTGTCATGAAAATATTTAAAATAATATAAAAGCTGAATTTTATTAATATAGAACAGAAACTTCAGGAGCATTCCATATAGCTATGACTTAATACTTAATAATAATAATAATAATAATAATAATGATAATAATAATTCTTTATTTATACTGGCAGAGTTAAGGCCCTAGGGCCTTCTCTTACACTCTACCAGGTCACAAAGTATACAAGCAGTTAAAATTTAACAACGGAGTTCTATAAGGCCACCACCACCACCACCACATTTTATTGTATCTCACCTTTCCTAGTTATTGTATTTTAGTGTGAATGTGAAAAGGAGACTAGATTTGGACATAAAAATCTACAAGAACAACATACTTCTGTTGATCTGAATATGGATATTGTTGAGTGATTAGTGATTACACTTAGTTATATTCTTTTATAGAATATACCGATTTCTGCACTTGTTATGGGGTATCTGTAAGGATGAGATTCACGTAAAGAACACACACAATCATCATGTTTGTGGCATCAGATTGTTTTACATATTTTGTGGTGGTGACCATGAACTGCCAAGCTTGTAAGCGTATGTTGTAGGTCTTGATTTGGTCGTGACCATCCTCTGCCCATAAAATTATATATATTATAAGGTTTTGAGATTTGGTACTTGGAATGTTACAAGTCTATATAGAACAGGAGGGATAACATTAGTAGCAAAAGAACAAGCTAGATATAGAATAGACTTTGTGGGAGTACAGGAGGTTAGGTTAGATGGGAACGGCATAACACCAATAGGAGAATTATTTGATTTAGTAACTTAAGTTACACAACACAGAACTGCACGCATTGTATTCTTCACCTGACATAATTAGGAACATTAAATCCAGACGTTTGAGTAAGCACCAGAAATGCATATAGAGTGTTAGTTGGGAGGCCAGAGAGAAAAAAAGACCTTTAGGGAGGCCGAGATGTAGGTGGGAAGATAATATTAAAATGGATTTGAGGGAGGTGGGATATGATGATAGAGAATGGATTAATCTTGCTCAGGATAGGGACCAATGGCGGGCTTATGTGAGGGGGCAACGAACCTCCGGGTTCCTTAAAAGCCAGTAAGTAAGTATTTATTGTAGTTCATATAAAACATATTTTAAAGTAGAGAAATTCGTACCATAACTTTGGAAGAAGGCCAATATTGTTTACGCTGATATACTGCATGTAACTGTAAACAAGAGATTCGCTATATTTGTTAACTTCAAATAAAACCGAAATAGTTTGATCTGCAACCCTTCAGTGGAGGAGGGGGGTGAAGAGAATTTTGAGCTCCAGGAGGGATTCCTCTCACACCTAGCTACCTCCAGGATTCATCACTGGCTACCACCACTAGTACTAGCACAAGTGTTTTGTTCCCCACACGAAGAAAAAAATGTCTACATTTAACATTGGTCGACACGAGAGTAAGGTGGCAGTTTAGTACAACGCTATTTTTTTTTTTTTATTCCTTGTAAAAGAACACTACTGGTACCCGCTTGATGAAGAAGTATCCGTAGTTTTGGTGAAGTAAATTATTTATTTTGCTTCCTACCATGATAAACTCTACTCTCGTCTATAGTCTCACCTCATGAAGCAATCTTGATCGCTTCACTCAGTACTACACACATCTTTATGACAACAAAAGAACGTGCAAGCACTGTTTTCGATTTGGCAGCAATGGAAGCAAACTTGTAGCGATGCAGTTTCAAATTGAGTTGTATTTCTCTCGTCTCTAAAGTCAGGATCACTTTCAGCAATGTGCTATAAGCTATAGTGTTATACCTTCCCACGCTCTGTTCCTATCATCACCCTATTATTCCCCCCCTCTCCCGGCCTACAGACGGCGTCTGCTCCGTGCAAGAGTGATCTACAAGGACTAGGAAGGCGAAATGTTTAGTTAGAGCAAGGATTATATGACCAAGAAATAAGTAAACAACGCAATATATAGGTAATGCAATGACCTAAAAAAACCCATAAGAATAATCGAAAGCTTAAAAAAATATATATACACACATATAAAATAAAATTGATTTCTGATACAATGTTTGGTACACAAATACATCCATAAAAGTCCAAGTACTTGGTACCATGGGCACCCATTAGGAGGGACGTAAGGTCAGGTCCTCTACGGATCTACAATATGCACTTTTTAGGTTGATTTATTTATTTAAAAAATTAAAATATGTATGTTGAAAATGCCTGTAAATTACCATTGAGAACATTCAATTATCTCTTATAAAAAATAAAATACAGTTGTGCGTATGAAAACTTAAATGTTTAGATATGAAAGATCTTACTCCTCCTGGTTGGCGAGTTGGTATAGCGCTGGCCTTCTAAGCCCAAGGTTGCGGGTTCGATCCCGGACCAGGTCGATGGCATTTAAGTGTGCTTAAGTGCGACAGGCTCATGTCAGTAGATTTATTGGCATGTAAAAGAACTCCTGCGGGACAAAATTCCGGCACATCCGGCGATGCTGATATAACCTCTGCAGTTGCGAGCTCGTTAAATAAAACATAACATTTCTTACTCCTCGGCCTGAGATCATTTCAGAAAATCGAAACAGCAACCTGACCGCGCTGGAGAGTGGAGCCTTCTAGAAGTTTCTCGTCAGCAGTGTTGCTGAGTTTGTAAAAAAGTCGTTAAGCAGCATAGTTTAACGGTTTTACTTTTATGTTTATGTTTCAAAATTTAATTTGAAACTCTACAAAATTTCCTTTCTTTTTTTCCGCTCTTTGCATGCATAGATTTAATTTTTAAAATTTATCTATGCTTATTATTTTCATTTTATTACAAAGCCATTACTTTCAGTTATAGTGACAAAAATATATATTTGTTTAGTTTTTGTTAATTATTTTTCAGCCAAATTTTTTTTATGAAAATTTGTGCTTGAGACTCGTATATAATTCATAATAATTATGTTCAGGTAGTCTAAAATTTCTTCCACAAAGTCAAATTACTCAACATTTTTTTCCCGGGAGATCTCACATCTCTCTGTTGCTGAGACCATCAGTCTCTCCTTGGAAAATACACTTGGGCGCTCTTGCCTGGTACCATAAAACAATTGACTCAAATTTTGATTTTCATAAATAAAGAAATGCCGAAATGAATAAATAATAATTGTGATTTTATAATCGATTGGAGTTCTGAGAAATACATTTCCAGTTTTGTAAGAAAGCATGACTAAATCATTGTGGAAACAGTTATACATATAGGCCTACTCAGCATCTTATGGAACTCTGAAACACCAGACTTCCCCACGGGACACAATGTTCAGAAAGACCAGGGCAACAGATGGAGACAGGTAACAGGTAACTATGTCCAATAACAGAAAAGAAGGATGTTATTTCATTTTTACAAACTGACATTTCCCATGTATTTGCTCTACACAGATCTTAGAAACCTGACCAAAAATTGTTATTATTTCCATACTCTATAAAATTATCCAAAATACTACAAAATTGTGAATGCTTCGTCAAAACACTATACTTGAATAAATTGTAATGAACAATAAATACCTTCTAGATATTTTCAAATGAGAATAATATAATCTATTGCGAGTCAACAAATATTCATACATCATGAAAAGCTTCTTTCCACTTCCAGGAACGCTATTAGACACTGTCATTTGGATTTACAATTGTACTTTGTGATTATCATCACTGCCAATAAGAGAAAACAGCTAAACGAAAATAAAAATAATTTTCTTCTTGAAAAAGAGGAAATATGTAAAAAATAACCCAAAATTTACAAATAGCCAACATTCGTAAAAAAATAACTTAAAAATTAACAAACTTGACATTACAAAAAAAATTCAAACAATAAACACAACTCAATGGACTCATTATGTCATAAAACATATACATACTGAGACAATTATGCTTCTTTAATCTTTACCACTAAAAATAAGCAAATTAATAGAGATCCTGGTCCTAATAATGAATAATATACAATGATAGACCCCTGGCTATACAGATGAGCTAACTGTTATTACGAGAAGTATATACAGTAGACCTAACCTAAATTCGTACTAATATTACAACATCACAACTGCAGCATTTCAGAATAGAACATTAGGCATACAGTTTTATTAAAAATTACACCACTAAGATGTATATGTTTATAATACAGTGAAACCTCTCTAACCTGGAGACCTATGGTTCAATAAAAAATTGTCCAACCTAACGGGGTGTCCAAAGTAGAGGGAAGTAGAAATTTTTTTAGCAGGCAATGGAAAGGAAATTACTGTACATAATGTTAAGGAACTACAGTATGCAAACACTTTTCATTAACAGTTTTGCGAACTCTTTTTCTTTTCCACTGCTATTTTGTTTCTATGCATTTAATATTGAAGTCCTATTGCTGCTAATGTTTGAAATTGTTGATTTAGAAATTCTAAATTCTTCTGTAATTTTCCTACAGCTAACACCACAACGCAAACGATCAATAACTTCTTTGTTCCTTGCAATGGTTAATCCCACGAACTTACACTTCCTCATATTGAGGTACTATACAAACTGACTCTCAGGGGTAAAAACCTCAAGAGACTGATTTCTACACTGCTGGCCTACTGAAATAATTTCGCACCATGAAGTTTACTATTATGAAAAATAATGCCCCTTTACTACAAACTCAAATTTAGCCACAGTGCAGTTACACAAAGGACAAAGTGGGTAATTCCATGAAAATAGAAAGAGGTTCACAATTGCTGTACAGAATATGTAACAATGTACAAGGAAAACCCCTCTCATTCCACTGTGCTATTGGTCCTTGTAAAACACAAGGATTCAATAAAACTCAACACTCAACAGATAGCAGAAATACATAATAGAATAAGAGAATCGTCCAAGATAGAACTATATGGGATGTCTAGCTTCCTGGATTGAGGGCTGTCCAACATAGAGGATATATTGACATGTAAAAGCATAGGAATTTGTCCGGTTCTAAGAAAATATGTCCAATATAATAGGATGTCTAACATACAGAGGTGTCCAAATACAGAGGTTTCACTGCATGTATTATTAGTCAATTTTGCAATGATATTCGACTGCCAAAATACAAAAATGAAGTATTGCCGTAATCTATATTAATAATAAATCTGTAGCCGAAAATTTTCTGGTAATTCTAGATTTTCCAAAAATAATTGGTCCTAACATATATAATTAACAACCTTAAAACCGAAAATAGCTTTTTTGAAATTTTTGTTTGTATGTCTGTCTGTCTGTCTGTCTGGATGTTTGTTACCTTTTCACGCGCTAATGGCTGAACCGATTTATATGAAAATTGGAATATAAATTAAGTTCGTTGTAACTTAGAATTTAGGCTATATGGCATTCAAAATATTTTATTTAAAAGTGGGGTTATAAGGGAGCTTTAATTAAATAAATCGAAATATCTTCCTTATTATTAATGTTCGTGAAAAATGTTACATAACAAAATTTCTTTAAAAATAATTTTCGATAGGTTTTATTATATGCAAAATTTTGATAGGATTGATATTTAATGAGATATATGAGTTTTAAAATTTAAAAAAACAACGCCATCTTAAGGGGCTATAATGAAATAAAAACAAATGACTGTCTATAAGGGGCCTTGGACAACAACAAACGAAAGCTATCAAACATAGCCTGCAGAGAATATTTCTGTGTTTGTATGAAGTAATATCTATGCAAAATTTTGATAGGACTAATATTTTGAGGATATACAAGACTTTTAAAATAACAATATAATACATATTCACTGCCGCCTCAGATTATAGCGTTGTTGTTCCTTCAATAACTCCTATGTGCAAAATATTAAATGTTTGAGTAGGAAGAAAAAACACATTTATTCATTCCATGGCAATGGTGCATAGAACATCGTGAATTTTTACATTTTCGAAAGAAAGAAATATAATTACATATCACTATATATGCCGTATCACTAAGTTATTTGAAGCGTTCAGAACCATAGTGGGCTAAGCGCCATTTACTGAAGACGTAGAAAACAAGGGTTAAAATTAAGTTATTACCATAATTCAATGGAAACATATAGCAAGTAATATAAAGTATACACATTAAATCTAAATGATATCAATCTTCATTACATTGTGGTTATGGTTGCATGTAATAAAAATTAAGAAACATGTTAAAGGAATAATTGTCATTGCACCAAATGAGTGGTCTCTGGACCAAAATGATCGCATTTTAATTATTTAAACAGAATTTAAATTAAGTAACATATTAAAAGAATTAGCCTTCTATCAAACACGAACGTTCCCTGGATCAAATGTCCTATTTTAATTATTTAATTTCCTTATATTTATTTCTAACGGGTGCAGCGAAGCGTACGGGTACGGCTAGTGGTGGCATAAGAGTCACCCACGGTGGTTTTGTGGCAACCAAGCTAGACGCAGAATCAGTGGTTTCCGGGTTCAAAACCGGCAAAGGACAATGGATTTTAAAGGGCGAAAAATCCTTAGCATGGATTTCTTCTCGAAGAAAGTAAAATTACGTATGGGTCCCATGTCGTAGAAAAGAACCCTGTCTCTAACAGAGCGGCCCAGACAAAATTATTTGGCATTTCTCGCTCAAGTTGAATTTCAATGTAGAATAACCTACGCTGTTTAAAATGTCGTTAAGTGAAATACTATCTACTACCGGTGACTAAAGGTTAGCAGAGAAATATAATACATAAAAAAATTCAGTCCATACAGTAGTGTCTTGTAATGTTGTAGCGACAAATTTCTCTAAAATGATCTAAAAATGAGGGGGGAGGGAGAAACAAAGCACAAACTATAGTTCATAGCATTGCAATAAAAAGGCGATACTTCCTTACATCCGTCCAACCAAATAAAAAACGTTTCCGTTGTTACTGCATAAATAATTTCCGTTTTGTCTGAAATGAACACTGTTGTGGGTTTTAGTGTCTCCTTTGTGACTTTGTCTACAATAGTGGAACAAATGGTAACATTTTATGAGCGATTTTATAACAAATATGTACGCGTTAATCATTTCACATCACAATTCGAAAAATAACACGTTTTAAATGACGTCATTTCGTAAAGTAATATGCTCGCCGATTTGTTTAGACAGAAAAAAACTTCGAACACTAGCCGTGGCAATACGTAGGCTGTTACTGACCGTCCACAACTAAATGAAAGAAATGCTTGATTTTAGGTTTTATTATTATGAAATTGCTGGACTGACTTAATTTGTTCCGAATACATCTGATTAAAAAAATATATTGTTATATTTTCTGACTTTTTGAATTATAATTTCTCCTCCCTAGTCCGCAAGGTAGTATCATAATTTTGAAGTACTTTCTGAAGACAGATATGAATTATATACGATATACATTTTTTGGAAGCAACTACAAATAGCAAAATCTCTTTTGTCCCTCGTGTTTTACTCCGACCCAGTTAAGATAGACCTGATAATAATAATAATAATAATAATAATAATAATAATAATAATAATAATAATAATAATAATAATAATAATAACAATAATAAAACACTGGAAAACCCATTAAATTGCATTGTACATTACTCACACGGAGTCATACAACATTATAGACTACATTTATATATTTAAACATTATGCAGATAAATATGAACTGCATATGAAATGGTACAATGAATTACAAGACGAGATAATATATCAAATACAAACAGAATAAAATTATAATACTTATGAGAGGGTCAGAAGCAAAGTAGTACAAGTGACATTTATAAGAACATGAGTTAAGTGCATCTAAGAAAAGCTAAAACGTTTAAAATTTTAGTGGCAAAAGGGTATATCTTTTAATCACATCACACACTAAAATTAAAATAAAAAAATTCACGGAATTTAAGAAATCTTAAGTACTTTCAACCACATTTTCTCACAAATAACTTAAGTGCACTTATATCCCTTTGCTTCTGACCCCCTCATATGAGAAAAAAACAGAGAATATAATTTATATTTTTAAAATAAATTTGAGAACCGAATGAGCAGTGCTCGTGTTCGGTTGCAGTTCAAAACTATTATTTATTATAAGATGTACATGATTTTGTACGTTAATTAACTAAAAGATATATATTTAAAAAAAACTAGACAAATAAGGGATATATTTAAAATTTATAAAAAATATTTTGAAGTTGAAGAATATTAAATGTGATATAATGCATTTATACACAGATAAATGTACTTAATCAAATTAAAGATATAACATTTTTCTCATTTTCTTATATTTCAGTGGGTTAGGTTACATATTAAAAGTTCTGAGTGTGCTCATAAATTTCTCAATATTTGGCGTAAGAATGAGAAAAACTCATTGAGCAAATTGCACCATTTACTAGGGTAGTAAAAAAAGGCTTCGCATATCTTTCAAATCAAGTACAAAAAATGTTGCTAGGGCACAAATCATTTTCATTTTTCTGTTTTATAAACTGTAGCTAATGTTTACACGTGACAGATATAACATCTTTCAAATCAAGTACCTACAGAAAATGTTGCTAGGGCACAAATGATTTCCATTTTTCCGGAAGTGTACAGTTTTATAAACTGTAGCTAATATATTTTGCATAACAGATAAAAATAATAGAAGTATCATTAGAAATGTATAACTAACCGTATTATCGTAAGATATGTCAATATGTTTTTAATCAGTACCATACCGTACTTCCGTCTTTATTTCTGTCTGAATGCTAGTTACTAAGGCAACCAGAGTTCTTCTTGAACCCAGCATCCTATACACTCGTTAGTATTTTCATCAATGTTTCCTAGGTTCATACGTGTCCTTGGTCTTTCGAGTAGAGTTAACTGCGTGTGGGGGAAATGCTGGTAAAAATAATGAAACAGCAAAGAATGATCTGGGGAAATAATGATAGCAATACTAGGGGCTACAAAACACTTTGGTCACTCCTAGTAACTTTTGCCAGAGAGTTCTTTGAAGCTTTAATTTAGTGGCTTGTAAATTTGGAAGCATCCCTGCTTGCCAAACGCCTTCAGTTTTATTTTGAAGAGTGTGAATATCGTACGTTTCTCGATTGCTTGTGAGGACCGGGAAGGATGCGACGATAGAAATCGGGTGAAAGACATCCATGCTAAAATAAAGTAATAATAAAAAAACATATTTCACAGCCTTTGTTTCTGTTGAAGGCATTTAGAAATCCTAAATATGTCGCCGACATACGGGAAAGCAAAACAATGCAGCGTCGGCATTTCATTCACAATAAAGCTTGTCTCCCGCGCTTTGTTTCGAGTAAGGATTCTTGATGAAAAATTCGTTCAATAATATTATTATACAATGTACTGTGAGTATTTATTACAGAAACGAAATAAAGTATAGAATTACAAGCTATAATAAAATTTGCTTATTAAAACTTACTGACTATCCGTCTAATTATTTTCTTTTTCGAAATTTAAGGTAAAGTATTCAATATTTACCAAATTTATAAATATTTCTCATTAGGGTATATGTTTACAAAACTCACAACTCCAAGTTATATATGACACAAGAGGAAACCCGGTAAGTTCATTAGTTGAGCCCAAACGTTTCACTACTGCTGATCTAAAACACAACTCAAGTTTTGGTCCTAATCTATTTATTTAATTCTCTTGTTAAAAGTAACCCTGAATTAACAAGTCTCAACAATAGAATATTTAAAAGAAAATTAAATATTTAATATAGGCCCTAACATTAGCTCTAATTGAGGTTCTGGCTGATATGTGCATCTATTATCAGGCGGTACATCTCACTTGACGATATGTCAGAGGAAGAACAATTTGTTTTTATACATCTAAAGTCTGATTAGTGTAATATTATAGGTTAAGGCTAGGATTCTTAGGTAAATAAATATTTTATTTGCACTGTAATAGAAATTCGTAATTGTGTTTTAAGTTTCGGACAAGGTCACATGAGCATATATCTGCAGTGCCTGGGAAAAGTGACACAAGTCAGTTTCTACAAACCTGTTTTGATAATGTATTGACAACTTAGGAACATCTGCTCGCTAGCAAAAAGAGACATAAGTATTTCTCCCATTACAATAATTCATACAGAAAAAAATCAAGTCGACATAAACCAGTGTAAGTTGTCAATAAATTATGGAAAAAGGTTTATGGAAACTGACTTACGTCACTTTTCCCAGCCACTGCAGATATTTTAAATAAAAACACATATTTTAATTTTTTTAAATGTAAATACATATGTTTAAATATTCACATAAAACACATATTCATAGTTAGCGGGGTTTCCTGTGGAAGATCAGTGAACTAACGCTTTTCCTATTCATAAATCAGTGTTAGCGATGTGATATGATATGAATCCTGTACAAGTAATCAGTCGATAGCCGGGGCTAGTTTAGCACGATCGTAGCGCGGGTTAGCAAAATGTCTATGCATAGCACCCTAAGCTTTCATCAAATAATTTTCGACAAAAGTCCCACTTCAGATTAATCATCACCCGAATGTTCAGTGCAGTTGCTTAGACGTGGCAGCTGGCAACTGTTTCTCTGAATTGCCTGCCTGTGGACCTGTGGAACTACAGTCTGCTCTCTCATCATAAGCAATGAGCTGTCACCATTAAAAATTATACTATAACTAACGCACATAAACATTGATGTGTTATTTAGGAGTGCCTTATAAGTTATCATAACGCTAATTCAGGAAGAAATTATAATTTCATGAACACCAGCTGCCCCTGTTTTCGTTTCCAATCATAAACATGTCTCTAGGGAGTGCGCTCTTTTCCCCAGTACAAGGCAGTGTTCCGCGATAATCGTCAGTCATTTGTGATGGACAACTTGAGCATGAATCTAATTGTGTACTGTAATTCTTCAGCGGTTGACGAGAGAGCATAATTTATACTGGTGAGTATTGCAAATTGTTTATTTTCACATAAAATAACTGAAACATAATTAAATATATTTTTTGCCATATATTTTCCCGATTTTTAGTACATAAAAAATAAATATTTTACAGAATTTTAGCAACTAAAACTCCGAGCCCTAGTAATATTTTACTAGTCTGCGATGTATGCAATGGAAGGGGAAATGAACTGGTCATCCTACCCCATTATCTCCGGCTTAGTTGTCTAATGCTTGATACTTTATTGGTGTCACTTATGAGTAGAGACCTGCGTTTGGTTACTTTGAGTACAAGTTCGGTGTACATGGATCATACTCGCTTCACTTGTAACGGAGAGCTCTGATTCGTCTCCCCGCTCCGTTTCGTGTGTGTACATAATCTGCTTATTCGTATGTCTGCCAGTATGGACACTGAACAACGAGAATACTATTCACGTAAAATATTCTATTACATGGATTTAATAACAAGCTAAATATTAGTTTAAAGCCAGTTTATGGGCAACAGAAGATTATCCTCACAATAAGTAAAACGCATCTAGACTCTAGAGAGACCTAATTTTATTTCACAATATATTTTTCATCCAAAAAGTAAAAACCAATTCTCATTATTTTTCTCATATTTACAGAGTTTTGAATATTTAAATTAAATTAAAAAAAAAGTAAATAGATATACATTTATCAAAGTGAAAATTAGTTTAGAAGTAATATGTTACTCTTATTGAAAGGACTGAAATTTGAATATGTATTTATATTAAATTATATAAAATATATTTCGGCCCTGATGTTTGAACTTTTGTTCATTTAGAAATGTGTGCAGTTTTTTCCTCCGTGTATTACTGTCTTTAATTCCAGATTATATAAATTAATTATGAATAGGCTTTCTTGTTTAACACGTGAACGTTGTAGGCCTAATTATTGGACATAGCCTACGTTCGTACGTACGTATAAATAAATAAATAAATAAATAAATAAATAAATAGTGAAAATTACAATAGGCTAATACAATAAATCACAGTAAAAAGAAAATAATTTACTTGTTTCATGAGTCTCTACACATTATAACGAGTGACTAAATATTTTAAGTGTTTCAAATGAAACATTTATCCTTCTATCTGATGAAATACATTTTTTCCTTTTCTAACGCAGTGCTCGTTACCAAATCCTTCTATTACAGCACTGATATCTAAGCGCCTAGCTTTGTTTTGTTTCGGCATGTTCGCTGAACAGCAGACCTGAAGTGTGTAAACCGTGCTATACTCGATATATAGCTATACTGTTACGGATTGCTCGGAGTCTCTAGGTAATCAAACGCAGGACTCTACTTATGGGATTCAAACCTGTCTTCGGACAGTTAAGACTAAGCAACAATATAACAGTTAGTTCATTATTTCATTTATGTATAGTGCTTCCTAAATCATGTTTATATTCTTTACTTCAATTTTATTAATTATTAGCCTATGGGTTTCGTCATATATGCATACCGATAGTTAGTTTAATATTTTATGTTATATTAATATTTTTTAACTATCTCAGTATTCAGTATATTCAGTATTGTACAGTCAGAGCACACAACATTGCGCAATTGACAAAGTCAGTAATAAAAAATAAAACAATAAAAATAATTAAAAAGCTCTCAACAACGTTGACATTAAAAAAAACTCATTAATTTCATAAAATGGTTTATTGATTAACCAACCAGAGACAAGTCTGTTAAAAGACTTCCTTTCCAGATTAAAAATATATCTCGGAAATTTATTTGCTATTTTTAACGACATAATAAAATAATTATTCATTGTTTTAGTCAGCCTACACTTAGGCATGTCAAAAAGGTCACGGTTTCTTGTGTTGTATATTGAACATCATTCCTATGTGTCAACATGTGTGAATTTTCTTTAACGAAATTTAGGGCTTGATAAATATACAGTGATGTTACAGTCATAATTTTTGGACATGGGGTCAGATTAGGGTTACCAGATGTCCCGATATGCCGGGACATTCCCGATTTTCAGTAAATTTTCTCGTATTCCGCTCATACCCGTCGCGGGACGCAGAATGTCCCGCTTTTTGAGATATTACTCATTCCTAAGCGGAATTGAAAATTCATGCATAACGCGAAACAAATGCAGCACGCATCGTGTTCAGACTTGAGGAGTATGCAGATTTAAGAGAATACTCTCTTACCATTTTGTTTGTATTTTGATATATGTCAATCTAAATGTTACTTAAGAAAAAGGAATTTTTTGTGCTTTTTTTTCATATTAAATTGTCACAAATTGGAACAGTATTGTAAATTATAACACATGCAATGATAAATATGCATTAAAATGTTGAAAAAGTAATTATTTAATTATTCTATACATATACAGACTACACTGTATTTATACACTATTATTAAGTCGCTTATATAATATCAACAGCAGTAAAATGTCCTTCTTTGATATTTTTAAAATCTGGCAACCCTAGGTCAGATGTTAGAAATTCGGGACTGTCCTGATTAAACCGGTACATCTGGTAGCCCTATCCAAGGAATATTGTACGCGATTACGAACTCAAATTTAGGCCTGGTACAAATTTACATAACAAATAAAACCGAGGTCAGATACTCCTACAACCAGTTAACCTTTCGCGCGCCTCAAAATATGATGGCAACAGACTTGCAAGATGTGACGTCATGTGAAAATGGCGTATATGGAAGATGAAGGGAACCTGTGACCGTCATATAACCTTGATCGTACTCACTACAATGACACGCCTCGCGTCCATCATCTGTCTCATTTCTGAATCTAGTACGGTCTGCTGATAAAAGGACACCTTTGCTGTGTAGTCATAATCAGTAACTGATACAAAGCATATGATTTTTATTAAGGTTTGTTTGAGCAACGATCCTTTCTGTAATAAATATATGCAAGTTCTATTTTTAACCAAAATGTTAAAATTACTATTCGGTTGAACTCTCTGACGTTATGAATTTCTCAGACATGTTATGCCTCCCGAAGCAATGGAACTAGAAAGCATTTGTTAAATCAATTGAGACTGATATTTACTTATTTAGTTGGGCTCATTTGCAACGAAAATTAGCATAATTATCAGTTATCACTGATGTGAAATATGATTGTAGCAACTGGATACAAGCCAAACGGGCTCGTGTTCTATTCCCGCAGAGGGAATTGAGACATGTATTATCTCTCTTGACTATTGGTTGTATGATTCTCGGACGTACATTGTTTCAAATGAGTGCCTTATGCTTTGGTACCAGTATTTCGTCATTATAAAATGATAAATATCTACTGTTGACAGTGACTCAATTCTAGGAATTATACACTGTCTCATAAGCCATAAGCAGGGAAAGGAAGTTAATGCCCTAAAAACGTGAAGTATATGTATGCATTTATGCCGTAAAAATAGACAAATATGCTACAAAATATGCATTATCAGTCTGAGATTATTTTAACAGAATAATAAGGTATAGATAACTTACGTTTAGTCTATGGATTTTGAAGTGCTTGCCTCATTGCTGAATGCTCCATTTATGCTATTACAGTTCACAACTAAGCAATGACGTATGTTTTCTGTTGTCATTCTTCGCCTGTTGTCTCTCAACTTTGTAGCGCGAAAAACTTCATTCTAGTCACAAGAAGTAAGAGGCTCTTGTACAAAAGCTGTGAGCTGTTCTATAGAAAATTGTTGTTGGTTTTTGGGGTGTTTTTCCTTCTAGAATATCTTGAATTTCTTTAAATTGATAATAGCCGGGGTTTCTGGAAAGAATATTTGCTGTTTTCTCGTTCACTTTATCTCCTACATTTCCTGGAACTGATGTTAAACTGGCCATTGTTCTATAGAAATCTGCTAAAGACTGCAGTAAAGTAATACCAATTGCTAGCTTGAGAGGCTCCCTATGAGGGCGTCATCGTTACGTTCAAAATTCATAAACATAAATTAGTCGTGTTTACGAGGTTACACACTTTTAAAAATGAGAAAAACACAAATAAACATACATAATATGCAGTTTCCCTGCATAAACGTTAAAATATGATGCTTTTATAAATAAAGGCAAAATATGCACTTTTATGTACAATAAAAGTAATATCATCGTATTCAGAAATTTGTGATTCATGTAGATAATTTTTCAGCATATTCACACAACGATAGAGAACAAATATGCAAATGCATGAACTTCCTTTCCCTAGTCATAAGTAATGTTTTGGAACAACATTTTAGTTGGAATATGTTGTGACAAGAAATTAATCTAATCTTCAAAGTAAAGGTCATTAAATTCTATGGTCTTGAGCCACCTTTCAGCGAGGTTTGTTATCACACGACAATACCCGTTTTTGATTTTTGATGCGAAGAATTCTGCAATATTCATTTCAACGGCTTTCAAGTTTTGGAAATTTATTTCACAGAGGAAGTGGGCCACGGATCGAAACAGACGGTAATCTGAAGGCGCAAGATCAGGGCTATAATTATGCCGGATGTGGTAGTTCGATTCATCTCAATTCTGGGTTTTTCCGTAGTTGCGAAAGCAAATGGGAGTCTCGCATTGTCATGTTGCAAGACAACTCTATTTCGACTGAGTAAGAACTTGTTCTAGCTGTTGAGAATACAGATCCGCATCGACTGCACATCCTTTTGAAACAAACTCTCTATATCTTCAAAATTCCACTAGACACATAACAGTACTTTGGGACAGAATCCATTTTGTTTAACGACGACTTTGGCAGGGTGACGGGAATCGAGTCACTCTTTTGAAGCGTCAGGGTTGCGGTAATATACCCAGTTTTCATAACATTTGACTATTCTCCTGATAGCAATAATCTGACGTCACATATCCATTCTGAGTTGGCCTGTTCAGATGTCAATTTATGAGGTACAGATCTACAACTTCTGTATGATCTTATAAGAATTTTAATACTGCGATGTATTGTATCTTTTGAAGCACCAAGTTCTTCTAACAACCTACGAGTACTTTTTTCTGGATTTTCTTCCAAAACTCTGCGTGTATTCTCAATATTCCATACCTTAGGTCATCCAGGATGTTGTAAATCTTTAGTGCCTCCTTCTTCATTATCGAAACACTAGAACCATCGTTGTCCTACAAGCTTATTAACAACACCTCCACCCTCGACTTCACATTCTTCGAGCAGTAGCAGCAGCAGCTGTATAATCTTGTTTCCAGTAGTGCTCTTTGGCTCTAATTTCAAACTTTATGATTTCCATTTTGTATCATTTCTATTAAAAATTGACGATTGTCATGCTCACAATAGACATTAATAACCATAGCGTCCTGTAAATTGTATTGTCCAACTAAAGAAAATCGTTGAAATCTTACAAAACATCAAACTAAAAAAAAAAAAAAAAACTGGCATTACTTATGAGACGACCTAATGATGTATAGGTACATAATAATGACTATTACTATCCTGATTGACAGAAAAATCATATCTTTGTGGGTACTTCTTGATCTAATATTATTACCACTGCTATAAATAGCTTTGACTGAGAAAAGAAGAGCATTGTAGAAACACTTACCACCACTATCACCAATACTACACTGGCCGACAAAAAAAAAATGCCTTCGTAAAAAACGGAATCAATTATGAATTTAGAGAGAGCATTACTAAATTGAGAAGGTTTTATGAGTACGGAGAGATGTATTCAAACATGTTTTGAGATGAACATATAATAAAATATCACCCAGTGTGTCACTTCCCACTACTAGGTGCCAGGCTGTATGCTTTATGGTTTTACAACACCGATCGGAAATAAAATCTTTTAAGATTTACAATTGTTCAGTGGCCGCTATCGATAAATTATTTTAAATTTATCAGTATGTGGCACATTTTCTGTCACAAGTCAAGATTTTTCTTTAGCTTCTGATGTCTCTTAGTCCATAAGACATTGCGGTAACTGTCGCGTGGTTGAGGATAGATGAATAATTCGTTTCGCGGTTAACGCCATCGGTGTGTCATTTGGAAGAGTCCAATGTGTCCTAAGGCGATTTCTTGAATTCAGTATCTATCACAGACAATCGGAATCAAGCTGTTGGAGGTTTCCATCCCCTGGAGATGAAAGGTTTCTGGTTCTCCATGTCTTACGAGATCGCCACATAACCCCGGTTCAGGCCAGAAATCGTCTCGAAGCAATGAGGAACGTCACATCGAGTGACAGGACTGTTGGACGAAGACTTCGGGAGCTATTTGATCCCAAAAAGACCTGCAGTTGCTTCACCTTCCGCCAATGGGCGGCGTAATTACAGTTCACTCGTTAACACTGGAATTGGACTGTGGATCAGTGGTCAATCGTGCTGTTCGCGGATGAGTCGCAATTTTGCCTCCGTCACCTAATAGTAGAAAGAGAGAGTATGGAGAAGACGTGGGGAGCGATATTCGCATTGCAACTTCTCAGAGAGAACGCTGTTTAGACGTGGTCCTTTATGATATGGGGCGGTGTAAGTTTTGAGACGTCGATGGTGGTGCTCTGAATGCGGACAGTTACATAGTGGAAGTGTTGGCAGGCCATGTAATCCCCTTCGCTCCTTTAGTCGGCAAAAATTTCATTCTTATGCATGAAACGCCCGCTCTCATGCTGTTTGCTGCGTGACGGACTAACATCCCGACGTCGGGATACCAATCATGGACTGGCCAGCATGCAGCCCAGATTTAAACCCTATTGAACACCTATGAGATATGCTCGGGCAAAGTGAACGATGTTGCAACTTTCGACACCCTGAATAAAATGCCGCCGGAATTGCAAAAGAAGTTGAACCTCATCCCTCAGGAAACGTTGCAGGACCTGGTGGTCAGCATGCCGTGATGAATGTAGGCCGTCCTCACTGCCAGGGGTGGTAATATCCATTATTAGGACAGTGTACAGTAACAGTTTCAGTGGCAATATCATGTGTAAATCTAAGCCATTTTCTCAATAACTACACCAAATCCATTACTTGAATTTTTGCAAAAATTACATAGTTTCAGGAACTTTAAAATAAACTTCAAACAAAAAGCAAAAAAGCATTTTGAGGATAAGACTGAAGTGTATAGGCTACATGTTAACTCCATCTTACAAAAGCCTTTGTGAGAAGATAGAGAAAAATAAAGCATAAGGTATAAAAAATATTATATTTCTTAAAAAAGTATAAATGGTATTTTTTTTGTCGGTCAATGTAGGCCTGCTGTTGCTGCTACTACCGCTACTGCTACCACCATCTATTTTTAACCAAAGTCCTTAAAGGTAATACTGGTTTCGTTTACTTACGAAAAGCATGAGAAGTCACTATATTTTCCGTTCTTAATCTCTTGCTCTTGACTCCAGATGCATTAAAATTGCCAACTTGTATAATAATATATTTTAACCATTTACTTATTAAACGTAGAGTTTTACATAACTGTAAAATTTACTATAACTGTTACTATAGTTACTATTATCATTGTTACTAATATTGTTGCATTATTATAGTAACCCTTGTGCTAACCAATTATTTGCTAATCGCTGTTGGCTTGCACATAAATATTAATAAATAGTTGTTGAATTAAAATTTATTTTCTTCTGATTATACATATTCACGTAGATGATAATGGCCTCCGAATGAGGAAATGTTTGTGCTCGGGGTGCAGTTCAGTTGCAACAAGCTTATTCAGTACCAAACAGAATACCAATAACAAGTAATAAAAAAGTGAACATATTGTAAAACCTGCCACACACGCACAGTATTGTTCATGAATTTACTTGTACAATCTTTCATTGTAATGCAAGACGGAGCGTGTGTGTGGTTAAGACGACGATTTATCGATTGTATTCCGTCAATTGCTTAGCAAGAACAGAATCAAGCTCTGCTGCGTGTACATGCAAATCGCTGCGGAAGACGGAAAGTATAGGCGATAATTACGGTTTGCATCTAGACTAAAGGGAGATGACCGAGTTAAGATTAATTTCAAGAGAGTTTTTGATTGAATTCATTAACTTATACAAAAACAACCAATGTATTTGGAAGATATAGCTTAAAAATACACAGATAAAAAGAAAGCATATTAAATTTTTATCAAGAAGATAAATTCATCACGAACAAGCCTACATTACTTACTTACAAATGGCTTTTAGAGAACACAGAGGTTCATTGTCGCCCTCACACAAGCCCGCCATCGATCCCTATCCTGAGCAAGATTAATCCAGTCCCTAGCATCACATCCATATTCCTCAAATCAATTTTAATATTATCCTCCCATCTACGTCTCGGTCTCCCCAAAGGTCTTTTTCCCTCCGGCCTCCCAACTAACACTCTATATGCATTTCTGGATTCGCCCATACGTGCTACATGCCCTGCCCATCTCAAACGTCTGGATTTAATGTTCCTAATTATGTTAGGTGAAGAAAACAATGCGTGCAGTTCCGCGTTGTGTAACTTTCTCCATTTTCCTGTAACTTCGTCTTAGTCCCAAACATTTTTCTAAGCACCTTACTCTGAAACACCCTTAGCCTCTGTTCCTCTCTCAAAATGAGAGTCCAAGTCAGAATAACCGATAATATAACTGTTTTATAAACTCTAACTTTCAGTTTTTTTTAGAGTAGAGTAGAGGACAAAAGTTTCTCAACCGAATAATAATAGAAGTAATAGGCTTGATGGTTGGAGCAATAGGATCCATCCCGAAGCAGTTCGTTGATTTTTGCAATGCTTTTCATTTGCCTTCATCTATAATTATCAATGTTTGTTAACTTGCGTTAAAAGGTTCGATTGCATTGTTAAGAAATCACCTCAGATAAGACATTGCATTGTAATTTATTTTTTTTCCTCTTTCTTGCATTGGGTTTTTTATATTCCTAACAAATTATCCATGTAGTATGTACTATTCAAAATTTTGTTTTGTAAATGGTATACTTTGTCTTCTAGGCAATCCCTGTTTAGGGAAAGTGTTTGATAATGATGATGATGATAATAATAATAATAATAATAATAATAATAATAATAATAATAATAATAATAAATATTTTTGAATGACTTTCAAAGAAGATAACTTAAAAAAAAATAGGAATGACAGTGAAAACAAGATAAAAAATGAACTATTGTGAAACGTTTCAAACGTAGTATAATGAGAAAGCCTGTGACATCTTCATGGTACAAATTCTTATTTTATACTGCCGAAATATGCACAGTAAGGGAGCACATGAAGGACAAATCAGTAATCCTCGGACAACATATTGGGAATCCCTGATTTATAATAAGCTTTTGAACATAAACCAACACATGAAAATAGCTTTCATTCGCGAACAATGGCGCTGTCTGAACTGAAGTAAGAAGTCCACTATCGGCGGAGAACCCACGCATTGTTGGCGTGGCGAAAGTTGACACTCGTGATGTTTCCTGGAATTGTGTAATATCCTCCTGTTTACACGACAACCTCGTCGCCGAGAAGGCGCAACGCAGACACGCTGAACCTAATAATGATCACACAACGTCATTCGTCCCTAGACGACCTTGACACAGGACCACATGATTACGCAATTTGCATAAGGCACAATATTGCACTGAACCAATAGAATGAGAAAGCGGCGACTACAGTGAACAGCTGTTGATAAGTACTATGTATAAGACCATACAAATGGAAGACAGCAGATCACCAAAAGTTATACAAAGGGATATAGGAATGTGGGATGACCGAGATTGACATGGGGCGATCAGTAGAACTACTACAATTTATTTGGAGGTGGAACGGGCCAAAAATAGTTCAATATTTGAAGTTGATAATGATAATAATGATGATGATGATTAAGGAGCGTATCTTGTCCTAGGAGGCTACAAGTATAAGTATTACTGATGTTTACGTGCTTTTAACAAGTGAAGTGCTAGACTGACGGCTTACGCGACTCTCGTTTAGTCAAGGTGGGCAGAACAAAACATGGACCACTTTAATAATTAGGCCTACACTAATATTTACAATTTAAATTATATATGGCTGCAAAAGGGTATTTGTCGAATATAGGGGGGAGAGCCATTAATCCTTCCCATTGAAGGCTTTAAGGAACCAACCTGGACAAATACCCAATGTCCCATCCCTACCTTCCCGTGGTGCAGCTGTTAGTAAGCATAATTTTAAAAGCTGAACTAAAGGGAGGGACTACTCATCAATTAGCACTCGTCAGCTTGATGAGTCAATGACCGAATTTGGTATAATTTTTCTCTATTCAATATCTAATTCCCTCTTTACCCTTTCCTAAACAGTCCTCTGACTGAACTCTTACTTTCTTCGACCCCGATGGTATTAGAGCATTCGAGGCCTAGGGGTTCATTTCACTTTCCTTCCTACCCTTTCTACTTTTCTGTTCCTAGTGCTAACCTGCTATGGCACTAAAATCGTCCTCCAGTGGCTTAAGGAGGGAAAGCTGGTGATCAACAAGATCTCCCAACTAGATCTAATAGACTCGTCGACTAACAGCAGGTGTGGTCCTCTAGACATTCTGGGGGTTGTGTATGGATAAAGTAGCCACCAAAACGTTAAAATATGGTGTTCACTTAAATCGGCTACAACTTGCGATTTAACACTCCAATATGAAATGAGTACCATTAGGTAAAATTATCCGGAGGTAAAATAGTCCCCCAATCGGATCTCCGGGCAGGGACTACTTTAATGGTACAGAATCAACTAAACATCTTACAATGGAATGCTGGTGGTATAACATCAGCTAAGAAGACTGAAGTAGCCAATATACTTTCAGATAATAATGTAGGCAATTCAAATCAAGAAATGCATTCGGAGCACCTCAAAATCTGTGCTTCAGTGGCTGACCATGACAATATCTTTGAAAAATATTGGAATGCAAGGGGCCAAATGACTTTATTGTCAAACGCCTGGCATTCGAAAACAACAAACAACAACGATTTAAATTATTTAAACTATGTACATTAGAATACGCTAATTTTACTATTTACATTGTAATAAAGAATGTAAGTAGACCTAAATTGATGAAACATTATTTTACAATATTAAGCTTATGTGCAGTGTTGTGTATTGTAATGCAAGGTATTTTATTTAATAATAATAATAATAATAATAATAATAATAATAGATAATAACGCAATGAACACATTATTAAGTAGACAACTGATCACTTTTATTGTATCTTAAAAATCTATTGCTATCTACGAATTTTTAAGCTAATGTTACAATACCTGCTCTTCGTCACGTGTTTGTACTTTACGTTTACTCTGAGCGAACCCGTTCATCTGACCTCACAAAACAGTAAAGCACCGACTGACCTCAAATAACATACGAGTCTTGGTTTGGTACGTATCGAGTGCTTCTGACTTCCTGAAGATTTCCCAAGCGCCCTCAGTCGACACCCAAGAGAAAATGTAACCAAACCATAACAAATGTGACTATTAATCCCCTACTTTTGATTTAAAAGGGACGTAGTTGGAACAAGACCATAGAGTAAAGAGGCCAAGGTATACCGGCGAATTGAGATGGTAAGCACAGCGGCATAGAATTGGACCTCGCAGAGATCCATCACGGTCGTATGACGCACAAGGGATGTGAACACACGGCGTTCGTTGTATACAATTTGCTGTCAGATAATAAGATAGTTCTGGTTCACAAAACTTTCATTACCGATGTAGCTGCGTTGTTACTGATCTTCAAGCACTATATCTTTATTTCACTCCATTCATACCATGTGACACAAAAGTCACTTGCTAGATGGAAAGAACAACGTTATTTTAAATGGAAAATGTAGGCGTAAATGATTTTCTTTGGAACAAAGCTTTTTAGTAATCAAATTCTACCATGAAAAACGGTACAGTACAATATTATTACCAAGCTTCGGTCCTGGGCACAGAAACGCATGAAGTTCAGAACGCACGGACGATAGTGTTTTGTCGGTTGAGTGGAATGGGAGATGGAGCGCGCCGTTACTTCGTGTCTCAACATGTAAACAATTCGTCACAGTACGGAACAAAATATATTTCACTCTGTACAGATGCAGTATATACAGTACATTCCTAGTGTAGACAATAAATATCTACCATTAAAGTATTAACGTGAGTTGTAACCTTCAATCAGGTGTCCCTACGCCGAAGCCTGTTACACGTACCGCAGCCAAGCAGCAATACACACAACGGTAATGCACATTACGGACCCACCTGTGCTGTTGCAGTCGAGTGACTGCACAGGGTCATGACGTCATTTATACTCCGTGTATTCTAAACCTCATACTGGTTACTCTGTATGTATGATTTGAGGCTTTCTCCCTAATATGTTTTCGCGGGATATCAGCCGAAGCCTGACTTATTTGCAGCCATCTTCAGGGAAGTGACACTCGAAAGGTTATATTGTGGCTGTCTTAGGTACGGACATGACTGTCAAGTAAGCTCCGCCCCTCCCGGGATTACTGCGTGAAGTTTGGCATTAATGCATACTGAGTTGGTCTAAGGCCGGTGTTCTGAGCTGGAGTCCACTGTCTCTGTTAAAGTTGTTTTTCCAGCTTGATCTCTATGGCCTCCTTGATTGTACGATCCCAGTAGTGGCTTGATTTGTTAATGACCTTGGTGTGGTCAAACAGTATTTTATGCTCCTTTTCTATGCTGTGTTGCGCCACTGCAGATTTTTCTGAGGCTGAGGCTGTATTACGGAAAAATCTGCAGTGGCGCACACAGCATAGAAAAGGAGCATAAAATACTGTTTGACCAAAAGTCCAAAATACTACTGGGATCGTACATTCAACTTGAGACAGTATCTACAATCAAGGTCATGAAGATCACGGACCGAGGACGGCTGTCACCGGCTTAAGTGCCCGCCAAACTGTCACGCAGTAATCCCGGGAGGGGCGGAGCTTATATGAGTGTTTCACCTTTTGCCACATTTAACCTTTCGACTTTCTGTTCGGACATCACTTCCTGAAGATGGCTGCAGAGATAGCAGTCGAAAGCTTGGAGCATTCCAAAATCTTAACTCGGCTGATATCCCGCGAAAACATATTAGTGGTTACTCTGTGTCCCTAGGCCGAAGCCTGATTATTACATAATTACACTGTATTACCCTTAGGTAACATGACTAAGTTTGCATGTAAAAATTACCGTTCTCAGTGCAACTGCACAGTACATCACCAAAAACGTCCAAAATATATTCCATTTACTTGCAGACAGTATCTCACTGGATCCTGACATTCCTCTGTCACTCTTAAGTGTTTTTTGCAGAATGTGTTGGATAATATGAGTGTTTTTTTGTTTTAATTAATCTATAGCTGCAGGCTCTATCTAAAAACAGTTTCACATATCCCCATAGAAAGAATTTAGAGATGTGAGGTCTGGTGATTATGGAGGTCATGACTGAGGTCCACTTCGTCCAATCCAATGTACTCTTAACATGTTATTTAATTTCTCCCTGTCATAGCCAGCATAACGTCCTGTGGCCCCATCTAGCTGGAACCACATTCTCATTATTTTTTCAATATTATTACAAAGTCCATTACAATGCTATTCAACAATTCCACAATGTACATTGGTTCATATTTCCGACAAATACAGTCTACTATTCCACATTACAACATTACAATGAGAACGGCATAGCCCGCGCAAGGAACGATTACCGAAAAGTATGTGTTTTGACGTGTGTATGTACTGTCGGTGACTCAGGAGAAGACGAGAGCGGACTGAGGAGGAAGGGATGTGAACAGATAACGTACGACAACACGTTCAATATTTGTACTGCAGTAAGCGGAAACATTAGGTCTCCTTCTGTTCAACTTAGCTTTAATTTCCATACGCATTGTTACTCATGTTTCCTGCACGAGTAATAACCTGGCTACTGGGATGCTTATCTGAGCGATGTTTATAATAATCAACAGCGATAGTCAAGAAGATCACATTCTTTCCGCTCGTCTTCTCCTGAGTAACGGACAGTAGGCACGCCAAGGAAGCGAGAGGTGCGGGGCGATAGAAGTGCTGCCTCTTCCAAGAAGATGAACAGATGAGAACATCTATGGAAATAAAGAGCGTAGCAACAGAAGAATCCGAAGCGAATTAAACGCGCAACACATGTTTACGAATAAAATAATTATAACCTGCGAGGGGAACTCTCCATCACTAGGCTACATATTATAATAAAATAAACGCACTTGGAACAACACACGTATTCACATGCAGTAGAACTGAATAAAATTATAATTTAGCTATCACAACGCAAGAGTGATTCTATCACTGTCGTTTCTCTTCCGAATGTACTCTTGAATATCATTCAAGCTATCTCGTGACCTTTCCTATCGCCCGCTCTTCTTTATCGCATTGTTTCGTTCGCATTCCTGCCGTCGGTATTCCCTGCTTGCGAGACCTATACACCGATGTGATGGTTTTAAAATGCCTGGGTGATGGCAAGTAAATTCGTCAGCAGCTTTCCTTTTTCTGAGATTGTCTCCTTAGAGCAGTCTAACTCCACTCGCTGTGTACAGGAGTCAACATTATCTCTTCAACTCTCAGTCAATATCAACTGCAACTCAAAATACAGTATAATGATTTCTCTTTCAGCTCCCAATAACAAACAATAAATGAAACAAAAACTAACTGTAGCAATGCTGTTTGCCATGGCCTACTTCATGATTGAATCACAGATCATAAATATAAACGATAGATAGCATAGAATAGAATAATACATCCCATTTGGAAAGTGACTTTTGTGTTACACAGTAATTTCGAAGAAATATATGGTTTTAATCAAGTGATACAAAGCTACACATATGATAACGTCGTCGATAAGTTTGATTTTTAGGTGCTTATTAGAAACGATTCCCCTATGTTTTTATCAGCTGGTGGAGATTTACTATTGAGCCTACTTACATGTTGCCAACAGCTGCAGATGAAAAGTCGTTACTCAAATGTGCACATACGGGTAAGCAAGTAGAAATGGATATACTGCCAGTGACAAGTAGCACCACTGTCAGTGACGAGTTTAGGTAGGATTTAATTAGGGAAGATCAGTAACAAATTGACTCACTATCAGTGACATGTAGCCCCGGTAGCTCCACTACCAGGAAAAAGTAGCTCCATTGTCAGAAAAAAAGTAGCAGGCCTACCAATGCCAGTAAAAAGTAGTTCCACTGTCAGTGACAAGGTTAGATGGAGTTTATATGGGGTTAGATCAATAGCAAGTTAATGCACTGGCAGTGAAAGAAAAGTAGCTCCACCGACAGGGGCGTACGCAAGGGGGCCGGTTACCGGGTTTGAACCTAAAAAAAAAGACATATTTAGATTTGAGTATTTTTTTTATCCATAGGCAAATCGTTTTTACTTCTCCAATTTTTCACTGTCAGAGTAACAAAATCTACATTGTCATAAGGCATAGTCCTCCTACCCTTCCTTCAATCACTGTGCTTGGTGCTGCGGTACGTGCGAATTATAACAATGCTATCTTTATTGTAGAGAGACCTACCACCTACTATCGATCTTGTAATAAAATGAAGCTGACACAATATGAAATTCAACTTCTTGTTTGTTAAAAATTGGATGGCTGTGAAAAAATTACGTTTCGGAGATTTTATAAGGATATTCATGAATACAGTGACAGGTTACCTCAAAGATTATTTGCTTACAGACATAACAGGAAGAGAGATGTTGAAAGGCCGAAAAAGCGATGGAAGGACCTGTTCACCCGGGGCGGAACTGGCCAGAAGGCCTAATTCTTGACAGAATATGATGATGATTCATGAATACGTTCTATTAGGACATAGAATAACATTAATAAATATACCGTATAATAATAATAATAATAATAATAATAATAATAATAATAATAATAATAATTTTTTAATCCAATGCCACCAGGTTGTCTTTTCGACATTTCTGGTCTTCTCTCCTGGCCGTGGCTTGGTTGTAACCCACTTCTGAGGTTGGGGCGCCTGGAAGGCGGAGTTACATTACCCCGATGATGTGATAGGATGATTATGATAATGTGGTGCCAGGAGAGGTCTTAAATCTAAACTCAACCTAATTCCAGACCATGGACGAACACAGGAATAATCCCCTTTAAGGAAACATTCCTGTGCTCTAACCGGGAATCGAACCCGGACCTCATGAACTATAGCCAGAAGCTCTGGCCACTAGACCATGAGGATAATAATAATAATACAAAACAAAATAATAATAAATAATAATAATAATAATAATAATAATAATAATAATAATAATAATAATAATATGTTTCTTAATCCAATGCCACCAGATTGTCTTTTCGACATTTCTGGTCTTCTCTCCTGGCCGTGGCTTAGTTGTAACCCTCTTCTGAGGTTGGGGCGCCTGGAAGGCGGAGTTACATTACCCCGATGATGTGATAGGATGATTATGATAATGTGGTGCCAGGAGAGGTTTACATCTAAACTTAACCTAAATTCCAGACCATGAACGAACACAGGAATAATCCCTTTAAGGAAAAATTCCTGTGCTCTAATCGGGAATCGAACCCGGGACCTCATGAACTATAGCCAGAAGCTCTGGCCACTAGACCATGGGGATAATAATAATAATAATAATAATAATAATAATAATAATAATACACAAAATTTGCTGGCCTTCTATGCCCAAGGTTGCGGGTTCGATCCCGGGCCAGGTCGATGGCATTTAAGTGTGCTTAAATGCGAAAGGCTCATGTCAGCAGATTTACTGGCATGTAAAAGAACTCCTGCGGGACAAAATTCCGGCACATCCGGCGACGCTGATAGAACCTCTGAAGTTGCGAGCGTCGTTAAATAAAACATAACATTAACATTACACAAAATTTAAAATACCGATAATGTAAATTGTAAACAATTTTAATAATGACCCTCCCTTGACAATATTCTGCTGTTCACTGTCAATGGCAAGGTTAGAGAGGAAGTCAATGTTATAACTTATGGGATATTTTGTTCTGTCTTTTTACTTTTCATATGTCGGTAATATGTCTCCACGCAGTAAATATTTTATTTACCAATAGTGTATGTCCATTTGCATTCGACAGGCATTCTTTGTGGCCTACATTTTATTTTGAGATATTTAAGAAAGACGCCAATTTGGGATGGATAGAATGTGATCTCGGTTGTCACAGAAAAACAAATCTCTCATTTTCATCTTTGTCCTGCATTCGTAGCTCTTTATTTCGCAGTACTATGTGTTCTACAAGTGGTGCTACCGTGTCGAACCGGTATCACAACCAGCTCCAGCACCATCTTTTTTCTACCGTATATTATTCTTGGAGTTAACGGAATTTAAACCCAGATCTTCAAAGTGGAAAGCGAACACAATAGCAGTTCTGCTAACGGTGCGACAGTATACCTTGTAGGGGCATATGTGAAAGAAACTTGGAATAAAGTAATAGAGATACGTGCCGTAGTTTTACAATTAATTCTATAGTCCTCATATAGGGATTGAAAGTAAACAATTAACCAAAATATTTCTACACTTTTACAATTCATTTTTGCTTTTCCGATAAGTCAATTATAAAGTTATGAAATGTATTTATTTAAAATTTTCAATCATATGACTTATCATTCTTATTGCAAATTAACATTTGCTACAACATGTTACCAAAAGAAAATTATAAACGTTTTCGCCTGTACGGCATCATCAGATACATAATTGTTTAACGATATCCAACATAAGTATAATGGAGAATGTATTCATAGACAAAAACAGATGCACAATACATCCTGAACACTCATCTGAATTTCAGAACGCACGCCCTTTTCAACATAACATCCCAAACACAACCCAAACCATCCTCTACAGTCTACACACTCCCCCATATGGCTACCAAGCAAGAAGAAACCGGAAGAAGCCGCAAAACCTCAATACAAGTTCAAAAATGGCGACAAATCACTCCGAAACTAGTCACTAAGGTAAAATAACATATTAAGTTTCGTAAGTTAACATAGTTATGTAAAAAAAACTGTTAATTTAACAAATTTTAATTATCATTAGTTATTATTTATCTATTCTTGGGATAATTGATTTATTACTTTCTATTGTATATATTTGTATAGTTTTGGCTGCTGAATTGTATATGCTTTAAATTAAATAGCAATCTATGTAGCTCTTTTGATAAATTGTTTGTGTTTGTAATTTGAAGTAGTTTGCATGATACTGTATGTATTATCAATTTTTGTAGATCACAACTGGTTGAATTGTTTATGCCTTAAATTTAATTAACTTACTTGTTTTGTATTATACATATAGCTCAACTGATGAATGATCGTTTGCTTTTGTAAATTTAATAATCTGATTGGCTATGTATTGTATACTTTTAGTAGAGCCATCGATGTAGCTCAGTCGGCAGACTCGCTGGGCTGCTGATCCGGAGCTGCGTTCGGGCTTGGGTTGGATCCCCCTTTGGTCTTTGGTTTCTTCCGAGGTTTTCCACAGCCGTGGGACTGAAGCCGGATGGTCTATGGCGAGTCTATGGCGAGTCCTTGGCATCAACCCCTTTGATTTGATTACCTGATTTGATTTGGGGTTTTCCGAGGTTTTCCCCAACCAAAGGCAAATGCCGGGTAATATTTTGGCGAATCCTCTGTCCTCACCTCATCTCACTACATCTCGCCAAAATATTGTAAAAAATTGCACAAAACTGTAAAAATTGTAGAAAATTACTAAATTGTAAAATTATAAAAATTTGTAAAAATTGTAATTGTAATATTGTAAAATTTTGACTTGTTCCACATCTTAAAGCTTCATTGCTCATGTAAGATCTATGGAATAAAAATGAATGAATGAATGAATGAATTAATTAATTAATTAAATTCATTCAATCATAGTTTTCTGCCAAGCGCAGGACTTTCACTGCAAATTCAGTGTTCTCCAATCTCCTCTATTTTCCGCCTTCCTCTTAGTCTCCGCATACGATACATTTTATCTTAATGTTGTCTGTCATCTGATATCTTCTTCTGACCCGAACTTTTCTCCCATTCACCATTCCCTCAGTGCATCCTTCAGTAGGCAGTTTCTTCTTAATCAGTGATCCAGCCAATTTCTTTTTCTCTTCCTGATCAGTTTCGGTATTATTCTTTCTTCACTCACTCTTTCTCGCACAGTTTCATTTCTTATTTTGTTTGTTCGTTTCACATGATGCATTCTTCTTCATATCCACATTTCAAATGCTTCCAATACTCATAAGTTTATTCCAGGTCCACAAATACTAGATACAGATCTTTATATTCTCTAGGTACCTTTCGCCGATTGTTCATGGCAGTACAATTGCATCTATCGTACCTTTTTTCTGAAGTCATTCTTAGATGTAATGTCTAATTTCAATTTATCGAGCATGTAGTTCATACAATTCCTCAGAGTGTGTGTGTCTGTGTGTTGTTAAGAATTATGATGTGTTATTGAATGATTGTCCCGCGCCGTGGCGTCGTGGTCTAAGGCATCCTTCCTGGGACTCGCGTTACGGAATGCGGACTGCTTCGAGTCCTCATGGAGGAAGAAATTTTTCATGAAATTTCGGCCAGTGTATGGGGCCGGTGCCCACCCAGCATCGTGATGCACTTGGGGAGCTACGAAAGGTAGCGAAATCCGATTACACAAACCAGCTATAACGGTTGGGGGATCATCGTGCTAACCACACGATATCTCCATTCTGGTTAGATGATCGTCCACCTCTGCTTCGGCATGGGCTGTAACGCCACTGATTATTAATAATATTATTATTAATATAGTTATTATTATCGTTATTGTTATTATTATTGTTATTATTATTATTATTATTATTATTATTATTATTATTATTATTATTATACTCGTATATTGAATGATTACAGAGGAATATCTCTGGCCTTCTTACATTAGTTACGCGGGAAAGCTAGTCTTAGGGTAGGAAAACCTTAAATACCTGACCTACCACGGCAACACCACAGTCTATTATATACAGTCACGAAGCTCAATACGTAGTAAATATTCATCCATAGATAGTTGCTAGGCACTAGGATCGCTAATATCGCCTCATTACAGAAAATGCGAAATAGTAGCGGCACAGTCTATTGTTCCTAGCACCCTCACAACTCAAGCTTCGTGACTGTATATACTAGACTGTGGCAACACTGTGAAATTATTTCTGTCTCACTCGGGGCGATATAACCATTTTTCAGAGTGCTAGAACAACGTTCCAGCTATAATCAGATAAATTCTGTTGCAATAGTAATTACATGCTGAAATATCATACCAATGAAATAGCATTCTCCAGTCACGTGAAGTTTTTGCATTCTATTCGCAGTTTAATCATGAATGGTAAGAGTTTAATTTTTTAGAATAAATTATATTATAAGATTAAATCATATTTTCCATAAAGGAACTCACTTTCGCAGAAAATAAAATCTATGCTTGTTCCCTATTGAGTATTTTATGCCATGTTTGTCTATAAATTCATCACACTCCTTGTCAGAAGTAATATACTGTGTACGTATGTGGACAGTAGAACAGACACGTCTAGCATACGTAAGATACATTCCAACATCTCGATATGGAGCAAAATACGTTGATTAGAGTAGGTCATGGAAACAGCTCTGCTGACGATCACGTTCCGTTCCGAGATGGAGTGTCACATGTTATAGAGAGCTGCAGCAGGCCACAGTTCTGCGATTAATTTCAAACAAGACGCCGACGCCTTTGCACGACATGCGGTACAGTGACTTGCTCCTGCAGACTGTTGTTTCTTACTGCTCGTCAGACGGGAGCCCAGCGAGTGCTGAGCGTAACTGAGACGTTACACGCAACACAAATTGAAGCGGAGCAAGAAAGTAGCAACACGCTGCAGCAAAATAAATAATCTACACAGTAGCAGCACAAACTAAAAGAAGAATCTGAGTGGCTCATACAATCAATATCAACTAAAAACTACAATAATTACGAGATCCCAGATTACAAAATTATAAAACCGGGACACTATAAAAATTATGGAGAATATACAGAGTGTTTCTAAGGTGGTGTTACAAACTTTCAGGGATGATGGTGAAGAGCACATGTATCAATTTGAGATGTATCATGGTCCGGAAATGACTGAGTCGAAAGTTATAAGCAAAAATAGTTGTGTGGAAATGGAATTGTAATTTGGCACCACGTGCCCTTCTTCACTTAACTTTTGGAACAGTCGTGGAAAAATGATATGGGCCGGATATCTTTTTTTTTTTAGTAGATTATTTTACGACGCTTTATCAACAGCTTAGGTTATTTAGCGTCTGAATGAGATCAAGGTGATAATGCCGGTGAAATGAGTCCGGGGTCCAACACCGAAAGTTACCCAGCATTTGCTCATATTGGGTTGAGGGAAAACCCCGGAAAAAACCTCAACCAGGTAACTTGCCCCGACCGGGAATCGTACCCGGGCCACCTGGTTTCGCGGCTAGACGTGCTAACCGTTACTCCACAGGCGTGGACGGATATCTCATACGTGGGTACTTGTCCCGATACAATCTGTGAGCTTGTCTACTGTTCCCATTGGCTCATCTGTATTCGAAAATCAGGTCTGCTTATTCCGCTCTCGTGTACTCCTCCATTTTACTAGGACTGATCGACTGGACACTTCAACTTGTACACATACACTGCTGTCTACAGACGTGCATATCAGTACGGACCATGTCCGTTACACATTACGCTTTCTGCATTGCTTTAGTGTAGTTTCCTGTCCCCATCCCTCAGACAGCGCATTGAATGGAATACTGTAAGTAGACAACGTAAACAACGTCAGATGAATACAGTATGTGTAAGATGTACAGATAAATACACATAAATAAGGTGTACAGAGGAATAAAATTAGTTCATTTCCACAGAACTATTTTTGCTTGTAACTTTCGACTCGGTCATTTCCGTACCAGGGTTCCTCATTTCAAATTGATACATGTGCCCTTCGCCATCATCCCTAAAAGTTTGTAACACCACCTCGGAAACAGTCTGTATTAGAAAAAATTTGTGAAGCTATATGGACACAGCACAATGAAGACAGGAAGTAACTTACATTTACAGCAGTACACATTCACATGCTTAAGAATTAGTAGCCTACAGCAATAAATTAAATGACAGATCAATACTCATCAAAATTTACATTTGACTACTAGATTTTATCCTTTACATTGCTGCAATAGCAATACTTCTCTGATAAGTGAATTTTCTAGAAATTTGTTGTCTTTGGAGATTAACTCATAGAATTTTGAGTACGAAACATTTCTGTAATGTGTCTTTAGAATAAGTATTGATTTTACAATGTGCATTTGCAGACTATCCTTCTCAACAATGCAAAAAGAGTTCAGTAATGAGACAACTCTCTCTATTGAGGCATTATAACCCCACGAGAGAGAAGAAAAACTGATAAGATGTGTAATTTATTTAAAATAGTTATTTTCTTCTTTGAAATGAGAAAAGATTTCAGGCCATCTTTCAGTCATTTTTTTTCATATGTTTCATTCTTTCATTTTTTCACTTTCATAATTTTAACATGGTTTAAAAAACTGAAAAGGCTATTTTCACGTATGTTAATTTTAAGAAGAATTTTCTTCACCTTAACAGCGCAGTCTTTGATTTATTTTATTTTACTTGGTTATTTAACGACGCTGTATCAACTACGAGGTTATTTAGTGTCGATGGAATTGGTTATAGCGAGATGATATTTGGCGAGATGAGGCCGAGGATTCGCCATAGATTACCTGACATTTGCCTTATGGTTGGGGAAAACCTCGGAAAAAACCCATCCAGGTAATCAGTCCAAGCGGGAATCGAACCCGCACCCGAACGCAATTCCGGACCGGCAGGCAAGCGCTTTAGCCGACTGAGCTACGCCGATGGCTTGCAGTCTTTGATAGCAGTCCAACTCTATGACAAAGACTTTAATGAAATCCATTCCATTTTTGTAGACACATAAAATGTCTGTTACGTCCATTCATCAATGTACACTCCGTTTCTGTACTATGGTCCGTCCCAGGAATCAGTAGAAAAGAAAGACGAAACAAGAAAACAAGACCTCTGCGCAAGTGGTATGTGGGAGGGCTAGGGCCAATGATCAATCTGGGAGGAGGTGTTGGTTGAACGAAGCTAGCAATCGCTTGCAGGGATTGGATCATTTCTATCTGAACTCTACCTTCTACCACGAGCATCTTACACCTTAGCGGCCTCGAGCTGATGCTGCCCGCAATACACTCCGGCACAGTTAGACTCCGCCCCCATATGCGTGAAGTTATTGACCATAGACGGCATATTCGATGGCCGGTGAGGTGGAGCTATGATAGAGGCGCTTGCCAATCGCTTGCATTGCCTAGTTCGGACCTAGCTTCACGCCACTATACACTTAATCCCTTCCGCTCGGAAAGACTATTTAAGATAGAGTCTTGGAGGTGTGTTCTATAGAAAGAGCTCCATGTGTCCTTCATGACGATCAAAATCCATATTTGTAGGTGGTATAGTTGCTGAGAAATTATTTATTTCATGTTTAACACTTGAAAAGTGAGTATTTCTCATAAATGTTACTGGATCTGCCAGGATCGAACTAGCATCATTTTCTTTTTTTATTTCAACTACTAGACTATTTGCCCGAAATGTTGCTAGAAAATCAGGACTTCCCAACTATGTGTTCGAGAATACAATCATCTGCACTTCCCCACAGGAATCGAATCCGGGCCTGCTAGATTTGTACACGGAAACGCTACCACTTGAACCACAGCGGAGGATTACTTCTAAATGTGGAGCAATATTTTAGGAGATTTAAAACAAGGCTGAGCTAAACATTAAGCGCCTTGGCAGGCTATAGAAGTCATTGTAAACATGTTTACAAGGCTAATTAGTGGGCTTCAGATAGAACAAATTCGATCGAATCCTGGACGCAAGCGTCGTTGTGTTGAAGAAATTCTGAATGGCGACTTGGCAAGGATTTGAAAGGCTTTGCATTTTCTCGGAAGGAAGGAGAATACTACAGAATCTTCTGACCGAGCACAGAGTTATGTGCCATTGAAACTTCACGACTAGGTCAACAGGCCACGAAGATATAACATAGCCGTGGCAGAAAGCTATGTATACAGTATACAGCTACGATGTCACAGCAAGTGTGGTCTACAAAGGGGATACTCCCTTAATTTTAAATTTTCATTACACGACGTAGTACAAAAAGAAGTTAAGGTGATAGTGCAAAAAAAAAAAAAAAAACTTAAGAGATTTTCAAGAAAATATTGTACCTACATGTTTTCAGCATCCTTAATACCAATGGCGTACGCAGAATTTTGTTAAAGAGAGTTATTATTAAAATTGTTTACAATTTACATTATCGGTATTTAAATGTTGTGTATTATTATTATTATTATTATTATTATTATTATTATTATTACGTTACAATATATTTATTAATATTATGCTATGTTCTAATAGAACACATTCATGAATATCGTTATGAAATCTTTGTAATGTAATTTTTCACAGCCATCCAATTTTTAACAAATTTTAACTCGTTTAATTTTGTATAATAAAAATAATTGTGTAATTATTACACTTACACAATAATCATATAATAATAATAATAATAATAATAATAATAATAATAATAATAATAATAATAATAATAATTCTTTATTTATACTGGCAGAGTCTACCAGATCACAAAGTATACAAGCAGTTAAAATTTAACAAAAAGTTAAAGAACAGAATACTAACATATTACAAAAAAATAATAATAGCATAATAAAATCGACACTAAACAACATGAAAATAATACCATAATAGAAAAAAAGAAAGTAAAATAAATTGGAATATAGTAAAAGCAACTCATTTAGTACAAATGGTTAATATGAAAAACGTAAGGAAGAATGTAACAAAATAGAATGTAATAAAATAATAAACAAGAAAAAAAAAGAAAATTAAATAAAATTCACAATAAAAGGCTATGATAATAAATTCATCAGCTGATAAAGACAACAAAAAGAGGAAAGGAAGGAAAAGAAATATATAGCCTATACGTATATGTGACAACAGCGGGAAGTAGCCTATTAGGGAAAATATTGTTTATAGTGGCTACACTGCAATACACGAGGCCTGGGCGCTAGTAACTCGATTTAGTCACTGCAGACCACCCCTTAACTCTCCACTCCACCTTCCCCGGCTGAGACAGTTATGTTTTAGTGCGGTACGAGCAGACAGGAAGGTCAGTGACGGTTTGTATCAGCTGGACATCATAGCTTTTATAAACTTTTGGCTCTCCCTGGTCGCCTAAATTCCACCACTGGTGCACAGAGCCTTACTGTCTGTTTGTTTATAAGGCTGTGTAAGCGAAAAGGACATAGGCGGGGGATTCTCCGTCCCTTACACTTCCCCTCTTACCTCTTATTCTCAGGGCTGCAATACATTGTACGATATTAATTTTTCTTATTGATAACACGCGTACGCCTAATCTACAAAAATGGAAGAACTAAGAAAGAAAAAGAGTATGCGTGCAGAAAATTTAATAAAAACATATAGGCCTACACGTAGGCCTATATTTTGATTGAAATTATCAAATAAAATCAGGTACAGAGAATAAAGAAACAGATTGTTGTTACCACCAAACAAAAGAAGGGAGGTTGAAAACAAATTTTTGTAGACCATAATTCCACGAATATAGCCTACGTAATTCTAAAAGATTGGAAAAGACTGAAGTTGTATTATCGAAACATCTTAAACAATAATGAAATCTGGAAATAAGATAACCTATAATCCCACATATGCAACAGTAGCCTACATTATGGAATTACACGCACTATTATAGACCTATGTCCTCTGCGTACAATTAAAATATACTTCACCCGCAATATTACTTACTGAAACGGTATTTATTTCTCTTTATTAATTGATAAATAATTGTTTAACATTTGCTAATTAAGTTCAGCCATCTTGAACTGTGAAAAATCACCAAAAAATTTGATCTTAGAGCGAGACCAGATGATTTTGAATTAATGTTGTTTTTATCATCCAAAGATTAAAAGCATATTCTACCCCTAGGCACATTATAATTATATTTTATTACAAATTAAATACCCCATTTAGAAATAATAAAAATATGGCATAAACTATTTCAGAAATAATTAAGTATAGGCCTAAGTGTGATTAATTCTATACTTATCTTTCCTCCTTCAGTTTAAACACTCTATCAGTTGGACACTTTTTTCAACAGTAATCTCAATAGAGGTTTTGATTTATCTAGAGAAAATCAAAACTCGAGTGGGATTTAATTGACTATTACACGATTAGAATAAAATAAAGTACTCTAATACAATAAAATATTAATTGACTTACTAAAATTCTATTTCACTAATGTTAGCTTCATCAAAAAATTTAAACGGAGGTGTCCATTTTCGTTTGACTATGCGGTAAACAAATGACGATCGCAAAGCATGTTTTATAGTACCGTAAAGAATTTGCAATTTGAAATGTTGGCAAACAAAGAAACAAATGCTAGGGAGATGATAAAAATAAAAGAAAGTAGGCCTATATAAAGATTAAAAGAAATAAAGTACTCCAATACAATAAAATAGATATTAATTTACTTACTAAGGACCGTATTCATAGACGTTCTTAGCGCGGCCTTAAGGTGGATGATCAGCGAAGTAACGTTTTTCGTATTCATAAACCAGTGTTAGCGATATGATATGATATGATATGATATGATATGATATGATATGATATGGTATGATATGATATGATATGATATGGTATGGTATGATATGATATATGATATGATATGATATGATATGATAAGATATGATATGATATATAATATGATATATGATATGACATGATATGATATGATATGATATGGTATGACAGGCTATGATATGATATGGTATGATATGATATGATATATGATATGGTATGATATGATATGATATGATATATGATATGATATGATATGATATGAATCCCGTATAAGTAATCAGTCGATAGCCGGGGCTAGTTTAGCACGCTCGTTGCGCGGGCTAGCGAAACGTCTATGAATAGCATCCTAAAATTCTATTTCACTAACGTTAGCTTCACATAAACGTTTGAACGGAGCCGCCTTTTTTCAGTCGACTATCTGTGCGGGAAACATATAACGATCGCAAAGCATATTTTATAGTACCGTAAAGAATTTCCAGTTTGAAATGTTGGCAAACAAAGAAAAAAATGCTAGGGAAGAGCTGTGTATATAAATTCTCGATGCCCGTGCGTCCTACTTTAAACGGTTCAAACCTACCCGGTCAAATGAGAGTCGCTGCTTTCTCTCTCTCAGAAAGCAGGTTGGCTCGCTTTTATCCCTCTTGTGAGGGAGAAAGCAAAGATCGCGCGGCGACGAGTCACGTTGGCAGTATAGATACCCCCAAGCACTGTGACGTCAACGGCGTCCTCAACCACCATTGTTCCGAGGGGTATAAATATGGCTTGGACACAAGGCCAGGCATCATACTGCCTAAGGTTTTTCCGTGGTTTTCCTAAGGCGCTAAGACAAATGTCGGGATGAGCCCTAAAAGAAATGGGCCACGGACCTGCACTCATATCCCCATGAATCTCCCTAATTAACTCTAAATTAATTAACAATTACATCTCTCCCCCCTTCGTAATTGAGCCATCATATAGCCAAATGGCTGGTCTCGAAATTGAGACGAATCAACAAGGCTCATGACAACAATCACCTCCTACATAATAGCCAAATTGGCTAGTCTCTTATATGAGACAACTCATCCTGCCCAAGGTATTCCGTGGTTTTCCTCAGGCGTAAGACAAATGTCGGGATGAGCCCTATAAGAAATGGGCCACGGACCTATATGCCCTTCCCCATATATATTCCCCTTTATTATGCCCTAGTTCAGAACCTATAAATTGTCTTTTAATATACGAGGTCACTCAATTAGTCGCAATTTGGAAGGACAGGGACCCCTCAAATTGCAGATTTAGATTTCACGGCGCTTCTTCCGACGGCCTTCACATGCTTTGTCATCGAACAACAGATGACAGCGTCTTGCCATCCTAACGGCAAACACCAGCCAGCTCTTCCTCTTCCCGTTCCGTGATCACTTCATCAAATCTCAGTCCCCCTCGCGTATGTGGTACCTAAGAGGTTACGTCCAATTTCGGCTTCCCCTTCAAAATTTTCTAGAGTTCCTTCAGTGGAGCAGCGTAACCCGGAGTGAGACTAGTGGCCAACAGGCTTGGAGCTCACATATTTAGTTTTGTGCAGCCCCCAAACCCCTTGCAAGGACGCGTTTTGCGTACCTTTTAAATTTGTCCTCCCAATTCTCTTTCGATTTTTTTTTTCGAGGCCAGGCCACTCGTTCGTCAGATGGCAAAGAGGTAGCTCTAACGCGTCCTCCGTCACTGGCAGCAGTCTTCCAACCAGGCTTACGCTATGGTTGTCTTTTGTTCGGACGTGTCTACACACGGCCACCACTCCGGGAACAGGGAGCCAAGCTGCGCCCCTGTCTCCTGGATACTTTCCTACACCAGCCGAATCTTCCTCATTTCTTACGTATTCTAAACTTATTTTATTCTCGTCTCATCACCACCTCCAACCCATCCACTTCTCTTCCTGACTTCGACTCCCCACTTATCCCGGCTTGTTCATAAACCACAGTCCTCTCCTGAACTCCCCCCCCCTCTAGTGTCGGTAAGTCGCATAGTACGCTGTGCTGATCCTCCGAACGCTAGAGACCACCAACCCCCCCCCCCTAGTGTCGGTAAGTCGCATAGTACGCTGTGTTGATCCTCCGAACGCTAGGGGCCACCATTCCTCCCCCTCTTGGAGTCGGTAAGTCGCATAGTGCGCTGTGTTGATCCTCCGAACGCTAGGGGCCACCATTCCTCCCCCTCTTGGAGTCGGTAAGTCGCATAGTACGCTGTGTTGATCCTCCGAAAGGGGCCACCATTCCTCCCCCTCTTGGAGTCGGTAAGTCGCATAGTACGCTGTGTTGATCCTCCGAACGCTAGGGGCCACCATTCCTCCCCCTCTTGGAGTCGGTAAGTCGCATAGTACGCTGTGTTGATCCTCCGAACGCTAGGGGCCACCATTCCTCCCCCTCTTGGAGTCGGTAAGTCGCATAGTACGCTGTGTTGATCCTCCGAACGCTAGGGGCCACCATTCCTCCCCCTCTTGGAGTCGGTAAGTCGCATAGTACGCTGTGTTGATCCTCCGAACGCTAGGGGCCACCATTCCTCCCCCCTCTTGGAGTCGGTAAGTCGCATAGTACGCTGTGTTGATCCTCCGAACGCTAGGGGCCACCATTCCTCCCCCTCTTGGAGTCGGTAAGTCGCATAGTGCGCTGTGTTGATCCTCCGAATCCAAAGGGGTGTGTTCTCGAACGTCGATAAGTCGCACAGTACGCTGTGTTTGATCCTTCGACCTAGAGAATCAACCATCATCCCGATTCCATCTCTCTCGCTATCCTGCCCACCCCACAACACACATGAAAGCAAGCCGATTTTCCCCAGGCACTCCCGTTACCCCTACCTTCCTCTCACTCAAGTCGCATTTTACTATCACCCATCATAACTCTCCCCGCATCGAAGCCTCAGGACGAATTTCTAAACTATCAATTTCTATCACGACTCCCCCGTTACCCCTACCACAGAACTAGGAGGGAACCATAGTTACACTTTCACTGTTATTTCTGTAATAAACAATGTTACTTTAAAAACAGTCTTTCCTTTAAACTTCACCACAGTTTCGTATCACCCCACCCACAAACCACAGCCATCTTGTCACGTCACTCCCGTTTCCCCTCCCCACCTCGACAACACGTCGGAGAGGATCGACCATCGGAGACCGGCGTACGACAAAGTACCTTACAGAATTTCCAGTTTGAAATGTTGGCAAACAAAGAAAAAAATGCTAGGGAAATAATAAAAAGAAACAAATGCTAGGAAAGTGATAAAAATAAACAAATGCTAGGGGAGTGATAAAACTGTAGGATAAACAGCCGTGATTGGTTGAATCACGTCCTTTCGTTTCGTTTTATTGGTCAAAAGTAGTATGACATAGTAAAAGTGTAATAGTCATTATAAAACTATTTCGAAATTATTCCATCATTTACCAGATTGCATGCCTTTCTACGTTCTTTCAGAACAGCGAATTTAGGGTTGCTTTAGGTAACTAAGAATGAGAATTTATGTTCCACTATTTTCCTTGTATAAAACAAACAGCGTGACGAAAATAAACTGCAGCTGGAAATAAACCCATTTCTTTATACTTAGTTGCAAAGGGAACAAGGATAATGTTTCTCGCTTTCATGGACGTGAACTCCCCTAGCAGACAATTGATTGTAGCAGTTTTATGGGTGTGGTCGTAAAGATAAATTCGACAAAGAGAACACAGATGTGGCGTGCTGTTTGGAACACGTTGCCGCGTGCGACTAATCCATGTTGATATGAGCCACAGGTGCCGCGAGAAGGAGGAATCACTGCAGGTAAATTTTATCTCCACAATCTTATCATTTCAAACACGTCACATTGAGCACGAACTGATTATTCATTCCGCTGTGAGAGTGAATTGAAGTTCCGTGATTGTAACTTGCCATTTATTAGACTACTCATATATGGATTTTGATGGTTATTATTAGGGACTAGAGATAAACAACGGTCGCGAAAACAAAACTACAGCGCCCGCAAAGCCGAAAACCCGCACGACAATGTTGTATACGTCGCGTCGTTGACGTAAAGACTGCTTGTGAGTGTTTCGAGACGTCGCGTCGAGATTGTTCACTCCCGAAGTCCCGAACGTCAAGCAGCCTTGAATCGCCACAGTTGCTTATACCTCACTGCACTTTTATCTACTTTGGCAACTGTTATATATGCATAAACAATCAAGTAGCCTACTTGAAACATATCTCTACCTTTCAGTGTATAATAATCAGTTTCCCAGTCTTTATTTAATTACAAGGCCCTTATTAAAAGGCTAGGAATTTTCTTTTCATATGTTTGAGATCAAGTATGCAATCTCAGGTAAAAAGATATTAACATTATGTTTTATGTTTCTTAGAAATGCAAATTTATTTGAGAATTGTTTTTTTCTTTGTATACAACCATAGGTCCATGTATTGTGGGTCCCTATCACCACGGCATGGCGCGTCCTCAGGTTGCGGATAGAGGAGATGGCCTCCAGATATGGAGGGTAGCTGCGAATATATTGAATAAGCAGTCGTGGACAGCCGATAAGGGGTGGTCCTCCAGCTTGGGGTTGGGCGAAGGGCTAACAACCCATCACCGTAAAAAACAGCTTGTTACGAATCCCTACAATAAGCCTCGGAATAGGACTGATTCTCTGGCACGACCACAGCAAAGGAATAAGGTTTTGAGATTTGGTACTTGGAACGTAACTAGTCTTTATGATTATGTCTCGTGACCAGAATATTGTACGAAATGGAACTATAAAAATTGGAGATTTATCCTTCGAAGAGGTGGAAAAATTCAAATATCTTGGAGCAACAGTAACAAATATAAATTACACTCGGGAGGAAATTAAACGCAGAATAAATATGGGAAATGCGTGTTATTATTCGGTTGAGAAGCTCTTATCATCCAGTCTGCTGTCCAAAAATCTGAAAGTTAGAATTTATAAAACAGTTATATTACCGGTTCTTCTGTATGGTTGTGAAACTTGGACTCTCACTCTGAGAGAGGAACATAGGTTAAGGGTGTTTGAGAATAAGGTACTTAGGAAAATATTTGGGGCTAAGCGGGATGAAGTTACAGGAGAATGGAGAAAGTTACACAACGCAGAACTGCACGCATTGTATTCTTCACCTGACATAATTAGGAACATTAAATCCAGACGTTTGAGATGGGCAGGGCATGTAGCACGTATGGGCGAATCCAGAAATGCATATAGAGTGTTAGTTGGGAGACCGGAGGGAAAAATACCTTTAGGGAGGCCGAGACGTAGATGGGAGGATAATATTAAAATGGATTTGAGGGAGGTGGGATATGATGATAGAGACTGGATTAATCTTGCACAGGATAGGGACCGATGGCGGGCTTATGTGAGGGCGGCAATGAACCTTCGGGTTCCTTAAAAGCCATTTGTAAGTAAGTAATACAACCATACGTAATATATAGGCCTAATAGAACCAGAACATTTTGATAACTAAGCTACTGTTCTGCTTTGTTTATTTGTCTCATTTAAACATTTATAATGTTAGGCTATTTATTTCAATGATGTATGTTATTCAAAGTTATGAGCGGCAGTTAGTTTTGTTCATCTCTATTAGGGACCGTATTTCGTCCCACGAGGCTGCAAAGTAAAGTATTACTGAATTTTTTTAAGTGAACTACGCGCGTGCATATGCAAGCGAAGTACTTGATTGGCTGCTCACGCGACTCCTATTTGGTCAAGTTGGGCAGAACAAATCATTGACCGCTTTAACAATTGCACTAATATTTAAAATTTAAGTTATTTACACTATGTACACCTTAATAAAAAAATAAGAAGACTCTTGAAGTTAGATTTCGTTTAAGTTTTACTCGGCCATGCGCCAGGTTTACAGTAGAGTGAAATCTACTCTTTGACATGTAGTTAGCCTGAATTACAATATAAGGTATGAACTCAGTGATACTGCTACATCTGCGTTAGTTCAAAAGCAAACTTCCTCATGAGGTAGATAAAGTTATTTTTTTTCTTCCACCATAAATAATATCAAAACAAGTGTTTATACAAATATGACCACTCAATTACGAGGGTCGTAAAAAATAAGTTTCCCCGAAAAGATTTATTGGAAGAGATACAGCAATTGTTGAGCTATTTTTCAACATATTTCCCACTGCAACTGGGACGTTTGTCATACCGTGGAATCAACTTTTGTATCTCTGTGTCATAGAAGTCTGTCGCCACCAGTCTGTGACAGCCGTCTACACCTCTTTGTCGATCCCACGGTATGACAAATGTCTCAATTCCAGTGGGAAATAAGTTGAAAAATAGCTCAACACTTCCTGTACCTGTTCCAATAAATTTTTCCAATGATATTGTGTTTTTTCTTCTGTAAACGGCCCCCGAGTAATTTATTCTTTACGGCCATCGTAATTGCGCTCGAGTGGCCAAAATTTGTATAAGCACTTGTTTTGACATTATTAAGAATGTGAAAGAAAAAAAACAACTTTTTATCTGCCCCCATGAGAATGTTTGTTTGTCAGTAGTAAAGTACGGAATGATGATCGCTACCGAGCGAAGAGTAGGCCTACGCAGGTTCGAATCCTCCTTGAAAATAACTGAAGTATTCAATTGAGTAAAAATTTAATATTAGTAATAAGTAAAAATTAAAGTTTTGTAGGTTACCTTGATAACAAAATAGAGTGAACTGAGAATCAAATGAATAAAAATGAAGTACCTGTATCACGAATTAACAAGATAATTTATTTAAAATATATAGTATGTCAAATACTTTATATCTTATGAGGTGGAAATATAACCTAAGCACCCTGGTTGGTTTTTCTTGTTCTAAATCATTAATAGAAAATTCAAACCACTAATGATTTTATCGTATGGTGCTGCTATCTCAAGTTAGTACAATTTTTTTTTGGATATTTTATGATCGAGCTCTATTTTTTTTATTATCAACAACATTTCTTTTAAAGATGTTTCTTTCAGGAAGTCTTGCCAAAATTTCTTCATCTTCAATTTGTCCGATTACCTCTCTTACAATAGGTACTGGCTGTCCTTCGTGTAGTCTTTCTGCATTTCTTTCCATTGAACCAGGGTGCGAATTAACGGGGGATGGGGGGATTCCCCCTCTGTTGGAAAGTTATCCCCCTCTCATAAATCCATATTAACATCCCTGCCAGGGATAACTTCTATCCTCCCCTCACAAAATACATATTTTTTATTTTAATACGAATATACTTTATAAAGTATAAAGTAAGCAAAGAAAATAATACTGTTATATTATCATCACCGGCAAGCTGACAACAATCAATAACTTAGGAATTACACATCTTATCTCTTAAGCCTGCTCGTGGATGTAGTTATTAGGCTATTATGATCAAGATGCAAGGCAAGCAACTCTCTGCGACCAAGCGTTGAGCCGTATCGAATGAGGATGATAATAATTTTGTGCGAGATCGTGCGTATTTGCTTGTTTTCCGCACAGAACCAATACGCGGTAAGTGTGAAATACCACATTCAGTATTCCCAACGTAACACACATTCATTTTACTGATTTAGGCTTTTAACATATTATTTTTAGAGACGTTTAACATAGTAATAATTATAAATTGGAAACTTACCACTGCAATTTCACCTAAATTGCAATGTTATTGTTTTTTAATATTTGCAAAAATTAAGTAAAGTCTACTACTCCGCGAAACTTATTGCATTCCTGATACAAGTAACATTAAGGAAGCCGTGAAAAAATCAACAAGATTCCAGATGCCGATGTTATTACTGCAATATGTTATATAAATAATATTGTTAAAATATTAAAATGAAAAATAAATCATTACATAACCTTACCGTTTGTTTTAAGTTCGCATTTATAGACTGGGGAAAAAAAAGACAGACGTATATCACGGCCTGCTGGAGTATAGTAAACACAGAAAACATTTTATAGCAACAATGTTGAAGAAAGATATTTTGGTTTTCCGAAGTTGCCGTCATTAAACAGAAACCAAGATGGAGATTTCATTGCAACTAATTAGAAATTCGTCTTTCAGGTATGTAATAAACAATCTTCGTACAAAATAATGTACGATACACGAGCGGTATGTTTGTTTTCATGTTCTCGGAAATTAAAAAGCTCAACTTCGTTTCGCTTTTTCAATCTTTTCCTCGAACATGAAAACGTCAACATACCGCTCTTGTAACGTATATTACTATTACGTATGGTATTCTCTATCTAGGATTCTATCGCCCCTCATCAGAAATCTTAATTCTCACCCTGCATTGAACCATAGAACTTCAAGTGCAGTAGGATCTGCCTCTTCGTCCATCTTTTAAGAAAGTTATGTTATTCAAATCTGAATTTGTTATCCACTGCTAACAAATGATTTGAGCCATTAAAGTTTGAAACAGAAAATTTAGTATTCATAATTTGTTTAACAAGGACTATAATGCAGTACAATGCATCCCTCTGGTTTTAATGTCTCTTGCATTTATAATATTTTGATAGGAAAAATTTTAGGTATTTTTGTTTATGGACAATAAGTAGTGAACACGTTTGTTAGTCGGCATTTTTCCTTGGACATTTTGTACTGGACATTTTTATATGTGGGTCTTTTTGCCTCTGAACTTTTTGAAGTGCGTTTTAAACCCGAAACTGGCTGGAATATTGCTAATGCCTATAAATAGGAAAACGGGAGAATCCCGAGAAATACCCCAACTATGACCTTGTCCGCCGCAAGTGTCTCTGACCGGGATTTGAACACCGGACCATCTGGATGACAGTGACGATTTAGATAGTGTTTAGACCACGCAGTCAAAGCAGAGGCTTCGAATGACTTAACCTTGAGACCGGCGCTTAGAAAATGGTCGATCAATACACAGTAGACAAGACGTACAGCATCGCCAGATCTTTCAACTATTTGTTAAACTAAAACAAGTACCAAGCAGTGAAGCACAAAATATATCTGGACGCTCCGATACTAACTGATAAAAATATATTGACAGATAAGACAGAATCTAAATGCAACGCATTAGACTTTTTTGTACCCAGCATATACAAATGTTCAAGTGAAATGACACTGAAGGCAGAATATTTCTATTTCCATTGCTAACGAAGGCAAAAGAGAATCAAACTATATCAGAAATTTCAACATTTCTTTCAATTATAGGAGTTAGCCTAAGCCTATATAAAATTAGCCAGTAGGGGCCATATTCATAGACATTCTTAGCGCGGGCTTCCGGTGGATGATCAGCGAACTAACGTTTTTCGTATTCATAAACCAGTGTTAGCGATATGATATTATATGAATCCTGTACAAGTAATCAGTCGATAGCCGGGGCTAGTTTAGCACGCTCGTAACGCGGGCTAGCGAAATGTCTATGCATAGCACCCCAACAATTTAAAATTAAATCAGGTAATTTATAATACAAAATTCAAAGAGCAATCAAAGCATTAAAACTTTATATTTCAAATTGTTAAAGAAAAACTAAGATGACTACCTTCAAAATTATATTCATAGGGCCATTAAGTTCCTGAAGGAGAAAGAATAAATGTAAATATTTCTTTGTCTGCATCATGCTATAGTATAAGTAAAATTTATTAAACACACACAACAGTGTATAATTTAATTTTCTCAGCATGAGAGAAGAAGGGATATGTCAGACTTTTTCCATCTGCTCAGCATTAAAATTCTCGAGTATTAAATACTGTTAGGTAAACAAAAAAGAATTGTGATTTCATTGATAATTTTGAGCATTAAAAAAGATACAGAAAGAATTTCAGTATTGAAAATTTCACCCAAAATGCACATACTCTGCTATGAATACATAATACTACTGAAATCTTGATTCTGCAGAACCCGTACGGGTATTTAAATATTAAAAAGTCAGTGTTTAAAGTGAGTTATTCAATAATAATAATAATAATAATAATAATAATAAGCTTAATAATAATAAATAAATATTCTACCATGTAAATAAATAAAGATTAGTGAAATACAATAATTTTGGATTGTGGAATAGCTATAACAAGGAGACTACTAGTGTGAACTGCGTCTGTAGTGCAACAGGCTACGGACTGGAAGTATGCGGATTCGATGCAGGGAACGGCAAGGGCTGCAGCGTTGTGCCAACCACTCACATGCGAGCTTGCTCTACTCCCCCTACTCGCCTTCATGGCAGAGACGCGGGACAGTTTTTTTTTCTATTGCAATGTTTGCTGGAGTTCACGTTCGATCTGCTTGAAAAGTTTATATTTCAAAATGCCAATAGAAACGCAGACGTAAAAGCTTGTAGAAAAACGTAGATCCTATCTAGAAAGTATGCCTATATTTATAATTGAAGAACTCTGCAAAAGGCCTATGTAGTTTTTACTTCTGTTTAGTTCTGTTAGTTCGGAACTTTAAAAACTGAGACCCTAATTAGAAGATAAACATTTTTACTCTCAAACACTTTTTACCCAGTTCCATGCATACCAGTACTGTTCTTGCTTTAAGAATGAAGTCAGAAACCTGGCATTTAAAACACTTATTTTCCAGACTACAGACATGTACTCGCTTTAAAAAAAATCGACAAGTGCATACCTTTACGTACAACTAAGTATGGGTATGATCACCTGTCGACAGGTGCATAGCAAGGACAATACAAGAAGAACAAGGTGCACAAGAGAAAGGAATGGAATGGAATTTAACTGAGGGGATGGCCCAGCACTGCGATCTATTGAGATCTATTGCGCTAACCCTAGTAATGGAATGAGTTGCATGCCACAGATCCTCTACGCGCACCGCCCTAACCACATGACTCCCTTAACGACCGGTCTCTACAGCCGACAGAATCCATATATCATTCCTGCTTCGGCAACTTCCTCCAAGGCCCCCCCTGTTGGTCCGAGGCGAAACTCCTCCCCCGAGTAGGTCCGCCTCGGGTGCCATTGCAGAAGCCATCCAACGTCGCTTAACTACATTTCACGGAGATCGGTCGAGATAGTCAGCAGCTTCGGAAGGCCGCCTGTAGAGTGATCTGAAAAACCAGAAACGGGATGATGGCGAAAGGAAGTGGCGAAGATGAGTGGGGTTCCAATCGCCTGAAAAAGTACCTGATATTCATCCATAGGAGTGAGGGGAAAACCCCGAAAGAAACCTCACCCAGGCAACTCGTCCTGAATCGAACCCGGCACCGTTGGGTTCGGAGTTAGACTCGCTAACCCCTCAGCCACAACGGTGGACAGGTGCTCAAGGGAAGTTAAAAAGTAAAGGTGATAGTGCATCTCCTTGCTTTAGCCCGCAGGGGGTTGAAAAAGCATCTGACAGAAACTGGCCTATACGGACTCTTCTGTACGTTTCACTGAGACACATTTTAATTAATCGAACTAGTTTTTTTGGAATACCAATTTCTGTAAGAAAATTATATAAAATTTCCACCTTAACAGAGTCATATGCCTTTTTGAAATCTATGAATTACTGATGTGCTGTACCATTACACTCCCATGTTTTGCTCCAATATCTGTCGAATACAAAAAATCTGATCAATAATCGATCTATTACGCCTGAAACCATACTGATGATCCACAATAATTTCATCTACATACGGAGTTGATCTTCTCAAAAGAATATTGGACAAAATTTTGAGTGATTAATTAATGAGAGAAGAAACATTTAAAAGGTACGCGAAAACGTTGGGGCTGAGAGGAAGCGTATATGTGAGCTCCAAGTCTGTTGACCACTTGTCTCTCTTCGCCTTCCCATATGAAGGAACGTTAGAGAATTTTGAAGGGGAAAGTCGAAAACGGACGTAACCTAATAGCTACATGAAGGCACACAAGATTAGGAAATAAAACCTTAAGGGGAATTTTGGAAAATTTGCATTACTAACGGAAAGTGTTTCCATGTATTTCTAATAAAATTACCTACCTTTTGCAGCAAACGTGCTGCAACAAATCCGTCCATGTTCTAACAAATTGAATCCTTTCTCTGTCCTTTATTCCATTCACTCTAATTGGTTATTCGTCGTGTTGTTCGGCCATTACTCATAATATTTCCAGATTAGCAACAAATATCATCGCATTTTACGTAACTACAGAGAAGCGGCGTGAGGCAGACTCCAGGAGGCCATGACGGGAGAAAGTGGTCTCGTGCCCATATTCAGACGACTTCTCAACACATGGCAACGGAAGGTCGGGTCACTGGGCCAGGGTGGTGACGTCACCAAATGTCAACCCTTCACATCTTTGTTATTTCGCAACATTTTAAATTTAAAACAAGATTTGCCACGCTGTGTGGAGTATTGAGGGCATACGCCAGTCTATTTCCGGTGAGCGACATCAGCGCCACAAGATGCAACGCTCGGTCGGCAAACACGTCAACTATGCAAGATTAGTCTGGGTAAATATGGGGCACTGTCCATGGACCTCCCGATTACGTCATGTTGTGACGTAACGCTTCTTTCTGAAACCGGTAGGAAATCGATACTTAAAAAAAACATTGCCATTTATAAACAACGCTTGCCTCATCTTCGTTGTTTATGATGCCTTACAAGAGTAATAGAAGGTAAAATGGGATCTCGTGCAGTGTCAAAGAATGGGAGCGTTTGTAACCGCTAATCACAGACCGTTCGTATTGTGTGCAATGGGACTGTTTCTTATTCATCCTTACGTCCAATGGATTTTTTCCATTAATGGGGATGATAGATGACATTTCCAATTTCTATTTTTTTAAGGTAGAGACTTCTTATTTTGTACACTTCATCCCCTTGATATAGTATTTTTTATAAGTTTTATTATGATCAGTTGAATGTTCTTTGAGTTATATAAAATTAAAAAAAAAAATTCCTATATTTAAGTTTCATGCATGATTCTTTTTTTTTTTACAAAATGTCTGATTACGGTTAGAAAAAGACAAAGGATCTAGAATTTTAAATTTATATCTATAAATGGAGAGAAATTAAAAAAAAATGTAATATTCAACTAAAAAAATTAAATTTTTGGTATCCACTAAATATGTTTTTATGGCTTTTAAGGAACTCTGAGGTTCATTGCCGCTCTCACATAAGCCCACCATCGGTACCTATCCTGAGAAAGATTGATCCAGTCTCTACAACCATGTCTCACCTCCCTCAAATCCATTTCAATATTATCCTCTCATCTACGTCTCGGCCTCCCCAAAGGTCTTTTTTCCCTCCGGCCTCCTAATTGACACACTATATGCATTTCTGGATTCGCCCATACGTGCTACATGCTCTGCCCATCTCAAACGTCTGGATTTAATATTTCTAATTGCCAAGTGAAGAATACAATGCGTGCAGTTTTGCGTTACACACTTTCTCCATTCTCCTGTACTTATTATTATTATTATTATTATTATTATTATTATTATTATTATTATTATTATTATTACTGTATTTCCTCTTTTTTTTAATTACATTTATGTTATACTGTACGTGTTCTTTAATGTTCCTTGTGGTCCTGTTGTTTCTCTAGGTCTATTGGAACTTAATGTAATTTTCATTATTTACTCTCATAGTCTGTATTCGTTATATTTGTATATGCTATCTGATATGATGGAGAAGGCCCTATGGCCTTAATCCTATGAGATTAAATAAATAAATAATTAAGTTTAGACAAAAAATTATCCACCCACTTTTGTATTTTTGAAAGAAAAAAACCTTATTTCGCATAACCTGGTAGAAGAGGCTTCTTTTGCTGTTCAATAAAATGTTTGTTCTTCGGCTCAGAACTAAATCTGTGACGGGCCACATATGGTCCGGGGCCGCCTTTTGGGAATCGCTGATGTAAAGGGATCTTCAAGGGGTCTTTCCATGTACAGATATTTACACCGATTTATCTGTACAAACTAAATTTCTACATATACCAAATAGGAAGATTAATTTTCGTTTTCCGAATTACACGCAAAAGACGCTCTCTATCATTCAACATTATTTTTTTTTTTTAAATTTTGACTTCACTTATTAACATTTATTTTAATTTATTTTCATATATTTAGGTAGTTGTAAGTGTAATGTAATAATTTCTAATACTTTTCTACTTACCAAAATAGTCATTTAAAAGGACATGTTAAATTACGTATATTACACTATAAGTTCTCTCATGCGTGACAAATACTGTAGTTTACGTAAGGAATGCTAATTTTGTAGCAATGTAGCGCTCGTGAAGGGTAGAAAATATATGGGTTGATGTGGTGAGATGCGAGACCTTTTGCTGCTGTGAAAAAATTCACAACGAAACATGGAAATAATCCTGCATATGGTAATTAATTTCTCCGGAAAGAGGTGTCTGGGGGCATACTTCGCAGCTCGTTTAATTTCTCTCGCCATTTTCCGCAAGAAATAAAATGAAAAAGTGACAAGGGAATTACGAAATTCCTCGGATAGAGTGTAACAAAAAATTCTTATACCTATTATTCCCAACTGAATACTTTCTCAGAAAAAAATAATAATTTTCTCCTAAATATTAACACTATTTTACTCGGCAAGTACTATCCGTACGATTCTATTTTTACTCATAACATCAGAGTATCTGATAAGGAATGATTTATCCCTTTGCAGTTTTTAAATATAACGGACGATTTTCTTGCAAATTAAATACAAAGATTAACATGCTATTTCCTGCCATTAGGAAGTCTGGCAACCATACTGAAGTGACTAAGGGTCGGAATGCTGCTATCCAGATCAAGCTCGTGTGTGTATTCGTATGTGAATCGGCGATGCGCTGTTGCCAAACTACACAGATTTTCAGCCTAATTTTCTAATTAACTATGCACGCAACTATAAAACGCATAATAGGTTTCTTTATTTATTTTATTAATATCCTAGGTTTATTGCATCTATTTATTTATAGTTATAAATACATTTAGGTTTATTTTATTTTTTATTGCTGTAATTATTGTATCATTGTAATGGTATTATTGTATTTTATATATCACTGCCACCGGGTGTATACCCAATTGTAATGTTAATAAATACATACATACATACACGCGTACATACACACATACATACATACATACATACATACATACACGCGTACATACACACATACATACATACATACATACATACATACATACATACATACATACATACATACATACATACATACATACATACATACATACATACATACATACATACATACATACATACTGTATTGCCTCATTCAATCTACACAGTTAGCCTATATCACTTCCTCTCTGTATATTAGAGTCAACGTTGGGAATTGAAACCGAGACAGCAGAATAATAACCTGCTGTAAATGAAGGTCAATATATTATGATGAACTTGACCATTACAAGCATGTGCCAAAGTCACAGTTGCGTCTCCAGTAACATAACTTGCAGGCGTATAGTTTTATGTCAAAATAACTCCTGCTCACTACTTGTTATGGTGAGATTATGCAGTGGAAACGTGAGTAGGCCTACATACTTGTGTGTTCTCTTTCAGCACTACAATTGTCATTGGTTAAACCAGACCTTACTACACAGATCACAATTAACTGCCTTATAAACGTCAATTGAGTTTTATATCAGGTCTGATGAATACGCTCGGGATCAGGGGCCATAACTGCATTCAGCGTCACCACCAAGAGAGTTGTGCCCGCTCAGTTTTTTAGGTATGTCTTTGTCTGTTGATGATGTAATGCCAACTTACGCTCATTATCTGCTCTCACATGACAATACACGAATATAGATAGTGGACTCTCTTTTCACGAGGCCATAAATGTAAAATTCTTTAGTTAACAAGTAAGATAGCACAGAACGTTAATTAGAAGTCCTTGAACAGACATTAAAATCGTCGAAAAAATTCAGAGCTATGAACTGACTTTTGAGCGACTTCAAGTATAATTCTAACCAGGAGAAGATAAGCAACATTTTTCTGTCATCGTAAATCGTCGAACTTTCAGTTACGGCTGGTTTATGGCCATCACTAGGGCCCGGAAGTTCATGCCCTAAAAAACTATGAAACATGCATGCAAATATGCTCTTAAAAACTTGAAAATATACCATTAAATATGCACTATTAAATTAAAAGAATTAATGTCTCTTGGCAGTAGACAAGACGAGTTAGTAATAATAATAATAATAATAATAATAATAATAATAATAATAATAATAATAATAGTAATAGTAATAATAATAATAATATTAGTAATAATAATAATAATAATAATAGTACTTAGATCGACTATTGATCAGATTTTTTGTATTCGACAGACATTGGAGAAAAAATGGGAGTATAAGGGTACAGTACATCAGTTATTCATTGATTTCAAAAAGGCGTGTGACTCGGTTAAGAGAGAAGTTTTATATAATATTCTTATTGAATTTGCTATTCCCAAGAAACTAGTTCGATTAATTAAAATGTGTCTTAGTGAAACGTACATCAGAGTCCGTATAGGCCAGTTTCTATCTGATGCTTTTCAAATTCACTGCGGGCTAAAGCAGGGAGATGCACTATCACCTTTACGTTTTAACTTCGCTCTAGAATATGCCATTAGGAAAGTTCAGGATAACACAGAGGGTTTGGAATTGAACGGGTTACATCAGCTTCTTGTCTATGCGGATAACGTGAATATGTTAGGAGAAAATCCACAAACGATTAGGGAAAACGCGGAAATTCTACTTGAAGCAAGTAAAGAGATAGGGTTGGAAGTAAATCCCGAAAAGACTAAGTATATGATTATGTCTCGTGATCAGAATATTGTACGAAATGGAACTATAAAAGTTGGAGATTTATCCTTCGAAGAGGTGGAAAAATTCTAATATCTTGGAGCAACAGTAACAAATATAAATGACACTCGGGAGGAAATTAAACGCAGAATAAATATGGGAAATGCCTGTTATTATTCTGTTGAGAAGCTTTTGTCATTAGTCTGCTGTCAAAAAAATCTGAAAGTTAGAATTTATAAAACAGTTGTATTACCGGTTGTTCTGTATAGCTGTGAAACTTGGACTCTCACTTTGAGAGAGGAACATAGGTTAAGGGTGTTTGAGAATAAGGTGCTTAGGAAAATATTTGAGGCTAAGCGGGATGAAGTTACAGGAGAATGGAGAAAGTTACACAACACAGAACTGCACGCATTGTATTCTTCACCTGACATAATTAGGAACATTAAATCCAGACGTTTGAGATGGGCTGGGCATGTAGCATATATGGACGAATCCAGAAATGCATATAGAGTGTTAGTTGGGAGGCCAGAGGGAAAAGACCTTTAGGGAGGCCGAGACGTAGATGGGAGGATAATATTAAAATGGATTTGAGGGAGGTGGGATATGATGATAGAGACTGGATTAATCTTTCTCAGGATAGGGACCAATGGCGGGCTTATGTGAGGGCGGCAATGACCCTCCGGGTTCCTTAAAAGCCAGTAAGTAAGTAAGTAAGTAAGTAAGTAAGTAAGTAAGTAAGTAAGTAAGTAAGTAAGTAAGTAAGTAAGTAAGTAAGTAAGTAAGTAAGTAAGTAAGTAAGTAACTAAGTAAGTAAGTAAGTAAGTACCGTAATTTCACACAACTATGGTCCTAAGCCACAACTATGGTCCAAACACATGCGCTCACGAAAACAGTGATATCTCAGTTCCTAGTGATAGTTAGTGATTATTTAAACACTAAAGCATAGAGCATAGATACAGTAATATTGTGAGGGTTGTGAAATGCATCCTGTCTGCCATGTTTTGTCGCTAGTCAACTGTCAATTGGAGTTAGGTTTTGCATGTTACCTCGTCCACTGGAAACTTTCTCTGCCATCAGTTACCACAACAAGAATTTCTGTGTTCTTGATAGTCTATATGACAGGTAATTTAGTATTTACATACATTTAATGAATATTTTTACAGTTGCATATGTATTTTCATATTTATTGGAAGAATAATAAAAAATGGTACTTGGAGTTCAACTATGGTCCTATCATTTTTGTGGACCATAGTTGTGTTCCGACTTCTGGTTTCGGTCCTTATATTACAGAATGTTTTTTATAGCTTCTGGTGGTGACACCTAATAAAATTTTTCGTAGAAAGTTGGCAGGCAGGTCCTATAAGCTATATGATGACAGAAGTATGGATCTTTGTATAAAATATATCACCAACAAGGTACTGACGCAGCGGGAAGCCTCAGAAAAGTACAAAATACCTCGTAGTTCTATAATACCTAAATCGAGAGCACTGCATGGAAATAAACTAAACTCACCTGATCGACAATGGTTCTTCTGTCTTCAGAAAAAGAAGCATTCGTGCATTCGTCGAACATGCTATATCCATGTCCAATCTTGGATTTCTGATAACGTTATTCTACTTCAGGTGTAATGTGAAAATGTATCTGGATAGCCAAGACCGCAAAGTACCAGCATTCTCTAAGAATCTACCTGGAAGGCGTTGGGCAAAATGCTTTTCAGAACGTCACAAGAATGAATTATCACAGGTTTTGCAGTCTCCAAATGTGACCGATCTGATGCAACCACTAAACAGAACTTGTTTTCGAAATTGAAATACCATTGGCGGCAAATACTAGACGAGTGAAAAGGGACACCAGATGGAAGAAGCATGCCAACAGATTCCAAAAATGTATTTCCTCCATTATTAAATAAGCTCTAGAATAAAGTTACTGTATTCCGATATCGCAAGCAAATTTGCAGTTGGATTCAGGAAAGTTGCAATCTTTCCTCTTTGTGCAGTTGAAGTTCTAGGAAGTGTGCCATCATGTTCTGATCCTAAAGTCAGAAACCCAGAAGGAAGTGCTGTTTCAGACACATTCATAGAATATATAGAAATGACAACGAATCAAGCAATAGAACAAGGAACATCATAAAGAGGAGAAAGAAGAAACTTGATGTTGAGTCAAGTAAAAGTTTATTCAGCAGCAGATATTGAAAATTTTGCATTACCATCTACCTCCAAAATTGCAATTTACTCAAGCAGAAACAAAGGTTATTACAAGGGGAAGGCAGTAGAGAGTTCTACCGTGAAAAATGAAGATGGATATTCCTTGGCATCAAATCTTCATTGAACTTGTCAGACATTGAAGAGACACTCGAAGATACTTCAAACCATCCTTAAAAGATATTAAACGATCTATCAGTAAGCCAAAGTAGCGAAGTACGAAAAGGAAGCTTTTCCATGTGCCTGAACTTGAAGGTCTATGGAGTTAAACAAAAAATTAACCAACTGATTATGTACCTATCTGTTTGAGAATGTTTGATTTTGATTAAGAATGGTTGTCTTAATTTTTTTTGGTTTTATATTGATTTCATTATTTGATACAAATTGCATTTTTCTTAAAGAAACAGCGGTTATGTTAAAATTAAGAAATAAATAATTTTTTTCACTGTCTTCTGCAAAATCTGTATTTTATATTAAAAATTATTGACTGCTATATGACACAGTTGCAAAACATCCTCTCAACTGTAGTCCATGAGCGATTTATATTAGGATATATTCAATGGACTATAGTTGTGACTTCATAACACAACTATAGTCCACAGTTTATGAAAAGAGTTCCATATACCAACTACATTTCGAATAACAAAAGTGTTTGATATTAATTCCTGACCTTTCCAAAGTTGATATCAACAAAATAAATTCTTCTAATAGTTTTATTTTGTAAATTACATTGAGAAATCTGAAAAGTGATGAGATATTGGACCATAGTTGTGTGAAATTACGGTAATAGTAATAGGAATAATAATAATGATAATAATAATAGTAATAATAGTAATAATAGTAATAATAATAATGATAATAATAATAGTAATAATAATAATAATAATAATAATAATAATAATAATAAACTTATATTATTCCTTAGAGGTTGAAGCAGAAGTGGTCTCGCTGCAAATGTTGCCTGATGAATTGCAGTTCACAACCATCACTTTGCACAAATTTTCAACAGAAAAACTTCGTCTTTTGTCTCACAAAACACTTTTGTAAGGTGAAAAACTTCTCTTCATGTCACAAGATGTTATTGGGGCTATTTAAATGATGTTAACTGCTCCACAGAAAGAGACAAATCTCTTGGTGTGACAGACTATTTTCCTTCGAGGATGTCTCGAATATCGCAGATGTTTATAACCAGGATTTTTTGAAATTACATAATTCACTTTCTCTTTCACTTTTTGTTCTATACTATCAGGAACAGAACTTAGATTGCATATTGTTTGATTCAAAAACAATAAGTGATTCATTTAAGGGAGATCCTACAGCTTCCAGTGACGTTATGACTATTGATAAGAAAGAAAAATGGGCGGTTATGAAAGCAAGATTCTCTTCTAACCCAGTGCCTGACAGAATATTTTGCACTGTTTCTATTGATGTGGCATCATTCGAGTCCAATAAATTAACAACCTCGTTGACTATTAGTATGTGCCGAGCATAATACAAAGCTCCAGATGAAAAAAAAAATTAAAAACCATAAACTCATTAAAAATATGCCATATAGGCACTAAAATATTGAAATATGATGCATTTACCAAAATCACGAAAATATGCAGTCATATGCACCATAAAATCACGTTCAAATAACTGAAAATTCCATAATTGGTGACATACGGTCTTACTAATAAAAACTCTATATACAGACGTTTAACTGTCTTATACTTATACAACGAGTAGCTCGTTTATAAGTCGTGTGTAAATTCCTTACTAATAATCACTACATACGTCGTGTATAACAGTATAACTGTTACACAGCTACGTCATAGTTTCGTCATTACGTCGTTACGAAAGGCAATAGAATATCTGAGGTTCTCTACTGCATCCGGTAGAGCGCTCTAGTGTGGCGTGTTAAATATCGATAGTACAACTGGCTCTAATCGATTACCACACTACATTTTGGTCAAAGAGTACAAGCTACAGCAATATTATTCTAATAATTCTATGATCTTTGGTTTGTTCTTCTGTGGTTACAAGGTAAACATCATCATAAAATGACAGTCGATACGAACAGCTGTTAGAGGGGCGGCCATTTTTTCTCTATATACAACGCTTAAACAAGGGGTTTCGTGCATATAACTACTGCAAAGCAATTCCCATTGTATAGTTACAGCCTGTTTATACGTCCATAGCTTATTCACGGTTTATTAGTAACGTTTTCTGTCTCAACTCTGCATAAGTCTCGTATAAAAACTATACACTGTTTATTAGTAAGACTGATAATGTTTAAGCATACATAAGCAAACATGCAAATGCATGAACTTCCGGGCCCTAGTCATCACTATTACAAAACGATAATAGACCCTACATCCATTTTCGTTGTTACGAAAAAAACTTCTTCTTTAGCTGGTTAGTTAACGACGCTGTATCAGTTACTAGGTTATTTTGGCGGATATCGAATTGGTGGCGAGATAGTATACGCAACAAAAAAACCTTTTCACGATCGATCCAGAGGAAATGTATACACTGCCTCGAAAATCGGGTTCGATTTTTGTGTAACAGTAAAAGATCCACAGCATTTGCCTGAGCGAAACCTGTTTCCTTTGCGAACGCTATGTATGTCGTCATCGGTGGCATAGATGATAATATGCTCTGGTTCAAACCTTGCTGGACAATGGATTTTAAACAACACTTGATAAAGAGAGGCAACATTTGTCAATGATATCTCTTCCACGTTGAATTTCTAAGCTGAGAAACTTCTGCAGTTGATGAGAGTTTCTTCGATGACCCGTTGCTAGATTTCTGAAAGTTGAAGAAACGTCTTCTGAAGTGCTGTTATAGACCAGTGTGCGAAGAGAATGTCTTAAAGCAGAATGTATGCTGTGGACGTCTCGGATAAGTTTCTTTAAACTTCCGGAGGAGTACAGACACACATCAGAGAATACGGCGATGTTCCAGAAATGCATTACTAACTACCCAATAGCCTCTCAACCTCGCGTGAAGAATGGTAACAATTGCAGTGCAAATCAAACGGATGTGAATCCATCAACAGTAGTCCTTTCTGGCGAATTACAGATGATATTTAGGAAAGTGACGGTAGTGTACCGAGTTTACAATTTTATTTATCTTGGTGGTACATAATAAAACAAGATGATCCCTTTCAAATCACATGCAGTGATCATTAACACCATCAAATTCCCTGGTTTCTGTCTGTCTCAGTTTCTTCGGAGTTTGAGATGATGGCACCTTTCGTTTGATTGTCTTATGAGCTCCTTTTTATAAGAATTTATAAGATTCGGTGAAACGAAAGTTCTCCTTCATTCAATTATTTTATTTTAACGTGAAACGTTTATGCGCTTGACATTTCAGACATCTGCTCATATTTTTCTGTTAATACGGTGACGTCATCCAAGCGCGCTACGTCACGCAAGTGATAAGAGCCGCGCTGTTCCACCAAGGTTAGGAGTACAAGATGCAATGAATATATTTCCGAACTGCACTTGTATTTATTGTACCGTTAAACATACATGCGCGCGTGAATGAAGATCACCTCTTTCATGCCTGCTGAATCGGTCTATCGGTTTATCAATTAGCGTCAGATTGTCTTCAAGAACTGAGCTATGCCTGATTTTGTCCAGACATGTCAAGGACCTATTGCAATTTTTCCTGGAATCACTCCACACTTATGGCTAATCGTCTTCTCTGCCTTTCAAGTAATGCAAGTTTTCTATCTCATGTGTGTTGCCTACATTCAGAGCAGTGCGGAAACTTATTGATTGCCCCTTGTATGTACAATAAAATGTAAAAGCTTAATGAAATATTAAACTTAATTTTAATTTAATGAGAAGTTATCATTCGCACACAAATGGAGGCAGTACTGTACTATTATTAATTTCCAAATTGATGAATTCTCCGTAATAACATATCGTATTATATTCATTCCAATTATTTCAAACAACTAACTGCCGTAATATTGATCTGTGAATTGTTTCGACTATGAATAATTACATTGTCGTCTCGAGACTAGGCTTCATGGAATGAGGAAGGAATTCACGAGAAGGCTCCACCTTGTTTAATTTAAATGTTGGAAGTATAAAGACAGAAATTAAAATAAGAAATATCAACATTTCATTCAAAATTCCAATCATCCTTACCATCACAACCATGCTCACAACAATCACGAATCCAACGGCGTAGGTCAGGAGGTAGTGCGGTTGCCTGCTGATCCGCTAGAGCGTGGGTTCGATTCCCGCTTGGGCTGATTATCTGTTTGGGTTTTATTCTTTTCCCAACCGTAAGGCGAATGTCAGGTCATCTATCGCGAATCCTCGGCTCATCTCGCAATTACCAATTCCATCGACGCTAAATAGGCCTAATTATGTAGTTGATACAGCGTCGTTAAATAACCAAGTAAGAAAATCACGAGCAGCATAAACGTTTCACGCAATTATAGGGATTCAATTAATCCCCTGTTACTTTTAATACTATTATTTTATTGTAATTTTATTCGGTAATGGTAGTGATGAATATTACACTACTTAACTTTCTACGAGTTACAGTGATATATATTTTTTTTATTTTAGTAGGTTATTTTACGACGCTTTATCAACATCTAAGGTTATTTAGCGTCTGAATGAGATGAAGGTGATAATGCCGGTGAAATGAGTCCGGGGTCCAACACCGAAAGTTACCCAGCATTTGCTCATATTGGGTTGAGGGAAAACCCCGGAAAACACCTCAACCAGGTAACTTGCCCCGACCGGGAATCGAACCCGGGCCACCTGGTTTCGCAGCCAGACGCGCTGACCGTTATTCCACAGGTGTGGACTACAGTGATATTCTGGAGAGAAAAAACATATACAGGGTGTAACTAAACATGTAGGAACCTCTGGGGAATTTACAGAGGACACAAAAACAAGCATAAAAATTCTTATAGGCTAAACTTCTGGCCAATTTCGCTTAGTTTATGAGCTACAGTCATTGTTTGTGGTGTATAGATAAAGTTTAATAGAAAATTTACACGAATTTTTTTCTTTATAGAAAATTCTATTTATATTTTATTTACATTCATCTTATTAACAAATAGGTCATACGTTTATTAATTGAAAATAATGCAATAGTAATCCTTTGCTTGCTAAACAGTAAGTTTTGCTATGGCCACTGTCGTGAAGTTGCTCAACCAGCAACAAGTGAAATAAGAGATGAAAATTACATGTGGTTTAAAACAGAACAGCAACACTTTAAATAGAGATGTGGTTTCTTTATTTTTGCCTTTATCAGAACACACAAACAATAACTGTAGCTTAGAAATTAAGAGAAATTGACCAGATGATTACATGAAATTCTATGCTTGTTTTTATGTCCTCTGTCACTTCCCCAGAGGTTTTCCACATGTTTAATTACCCCTGTATAGAGTTTTAATTCTGTAGGAATAAGTGAGAAAGAATACTCTATTTCCTCTAGAATACCGTTGACATATGATTATTCCCAACTAATCTTTTTCAGGATATAAACCCTTTATTTCCATGTATTTCCTTTCCTCTCAATATCTCACACACACCATGACTATAAAGTAAATTGTACTAATAGGCCTATTTCGTGACATGGTGCTGTTTGTTCCCGCTCTTACAAGTCTATTATATTACTTATTTCACATATTAGTGCTAACTACATACCTTAGTTATATTCAAACGTGTTTGTTATTGTTCTCTATTTGTTGATGTGAAATACAGATGTGAGTTGTAATGAAGCGTTCTAATTATTTTTTATTTCATTTGTTAGAGCATAGAAGCATTATCATCATGTATAGTATATTAGTGTATTTATTAGCGTGAACTGAACATATGAATTGATCAAACGTGCTTGTTGTTTATGTCATTTTGTTTGTGTGAATACAAAACATGTTTACATGTATGTCATTGACAGTTTTAATTGCTAAGTCTTTTAATGTATACTAAAAATTGTTACTTGAAGACCAATTCCAGCGCTCCTAATGATAAGTTTAAATAGGTATCACAGAAAAGACAATTAAAACCCACATAAAAATCTTAATATACACGACAGACCATATGTAAGTGATTATTGAACGTTGTTTTGTTTACCACATTTTCAAGCCGCTACCCGCCACTGCTGGGTCAAGATCTTGTGGGACGTTAAAATAAACACTAAAAAGTTTGACCTTCTTACACAACTTAACCACTGGCGTCAGCATTCGCCAAAAACAGTTAAAAATAAATATGTCATACACCGATGCATAGCCTATTGGGTTATGGTCATAGTCTTACTGGTCAATGGTGTTGGATAGCAACCTCATATGTCAAAATATTCCACAGTTGTACAGGAGAGCGAAAAAACATTATAATAACTTGATAACGAACACAATATATGTAACATAAGAGGATATTTAAATATCTTCTTGTAAAATCTACATCGATGCCTTGACATAAAATGTGTTTGTAGAAGATTCGGAAATACTTTCTTGATGAGAATTAAGTGAAATATCATTTTGTGCAAGATCGTGCGTATTTGCTTGTTTTCCGCACAGAACCAATACGCGGTAAGTGTGAAATACCACATTCAGTATTCCCAACGTAACACACATAACAATTTCCCTCTTCTTACCGCATAAGCGCGACATTCATTTTACTGCTTTAGGCTTTTAACATATTATTTTAGAGACGTTTAACATAGTAATAATTATAAATTGGAAACTTACCACTGCAATTTCACCTAAATTGTAATGTTAATTATTGTTTTTAAATATTTGCAAAAATTAAGTAAAGTCTACTACTCTACGAAACTTATTGCAGTCCTGATACAAGTAACATTAAGGAAGCCGTGAAAAAATCAACAAAATTCCTATATGCCGATGTTATTACTGCAATATCACAGTCTACTATATACAGTCACGAAGCTTGAGTTTTGTGGGTGCTAGAAACAATAGACTGTGACGGTTCTATTTTGCATTGCCTGTAATGAGGCGATATTAGCGATCCTAGTGGTGAGCAACTATCTAATGTTTGCATATTTACTACGTATTGAGTTTCTGTATATACAAGACGTTATATAAATAATATTGTTAAAATATTAAACTGAAAATAAATATATACTACCGTTTGACTGTGGCAATATGTTATATAAATAATATTGTTGAAATATTAAAATGATTGCAAAAATAAATCATTAAACGATCTTAACCTTACGAGCGGTTTGTTTTAAGTTCATCATCATTATAGGCTGGCCTGGGAAAAAAAGACAGACGTATATCACGGCCTGCTGGAGATATTATAGTAAACTAAATAGAAAACATTTTATAGCAATAATGTTGAAGAAAGATATGTTGGTTTTCGAGTGTAGTTTAATTGCCAATAAGTCATTAAACAGAAACCAACATGGAGATTTCATTGCAACTAATTAGAAATTCGTCTTTCAGGTATGTAATAAAGGATCTTCGCACAAAATAATGTACGATACACGAGCGGTATGTTTGTTTTCATGTTCTCGGAAATTAAAAAAGCTCAAATACGTTTCGCTTTTTCAATCTTTTCCTCGACCATGAAAACGTCAACATACCGCTCTTGTAACGTATATTACTATTGTTAATGCTTCTCATTATACGTTTGAGTGTTCAGCAACAATTCAAATTCTACACCATGCATTGGGTGATATTACTGCTTGTAGCTTAATTTCTTGAACTATTACTCAAGGGACATATAAATAAATAAAATAATTTAATAAGTGCCAAAAAACATGAACATTCGTTTTTTCTGCATTGCAAACAGAAGGCATTACTTGTAAATCCAGACTTAGGACATTTATTTGGCAACATTTATATACTGTATAAATTAAGTCCATTTTTTAAAACGTTTAAATGTTCGAGTGTAAAATAATAAAATGTTACGAACATTTCAACGTCTGACGTCACTTGTTTAGCAACGGATCAATGAGTTGCGTCACACTATTCTGACGTCAGTTGCTTAGCAACGGTTCAAACTTGATATGGTGTTTGCTAGAGGGATAGACTCTCTTGGATGAATTATGTTTCTTATTCCTCTTATCACAGACACATACTAATGGCTCTCCAACAAACCAATTAAGATGGAATACAGCAATTTCTTTGTAAATAATTCTACAGATATATTGTACATATTCAATAAAGAAATAAAGGAAAAATAATCAATAACACAGCATATAAACTGCTTTAAATTTATTTCACTCTCAGTCATATTTACAGTCTTTATAAATAAGAACCAATTTCGTAAAAAATCTAAATATCACAATAACACCATAACGAGAACACAAACGTTCGACGGAATTATAGGGATCGTATGATTCCCCGTCACTTTTTTTTTTTGTAGGACTATGGCAGGAATCGTTTCCTCATAGCTTCTGTGGCTTCACACTCCGATAAAATATGGTGTGATGTCTCACCTCTACCGCAAAGTGAACATATTCTCGCCCCCTCTTCGTTGACGATTTTAAGTGCTCTCCAAGCTCCTAGACGAAACCAGGTTAAGCCCAGTCTGCCTTCTCTGCTTCCTTCATAGAGGTATAACTCTGTTCCCCAATTTGTTTTGATCATCAATTGGATCTCCAGAGCAACCTTATCCCTACATTCCCCTTCTGTTATTTGCCTACCCTTCAGGCGTTTCTTGACTTTCCACCTTTGCAAATGCAAACTGTGCATAGTTATAGCACGAATGTCCGTACAGGCTCATGCGAAGGATCTTGTGTATATGAGTTTGTATAATTGTGTATCAATAAATGCACTTCATTCATTCATTCATTCATTAATTCATTCATTCATTCATTCATTCATTCATTCATTCATTCATTCATTCATTCATTCATTCATTCATTCATTCATTCATTCATTCATTCATTCATTCACTTTTTGTTGTAAATTTAATCTTTTAAAGCAGGCGAAAAATTAATCCCACAATGCTTTTGGATAGTGACATTTCTTTTAGTGGTGTGTACTTTAAGTGTCAAATAACATCTACACAAATAAAGGAATAAGACAAGGCTGAGTGTTATCACCAACGTTATTAAACATATGCATTGATAAAATTCTAAAAGAAATGGAAGAAACAACGTTTGGAATCAAACTTCAAGCAAATAAAATACTGCAAACACTACTGCATGTGGATGATCAAATATTGATTGCAAGCTAATAAGATGAATTGGAAATGGCTATATTCAAATTAAATAACCTTGCAAAAAAGTATGATATGCAAATCTCATTATAAAAAACTAAATCCATGAGATTTTATGGAAGGAATATAAGCAGAGTGAAAATTTAAATTAAAGAGTCTATATAACAAGTATCATTTCCAAATCGTATTTTTTTCAGGAAGTATAAAAAACTGTATCGAGCTTTCACTTTACCCCAAAGTGAACGATAATTTTGTGTATTGTGCATGTTACGTGAGTTGTTCTAATGGTGTCCATAGTCATGATTTTAGTTATTTTCTGCACATTTTAAAGACAAAGATCTTTTTTAATTGTCCGGTTTTGTATGGAAATGTTCACTTTTGTTTGAAAGAAAGCTATATCCTTCACTTTCATTCTACTGTATCATGGAAAAATGAGTATATTATAACACTTCTACAATAATTTCAATTAGCAATAAGATAGAAGTGGAAATGACTGATGTTTTAATGGATTGATAATTGCAATACATAATGAGTGTTGAAAATGTCCGTTTTTTAACACATAAATATTTGCAAAGTTTGTAAAGTAAACTTGAGTTTGTAAGAATTTGTATAGTGAAAAATGAATAGCTTTATACGTGAAAATATTTTCTTATTTTGTACTAAGCAAAAGAATCCGCTGGTGAGTAATAGTTAGCACGTCTGGTCATGAAACGAGCGGGTCAGGGTTCAAATCCTGGTTGGGGGATTTTCCGGGGAAATTGAAGCAGAAATGCTGGGTAACTTTCGGCGTTGAACCTCGGACTCATTTCGCCATTATTAATTCACATATCATCATCATCATCATCATCATCATCATCATCATCATCATCATCATCATCATCATCATCATCATCAATCATCAACAAAAGCCCGGGTTAAGTTCACGGTGCGGCGTGCTGTACTTGTAGAAGAGCGCGGCCGTTCGACTACCCAATCATTCACAGAATATGAATGGTAAGTACAATAAGCCTCAGGCTGCAATGCAAGCCTTCGGGTTCCTCCTCCGTACAAGAGCGGGAAAAAAGGAAAAGAATAAAGTTGAGGGTCAGGCAAAACGAACATTATATGGAAGGGATCTTCGAACTCATGAAGTTTAAGAACCGCTGGTCTACACTCGTACTACGGTTATACAGACATCGCTGGTAATAATCGGCTTTTTCTGGAGTAGTTACAATATGTTTGTAGATTAACAACGCCAACAAAAATTAATAACATATACCCAGGGGCAATATTATTGCGTGCTCATGGGAAGAGACTTGGGCGTCAGGGACGACCTAGAATTTTGCTTCACGATCGATGACGGAGAATGACACGGGACTTTGCCGTCGTCTCTGCTTTACTTCTAACAAAATTAAGAACTGTTTACGATGGCGCTTTTTATATTCTGACGGAGTGTAAATAAAAGTATCGTGATGCTGGAGAAAATCGAATTCCAGATTTAAAAGAAAAAAAAGAAGAAAATTAAATTTTCTGCAATAATATGAGGCTTTGTAGACTTTGCTACTAGTATAGACTAGTGCCGTGCAATGTTCGAACATGAGAGGAGATGTCAAGATACTACAAACTTCGCCCTGCTCCATAGGCATCCCAACAGTACGTGGAAGTGAAGCATGTAAGCTAAAATAACCGAGTCCATTAAAAACCGAGTCGTTGTAGAACTGACGCTCCCTTTGCGTTTGTTCAATCTTTCCCCTTCCTTACATATGTTCGGTGCCTTTCTTCTTAGTTCCTCCTCTCCCTGCGCCTTTCCGCTTTAGCTGCATAAGGATATCAGGCACATATCTTGCGAAGTTACTCATAGTAATGAGTATGGGTAATTTTTCTATGTTATTAATATGACTAAACATTCACATTAATATACGTATAAATAAATCAAACAAATTATATTTAGAAAACGTATATCTTCAAAGTACCGACTAGTATGCGCAAAGTTCAAACATGAGAGAGGAAACCAAAACATTGCGAACTTCGACTTATTCCATATGAAAAAACTAATCGCAAGTTATGTGCTCAAATCCCTAAGCGGTTTAAATAGTGTTCTGCAATGTTTGAACATGAGAGAGGCAACTAAGACATTACAAACTTCGTCTTATTTTATATGAAAAACTAATCGCAAAGTTTATGCTAAAACATGAGGGGTGGGAATGGAGGACAACGAATATTTTTATAACAAAGTGGAACAAACACGACAGGCCTTCTTCTGCAGAGCGAACATCGATGAATGTCGAAATTCGTCATACTCGACTGACTTGAATCCAACATAGTGCCTGTAATACTTCCATCATCCGTATAGTCACACAAATATTGTTATCGAGCAACTGTGATTTATTTTAATATTATGTGAGTAACAACTGTCATGTATTTTGAAAACAATGTCATATACCTATATGTAGGTACGTATATTTCTGTCGAAGTTCAATCATATTTTTGTAATAAAAATTACCTGTCCTTACATCTAAATAAAATTTCACAAGATTTGTTCTAAAATCCTTACTCAGCTAAACGCATGAAGGGTTGGGAGAGGAATGTAGGAGAAGCCAGCGAACTTAAAGGGCACAGATCATACAAGGGGCAAGACCGAGCGAGCGAGACAGATCCGCTTCTTCAAAGCAGACTTCGGTTCTTGTCACGCTCGACAAACTTGAACCGAACATAGAGCATGCAATGCACGACACTAGTAGAGACACCTGATATGAAGTAAAACCACAATCTACTATATACAGTCACGAAGCTTGAGTTTTGAGGATGCTAGAAACAATAGACTGTGACGATACTATTTTGCATTGCCTGTAATGAGGCGATATTAGCGATCCTAGTGGTGAGCAACTATCTAATGTTTGCATATTTACTACGTATTGAGCTTCGCGACTGTATATACTAGACTGTGGTAAAACCGCGTACTAGCGCGCTGGTCTTCCATTCAGGCGAGCCAGGTTCGATTTCTGGGAAGGTCGTGATAGAAAATTTGTGGTGAATAAAGCAGAAGTCGAAGAGGTTTTTCTCGGGGTATTCCGTTTCACTATCATTCCATCAACACTCTCCACCTCCTCTTCATTTCATATACAATCTTCAATAGTAAAATTAGGCTGGGGTGAAGTATTGGGGATAGTAGTGGTTCCCGATGCTAATAAGTTATACGAAGGCTTTGGGCGCTCTGAGCCCCATGCGGCTTATCAGTATGATACAGGCTCGTGTCAGGATTAAACCTGACTATCAGGGACTGAGGCATGATGACCCACTTGTATTATTATTATTACTAGTATTATTATTATTATCACTATTTCTTACCAATGTTTATTATTGTCACACTAACATTACATATCCAACTTTCATTATTTAGTTTCATGTTGTTTTATGGTCTAGATATTAATGTAATAACTATGTAACCAGTTGTATTCAATTAGAATTAGAGTCTGGCTGGGCGGAAGAAAAGGCCTACTGGCCTTAGCTCTGCCAGATTAAATAAATAAATAAATAAATAAATAATTAATAATATTAATAATAATATTATTATTATTATTATTATTATTATTATTATTATTATTGTTGTTGTTAGCTTCTGCTGATCAGGAAAGGCTTAGGGCTCCGGACACTTGGGCTCATCAGGCTAAATGGGACCTGGCTCTATCAAAGGCTGAGGTAGGATGGCCCATCTGGCAGCGTCGGATACACAAATGCCACCCAGGTCACTTGTCGGACTTGGACAACCAAGCATATATAGGGCGCACAATGGGTCTAAGCGTGCCTAAGTGTACGGACCCGTAGCTTACCGGATCGAGCCTTCGTACAGCCATGCCAAGATATGAAGCAAAAACAGCTTTTTCTTCAATTCATGTCTGACTTGTTTTTGAAATTATTTAAACTTGTTTTTAAAATATTATTAATTTAATTTGTTCAGGTACTATTTTTGTTTAGTTTGTAAATATCGACGGAGTTTTGCCGGTTTCATAATTTGTATTTTTCATAATGAAATAAGATACCAAATTTTAGTTTAAATACTCATTTGCGAGCTCCTGACTATTCCCCTACGAATCCACGAACCACAGTTTAAGAATTTCTGGACTGTAGACATAATAGTTAACGAATTCTTAAAAAGGCACATGTATTGTTCCTACTGAACAGACGTGGTAAATTCCACGTTCATTGCTTAATGGCCTTATCAACATTGAACTCTGTTGTATGTAGCATGTAAATCGTCATGTTTAACTGGTATTGGACACATGAACGTATGCACGTGCCGCACGTGACCGACAACAAAGAACAAGTTGCACATGTTTCGCGACGAATTCGGAGTCAGTGCTGTGGCAACCATGCGTATCGCTTGCCTCCCACCCAGTCCACTGCTGACAGTTCGCCAATGCATACACAGCATAAACTGCATATTATTATTATTATTATTATTATTATTATTATTATTATTATTATTATTATTATTATTAGTTATTTCTTGTTGGTCTTGTAATTTCATTCATTGTCAGCCGATATTCGTCTTTCCAAATCCTGCCTAATGCAATGGATTTTGTCGTGTAAAGTCAGTATTCAACCTATATGAATAGAAACAAATTAAAGGATTTTGTGAAACGGAAATGACATTGACGTCGTTCGACTTCGGTAGCCATGGAAATACTTTCGTCACATCCGATAAATTCAACAATGTGAACGAGTCCAAGTACATAAGGGAAGTATAAGAATATACACAAACTATTTGGAGGAGTTTATTATAAGTCATAGAAGATTGCAACATATTTTAAAAATAGTTATTCAGTTGTGCTTTTACATGGTCCCACAATACATGTGTAGGCAAAGAAAGTTCATAGACCTACAAGGCTGGCAATACTCTCCATCACCACCATTATTATTATTATTATTATTATTATTATTATTATTATTATTATTATTGGTACTTTGAAATCGATAGTACTACTCCATACTCTTTCACAATGGCCCTGCCAAGACTCTGGAATTCGGTATCTGATAGTATCAGGAACTGTCGAAATAAAATTGAATTAAAACGTGAACTTTCTAGACACTTGGTCAGTAATTGAGACTATCTTCTTGTAAATAGTTATCTTATTCTAGCACAAAATATTTCAATATTCGGTAATTTCATCACTATAGCTATAATCTTATTATTCTAGGCTTCATTTTTACTTAAGTAAAAAAAAAAAATCTTTCTTTGTTTTTAACTTCTACAATAGACTGTCTAGCCTTTATTAACCAGTTAATCTTTTAGTAGCCTACTTTGATTTTTATTGTATTTGTAAATTTAATATTAATTGTAATTATAATTGTATTCTTAATATTGTAGGCTTCGTTGTAATCCCCTGATAGAGGGGAAGAGAAGGCTTGATGGCCTTATATATACATATATACATATACTATACTACTTCACAGTACCCATTACATTTCAATCGAAGCTATAAAAGCGCTAATATTGTAGTACCTTTCACCGAAGTTCAAAACAATAGGGCATGACTTTGAGAACCACAATAGAAGTACACAAGGCCAGTCTTCTGATGAAGGCCAGATAATACGAGAATTACAACCCAGAGAGAGGAAGAGAAAGAAAGAGAGGCCTCGAATTCCTATTGAAGGATATAATGCGCATATATTTCTTGTATTTGAAATTAATAAATGTTCAAATCTAAAAGATTTAATAAAATTAAACAAAAGTGTTTGGAATAAAATATAAGGAAATGAAATAATGATAGAATCAAATGAAATAACCAGAGAATAAATACTAGAATAAAGTAACTAATGAAAAAAGTAAAAGAAATACAGAATAATATAAAGGAGAACAAAAGAAAAGAAAAAAGAAAATATGAATGATGAAGATCCAGTAGTATCACAGTCTAGTATATACAGTCACGAAGCTCAATACATAATAAATATGCATCCATAGATAGTTGCTAACCACTACGATCGCTTCATTACAGACAATGCGAAATAGTACCTGCACAGTCTATTGTTCCTAGTACCCCCGAAACTCAAGCTTCGTGACTGTATATACTAGACTGTGGTAGTATGTATCTATTTTTTGGTATTTACTTATTTAAGCTGGCAGAGAAAAGATAATCAGGCCTTCTTTCCCCTCTACCAAGGAAAGATAGAAAAAGAGGGAAAGGAAAAAAAACTGATGTGAAATAAAAAAAGCAAAAGAAAATAAAGTTTGACAGATAAAAGTAGAAGAGAATAAAGTAGAGGAAGATAGAATAAAGGAAAAGAAAAGAAAGTAAAATAGGATAAGGTGACAGAAGATTAAATACACTAAAAGAAATAAAGTAAAATGAAAGGGCATAAAGTAGAGAAAAAGAGATTGAAATAAAGAAAAATATAATAAAGCAAAGCAAAACAGAATAAATAAACTAAAACAGATTGAAGTCAAATATAATCAAACTGAAACAGGATAAAGCAACCTGAAATACTACAAAATTAAACAAATTCAAACAGGATAATGCAAACTGAAAAGAACGAAATAAATTGAAAAGAATAAAGCAAACTGAAACAGAATAAAGCAACCTGAAATACTAAATTAAACAAATTCAAACAGGATAATGCAAACTGAAAAGAACGAAATAAATTGAAAAGAATAAAGCAAACTGAAACAGAATAAAGCAACCTGAAATACTACAAAATTAAACAAATTCAAACAGGATAATGCAAACTGAAAAGAACGAAATAAATTGAAAAGAATAAAGATACAAAATTAAACAAATTCAAACAGGATAATGCAAACTGAAAAGAACGAAATAAATTGAAAAGAATAAAGCAAACTGAAACAGAATAAAGCAACCTGAAATACTACAAAATTAAACAAATTCAAACAGGATAATGCAAACTGAAAAGAACGAAATAAATTGAAAAGAATAAAGCAAACTGAAACAGAATAAAGAAAATTTGAATATAATTAAGCAAATTCAAAAAGGATAGAGCAACTGAAACAAAACGAAGTAAAGAGAAACTGAATAGAGGAAACTGAAACAGAATAAAGCAAACTGAAATGTAATGAAGAAAACTGGAACAGAATAAAGGAAACAAATACAATTAAGCAAATTGGAAAATGAAACAGAATGAAGTAAAATGAAACTGAATAAAGCGAACTGTAGCAGAATAATGCAACACTGAAATATAGTTAAGAAAATTCAAAGAGAACAAATCAAAGTGAAATAGAATAAAGCAAACTGAAACAAACTAAAGTTAACTAACACAGAATAAAGCAAACTGAAACAGAATATAGCAAAGTGAAAAAGAATAAAGGAAATTGAAATAATGTTAAGCAAATTATAACAGAATGAAGCAAATTGAATTAGAATGCAATTAAGTAAAAGAAAATAAATACATTGAAAGAGAGTAAAGTGCAGTGAAACAGAATAACGTAAATTGGAACAGAATGCGATGAAGTAAAATAAAACGAATTAAGTAAATTAAATGTGATTAAATATTAAAATAATGTATGTGGACATAACAGATAAACCAAGCAACACGAATCACTTCGTTGCGGATAAATACAAGTTTGAAAAGATTAATGAATTTAAATATTTTGACATAATAATTACACATGAAAATATGGGTAAAATGGTCAAAGAAGTTATTTATAGACTGATCCTAACCAATAGACGGTATTTTGAGCTTAAAAAGCAATCTGGTTCCCGGTACCCGACTCCCCAGACAAAGACTAAAATATTTAAAACTCTTCCAAAACCTGTTGTCACGACTGTGAAAGTTGGACGCTAACAAAACTGAAAGGAAATAAGCTCAAGATACTTGAAAGGAAAATATTGATGACTATAATTTTTAGTCCAATATGTGTAAGTATTAACTTGCGAATTAGCTGCAATGACGAACTGTATGCGGCTTATGGTGACTGATATAGTTAAAGTATTTAAAACATCAAGAATTAGATGGCTGGGACACCTGTATAGGGGAAAGGAGACAGATCCATGCCATAAAGTATCATTAGCAAAAATAGATGTTAAGAGAAGAGTTGGGCGACCTAACATCAGATGACTGGAGATCATTGAACAGGATTTGCAGGTACTGGGAGTATAAGGGTCGGAGAGGAAGGTATGGATGCGCATTGTAGGAACCGTCAAGGCCTGCAATTGACTGTAGAATCAATGATGATGATGATGATGATGATAAATAAATGTGATTCAGATCTCCATAACAGTTGAACAAACACAAAAAATAGCTGCCCATATTACAGTAACTGCACGTTTGCTCGAGTAAAGAATTATCGAAAAAAATTCGTAGCCACCGGTCGCGAATAGATAGTGCTCACTCAGCTGGCGAAACACTCCGGGAGCATAAGGTAACTCAAGTCACGTGATAACGTGGGCATCACATTGGATGGCAATTCTATTATTTTCTCCAAGTAGTATCGTTTCTTAATGCAAGCTAAGATTTCGCAGCTTACCGTTAGTATAAGTAGCTAATATTTTATATTTGTTAATTTGCTACGGAGAGCTATTAATAGGCCTATGCGCTTACTATGGGAAAGTTTCGACATAAGCTCATTAACAATTCCCTTATGACAAGAGAGAGAAAGTGACACCAAAGTGATGACGCAGTTTGATAGCGTATTATTACGTCTTACAATGATAATACACATTAAAATAAGGTATATACATAATTCAAAGACTTCCAATTTTGCATGATAGCCTCTATTTTTCTTTAATTTTGAGATCGAAGTGTCCATGATATTAAAGAGTCCTTTGTCCTTATGATGCGTTAATTGGGATATCTTATTCAAGCCCTAACTGTTATTACTTAGCTAAGACCATCTTTAATATGTATATTTTATCCTGCCGGCCATGAATTGGGGCGTACGTCAGCTATATTCGCTCAGTGACACAGATATCGGTTATGAAATAAAAGACATGAGTAATGGTTTAGCTGTTTAAAGTCAACAGACTGCTATAATGAATGCAAAACTGCATTTAATAGCTGTATGTGTATCTTTCGAGATTCAAGACTGACAGATCAACAGTAGACGACATTTTTTTGTTTGAAATATATCCTGACTTTTAATATCTTTGCATTTTGTACTTACTGATTTAGAAAAAGCTTAAGGCAGTGTTCCATTAATAAAATTATGGAAAGTTTTTTCGAGAATATTAATTAAATTTAATAAATTTATAATGTGTAATAGGCTCTAAAATAATTATATAACAATACCGGAAGTTAGAATAACAAAAATCATCAAACAGATTTCACGTAAAGAAAGGTTTACGTTCTTTCCTTGCACTTTTTAAAATTTATGCTTGTATTCAGCAAGCTTTGAAAACTTGGAAAAAGAAATGATTTAATACGGAAGTAATGAATGACAACATAACATAGATCTCATATTACAATTCGGAGATGATCAGATACTTCTGGCTCAAGACTATGCAGATATAGAAATACATGACAAGAAAATTGATGGAGAAATACGAAAAAAAATGCTGATTACAAATAAACTAATGCTAATAAAATGCAACACACATAATTAGAAGAAGCCAAAAGGCGCATTGATATTTATGAAGTTACATATTTTGGAGCTGAAATTACAAAAGAAGGAAACAAAGGGAATATTAAGGGTCGATCTGCAGTATCAGTGCTGAACGTAATTTTGTTTTGTAGTTGTATAAACTTGGTAAATAGCTGTTTCGAACATTTGACTAAACAATAAAAAAAAAAAACAAAATAAAGAAACTAAAATCCATATTTTTTTTATAAATCAATAACTTACGGTACAGAAACATGGAATATGAATGTAAAATTAAAATAAAATTAAAATAAAAATTTTTTTAAAGTCATGATGTTCTAAACAGAAAAGAAAAGATAACTTACAATAAGAGAAAAGGTTTTAAAAAGTCAATAAGAAAAAGGTTAATTAAAAAATGTTTTTTTTTTTTTCGTTGTTGGTAAATAGCATCTATTAGATGCTTTAAACAGATGGAGTTACTTGTCAACAATGTGACGCTGAAACGTGTGTTCAGGTTACTGCCCTGATGTATTTTTTTATAATTTGTGATGATTAGTCAATTAATATTAACCCGGCACACTCACAAAATTCATACAAATTTCCAGATAGACAAAATCTTGAAAAATTCACCGAGAGCCGAGGGAACTACTTACCAACAGACCACAGGCAGTCTTTAAAAATGGTTTTGAACTAGTAAACAATACAATGGTTTGAATATGTAAAACGGATGGATGCAACATATAGGTTACCAAGGAGGAGATTAGAATGGGTTCAAACTGGAAAGAAAATAAAAATAAAATACAAAAAATGGCTGGAGGATGTTATTTACATGGCGGAAGCGAGGTGATTACTCGATGGTGACTGGGAAGATAGAAATGGAGGAAGGAAATTTGAATTGTATAAAAAATTGGGCACAGAAAGATTTATTTATATTTTAAACCTATATGTTATTCTACTACAGAGCGTCCCAGCGAAGTTTGTGCCAGCCGCGCGCCGTTGGACATTCACTCACCAAGCGAACGAATCCCGCCCAAGTCCAACGGTGCGCAGCTGGCAAAAATCTCGCTGGGACGATCTGTATATCTCTGACACGTGATTAGGAAACTGAAGAATATTGTCTGTAAGGAGTACCTTTAATATATCGAATTATGAAAAATAACTGAATAGAGAACGGAATTAAAATGGAGGATAAATCAAAGTCATAACAAATGTTAACATACAGGGACATCATTTTATTTTTACTAACATTTTTAATATTAACCTGTCTATACCTTTAGAGAACGGAAAACAGCTTGCTCCCCCTCCAAGACTGGAGTTCGATGATATTTAAAACACAAATCACTCTACTACGTATAGGAAGGAAGAAAAGTAGTTCATCCATTTACGTAAACTAGGAAATATCGCGATTTTGAGTTTGATAATTTTTAATCAAAGTACAGTACTGTATTAAGAATAAGTGTTTTTACTCAAAGTGAGTTATCCAGGAACGTATTCATTATGCAGTGTTACTGTTGTTAGCGTACAATATAGAGAAAGAAGTTAAATTGAAAAATAATCATAATAGAATATGAAAACGTTCATTTGATACAGGAGTTCTTTTGTGCATATTATCGCACTAAAAATCTAATTTTGCCAGGTTGTCTAGTAACTCATGTTGAAATAAAATCTACGTACGTTCTTCACTTCTGCCCGGAAAATATAAAATTTCAGACATGCTATCTACTGTCCGTCCAAGTGGTTATGCCGCAGGATTGTAGAAAGGGAGAAATCACGTGACAGTTAATTACTTAACGAGGCCCTTTTATTTGTTAAATTAAACAGCTGTATAATATTACGTAAACGTCCAACTAAGAGAAATTAATGTTTTCAGAAAAGAGCTAAGACAGCCCAGCTTTTACAGAGGGGCGAGCAAAGCAGGTGGGGGAAATCGGGATGCGACTAGGCAAACGGACAGTATTGCGAAAATATGATTCAATATTGAAAGCTCTTTCGTCACTGGAAAAAAATATTTCTGGAAACTATACTCAGTAAATATTGCTTACTATCTGCGGTCTTCTCTGGAGTTGGAACTTATTAAAAGGGGTGGATGAAGTACATTAAAAACTCAGGTACAATAAAAATTGAAGTAAAAATAAAATGATGTCCCGTATAAACCTAATATACAAATATCTGTCGACTAAAAATACTGTATTCAATTTACTCCTTCATAAAGCAGCAATGAGCCTTACGGCTTAAGGCTAAACTTTACAGGCTTTCACTTTCTTGTTATGCGAAGTACAGGCAACGTATTGTGACGGTGCAAAAATCATTTTGAGGTTGTCTTAGAAAATCCTCGTTCGACCGGTTTGGTTTATGGTAATGGAACATGAGCAATACGAAAAGCAGGTGACAGCTGGAGAAGTTAGAGAAGAACTGTAGGAAGCACGTTGCAGAATTATAGATGGAATTAAGATATATTACAAGAACTGCAAAGGTAATCTTTAATTCACTGCAATTAAATTACAGAAGAAATAGAAAAAAAAACATTAAATTACGTAATATATATTCTCTTTGACTATTAAAATGGATGAAGGTACGTAGATGTCGACCACAAACAGTCATAAAATGTTTACTCCCATTCCTACTTTAACAATATTATTTACTATTTTTATGAATTTGTTATACACAATTTATGGCCGGTTTCTCGAAAAAATTAAGTATTCGTTAAAGATAATGGGTCTGTAAGTATTATAAATGAGTTTATCTAACATTCAATATGCCTAATGTTTCCTTACATCATTCACTGTTTTAATCTCTCGATGTTGCTGAGTTACGAAATCCGCAACTCTTCTTACATGCGCAGAGCTATCGAAATAATGCATTGACCTTCAGTTTTAAGTTGTTTTCATTGAAATAACAAAGCCTACTACATATTATATTGAATATACTGCATTTGTATTACTAGATACGGCGACTAAGATGAATATTGCAGTACAGCAATATTATAATAAGTTCACCCTCTTCAGATGAAGAAGTATTCAACAATCTGTAGCCTATACAACATTAATAGATGAAGAACGTACAAAAATCGGATTTATTTCTTTACAAAATATAGCTGAGCATTCCAGGATACAAAAACAAAATAATTTATCACTAGAGCCGGATGTTTAATTTATAAAAAGTAATTGTAAAAATGTAAAAATAGTCATGGCATTTATTATTCAAAACAGACAGAAATAGACAAATTTAATCATCCTATATGGTATACTTTATTTTTTTCATGGATGCAGTTTCAGGAAAGAATTTTATTTAAAACAGACCTTCTACTGCCCCCTATAATTGATTGTCATAAATAAAGTCTTCCTTCCTGTGACGGAAAAATAGAATCACAATCCTTGAAAATTGACATTTATCAAATTCATGGAAACAGATCAAAAATAGACAAACATTTAAGGTCAAACTATCAATGTTGGGATGAGGGGACTCATTTTCCTAGGAAGTTATATGTCACAAACAAGATGTTTTAAAATAAGGTTGTCAACTGTCACAAGATGCTTTTTCAACTGTCAGAGAGAACGTTTTTCATGGTGGAAAAAGATCTTTCTACTTCTACTGAAGTGGTTGGAGCAAACTTAAAACAAGGACTGTCTCTACTTTCTTTCAGAGATCGGGCAAAACCGACTGTGTGTCGTCTCAAAAAGTACGCGTGACTTGTGCGTGCAAGCAACAACAGTAATTGGACCTGGAGACTTGCTTTTAATACTTCTCTCATCCCATTTCTTTCGCTGGTAAACCCCGAAGTGACCTGAGAACTGAGGATTATACTGTCCAAACATCTTTGTTAAGTGACATAAGAGGTGGAATCGGTAGGGGAGAAAAGTTTACAACTTCTTGGAAACATATGTATTGCTGGAGAATAAGATTCTCAGCAAATATTTGTGTGAGGTGAACATATATTTTTAATTTGTACAACCGTTGTTTTTTGTTTTTTATATCATTTATGTGCGGTTTATTTTAAATGCATTAAAAATATAGAAAATGTACAATAACGACGTAAAAAGGCTAAAAAAAGACATTTAACCTTAAAATAGGCAACGGGAACTAAAACAGGCAAAATAAAAATTGGGCATATGAATAGAAGTCATTAAATGATTTATAAATCATTTGCAACAAATTAATGTACAATTAGTAACTTAAGAGATTATGAAAAAGGTGCATATCCTGAAAGTTCTCTGCAATAAACAATGACAGACTACTTGTTCAGAGAGTAGAGGTAGTAGGCCTACTTTGCAGTGTTTGCAGGTCATCATGCTTTCCTCCCACCATACATCTCCACAACTTATCAGATACTGCGTAGATGTGTATAATGATGAAGTGCAAACTACAAAATACAAGGGGCCGTCAATTTATCATGTTTTCCGACCATCTCTTTTCGGTATTGATCCGTGGGAATCCAGGGCGCCATCTGTGATCGATTTGTTGTTAGTTTGTTCGGAGGTACGTAACACACTTGCTTGTCTGCTCATTTTGTTCACTTCGTGACATAATTGAAAGCGAAGGCCATCACTACAGCAAAACAAGTTTCATGACGTTACATGTCTAATACGGGCTCAGTGCAGGCCGTGCTTTCTACCGAGCATGTGCAGTACCTAGTTGTAAGTTACGTCAGCTGTCATTTACAAAGAAATAAAATGTAGTTTTCGAACCTGTTCCATACCCCGATATTATGACTGGTTTTTCCACGACTATCGTCGGTCTGTCCCAGTAGGCCTATAGCAAGATAGATTAGATTACATTATAAATGAGAAATATCCTAAGTTTCGGTGTTGTGTATCAGTACTATAACCAGAAAAGCAGAATTTATCTGTTGGTTCCGTTATAGTAGCCACAATTTCATCGTATCATCACAGTCTAGTATATAAATTACAGTCACGAAGCTCAATACGTAGTAAATACGCATCCATAGATAGTTGCTAATCACTAGGATCGCTAATATCGCCTCAATGCGAAATAGTACCGGCATAGTCTATTGTTCCTAGCACCCTCACAACTCAAGCTTCGAGACTGTGTATACTAGACTGTGGTATCATCGGCTCTTTATATTATCAGGCAGTACATCTCACTTGACGATATGTGTCAGAGGAAGAACAATTATTGTTTGTATGCATTTGAAGTCTGACTAGTGTAATATGTAGCTAATCGGCAATGGAGGAGGAAAGGAACTGGCCACCCTACCCCATTATCTCCTGGCCTAGTTGTCTCATAAGTGGTGCCTTCTTGGCATCACTTGTGAGGTTCAGACCTGTCTTCGGACATTTGACTAAACAACAACATCGGCTCTTGAGGTCTGCATGCGCTGCAATTTTTTTCGAAACCCGACCCGGCACGTTCACTTGTGAACCCGAACCCGAACCCGAATCCTACTGGAGGCCGAGATTGTTTTCAAATGTACTAGAGTACTAGACTTTCGCTAATCTGATCCTCAGTAATCCGGCCTTTCATTACCCAGCCTCCTTCTAGTGTACTTCTTGTCCAGTGTTATCAAACTGTATGTAATTCCACAAAATGTGTGGAATTTTTATTTCTGTGTAACATGCTGTGTGAAATGATTGGCTGTGTGGATTTTGTGTGAATTCTCACAGCTAGGCACACTAAATTTTTTAGTTAATTAAAACAAAAAAATATGTACAGTAGTGACAAAAAAACCGGACCGACCCTTGTAGCTGATTTCAGAGCCTTATTCACTCCAGAGAATGATAGACTGGTAACTAAGACTTTCGTGGTTCGAATTATGCCTGGGAAGTAAACTTTTTTTTTTTGTTCCTTATTCAAATTTATTCCAAATACTTTTCGATTGCGACGATATTTTACCAGAAAATGAATTTTAACAGTTTATTTTCTAATGGCTTTCGAAATGGGCTACGTCAGCAGTCGAAACTACAACAATTTCAATAGATTACTCGCTATCTTGTGAATGCGAGCGTGGCATGCGCAATGGCTCATTTCGGGGACCGTTCTTTTTGCCACTATTGTACATAAAAATACCGGAATAGTTAACTCTCGAGTCATGAGTGGATTATCTAAACCGCCCTTAATCTGTAGGGGTAGTTCGAGTTTTATCATTCTGTTTGAAGATTTTTTACTCTTTCTTAATAGACTCTCTCCTGGGCTTTCAAAGTTTTGAGTGACAAGGAAATACTGGGCACCGGTCAAGAACGCTGCTGACACCTACTTGACAATGAACTTGAGGGGGATGGTGTCGGCTTGGAGAATAAATTTTTACCGCTATGGACAATGAGCGTTCCCAGAAATGCATAAACGTTAATGGGATTGACGCCGAGCAGTGCGTCTTCTATATAGCATTATGATGTTATTCACTCAAAACAACTGACTGAAATTGCATTGTTGAAAACATTTTCGCTGGACAATATGCGAAATGTGGGGTTGAACAAACGACAGCGTGGCGTGAAAAACACATGCAAATGAACCGCCAAAAACTAAGCCAAATACGAAAATGAGTACACTAGAACGAGTGCAAGAATACAGTCAGGATAAACACACATTTTCTAATTCCTTTTCTACAGTTCAGTTGCAACGTGTCAACAATTTAGTGAATGTTCTTATTAGAGATGGGTAAAAATAGCTTGAACAGTTTTTTTTAACTGTTTCACAATTATTGAAACTGTTCCAGTACGAAACAGTTTCATGAAATAACCTGTTCCAACTGTTCCAAAGAGTGTTACACTGCTCCAGTGATCACTTCAACTTTCCACATGGTTCCAAGAGATAAACAGTTCAATTTCTAAACAGTTGCCTTCCTCTTTGCTGTTTGCAAAGGCCACGTTTAGCGCTATCATCAACCTCCAATCGAAAGTAGATATAATATAGATTTTCCACACGGCCTTCGTGCAACAGTATATAGTGCCACGCAATTTGTTTGTACGAATCAAATTCCCTAATAAATTCGATATTAAAATTATTAGCTGCCCATTGATGGAGAATATGTTTATGATGCCCTGACATGGTGTTAATTAATATACCCCAAAAACTATTATCTGATAATGTCTTATCGCTATTAAACTCTCCTAGAGTTATAGGTATGCGTTATTTTTACTAATATCGATTCATTTTTAATTGTAGTTATTTACTGTACTCTTTAACGGTAACCTACGAAAAAAGACTGACTTTCGTCGTCATAATACACTGAACAGCTGATCTTAGACGATTCAAGGGCATTGAAACATGTTCCTGAAACAGATGAGAAGTTGAAACAGTTGGAACACTTGGAACAGATGGCACTGATATTGTAAACATAATCTTATGAAACTGTTTCTTTGAAACTGTTATTTTAGAACAGTTTCGTTCATGAAACAGTTACAGTCGAAACTGTTTCTTAAAAAGAACAGTTTATCCCATCTCTAGTTCTTATACCGCCAACAATCAATGAATGCAATATCTGATCCGGTTGGTGTCAATGATTTGGAATTAAATTATATTTCATCATATAAATACTTGAAATAAAATGTACGAAAGTTCATCAAATACTTGAAAAGCAACTTACAATCAATCAATTTGTTTTGATGCGCTTCAATGTTATCATAAACCAATTGTTCCATTTTTTTAAATGAGAAGAGTACTGAATATAAAATGTTGCATTTATTTCTAATCTGCCATCTCCCACTGCACGCACATTAAAAAAAAATATTACTATTTTCTTTTTAATAAGAGTACTAGCACAACTTATGCAATATAGCTGCTACGTTTGATGTGGCGAATCGTTGTCTCATTGTTTAGTTATGTGTGAGAGCGGATGCGAGGAAATAGCATTCCCCTTACCTCAGACCCCTTGTACGTTGATTTGAATATCGAACAACACAAGAGTCGTCGCCAACTCTTTTAGGTCCGCAATTATTGTTTTAGGCTATCTAAGTAAAATGCACAAAGTAGGTTCGCGATACATCCAAATCTCACATGATATGATCCTGGGAATTGAACCTAAAAGTAGTTCTATAATGTAAAAGACATTGAATCTCTATACACGGCTAAACCGAATCACTTCTCCACAAGCCAATCACCATAAAATCCTAAAATATCTCGTAGATTAGATTATATTATTCTTTCAATTGGGAAGTTGTAAAAGCTATAAAACTGCTCGTATAATGTGAGATATCTAGGAGAAATTTGAATAAAAACATGATCTTTGAGAAGTAACAGTTTTAAGAAACAACTTTAAATAAACTCTTCAGCATCTTTAAATAACTTGAGCAAGTGAATGAAAACAGGTGCTACGTGTTATACAGTTGTTCGAAGCACCTAGTTTATTGAAACAGATGGTAATGAAAACATCACGAGTTACGGTAACTAGTGCTGATAGACTGACCCTCAAAAAGCTGTGTTGCCAAATTCCGTTCCACACACGAAAAATATGTCTTAGGTGAAAAGAAAGAGAATACAAATCTTTACATATCCTAACTCAATCAATAAATGAATCGAGAGACAGATACACCTGCTTAAATCACATTTTTTGGTCTTCGACTTAACTGAACGGATATACATAGAGAATTCTGAAACATGGGGTCAAAAAACAACGAGTATTCACCTAACAAAAAAAACTTGTCCACCGCTGTGGAGTAACGGTTAGCATGTGTGACCATGAAACGAAACGAAGTTGGAATCCTAGTTCGAAAAAGTTGCTTGGTTGTGGTTTTTCCAGGGTTTTTCCTCAACCTAACAAGAAAAAGTCTGGGTAACTTTCGGCGCTGGACCCTGGACTCATTTACGCTTGCAATAAAACAAATTATGGTTTATTTAACGACGCTCGCAACTGCCGAGATTATATTAACGTCGTCGGTGTGCCGGAATTATTCCCCAGGAGTTCTTTTACATGCCAGTAAATCTACTGACATGATCTTGTCGCATTTAAGCACACTCAAATGCCATCAACCTGGGCCGGATCGAACCCGCAACCTCGAGCACAGAAGGCCAGCGCATAGTTTACCAACTGCGATACCGATGCCGACTGGGCTGTCTTAGCTCTTATCGTCTTCATTTCACTCAGACGATAGATAACCATCACAGCTGAAAAGGCGTCGTAAAATAAAGCAATTAAAAATAGAATTCTATATTGATTAATTAATATCCGGTACCTTTCTCTCAAAACTTGATTAACTCGTTCTAGCTGTTGAGAATAAAGATCCGCATCGACTGCACGTCCATCTGGAACAAATTTATAGTGAATCACACCTTCAAAATTCCACCAGACACATAACATTACTTTGGGACCGAACCGATTTTGTTTAACGACGACTTTGATAGATTAACGGGCATTTTGCGGTAAATATCCAATTTTCATCACTTCATTCTCAAAGTTTTCCTGATAAATCTATCATCCATAGGATTAGCGATAAGCAGCCAACAGATATCCACTCTGCGTTGAGTCTGTTCAGGTGTCAATTCATGAGATACAATCTACAACTCCTGTATAATTTTCTAAGCGTTTTAATATGGCAATGCATTCTATCCTTGACTACCTACGAATAGTCTACCTTTTTGTGAGTTTTCTTCCAAAACTCTGTGTGTAGTCTAAATATCCCACATCTTAGGTCTTCCAGTACGTTGTAAATCTTTAATGCTTCTTTCTCCATTGTTTGAACTCTGAAACCATCGTTGTGCTACCAGTTCACTAACAACACCTTCACCCTCGATTTTACATATTTTTCGAGACGCGGCACCAGCAGCAGCTTCATAATCTTGTTTCCAGTAGTATTTTAGAAGGAATCTAATCTCAAAATGTATCACCCACACAGTATAGACCTATTCTTTGTATTAACAATTGAGGACTGAAACATGCTCACAATACGCTATAATAACCATAGCGTTCTGTAAAATAACATTGCCTAACTAAAGGAAATCATTAAAATCTTACGAAACACCAAAATTTATTAGAGTATTTTAAAAAAAGCATTGCTTATGACTAGAAAAGTTTTGTTTGAGTGGAAAATCGAGACTGAAAGTGCTAGAATACTGTATAAAAACACATATTGAACACTTTCTGAAAGAATTATTACAATCGGTTGGAATTTATAGATTTTATTAACGTTTAGGATTCTCAAACTATGCGTCGCAACGTCCTGGTGCGTTACCTGTCTTTATCTGGGGGCGTCGCGGCTATATGGGGAAACTAAAATCTATGAGTATAGGGTATAATGTGTATAATGAAGTACAATATGCAAATTTTCAGTACGTGTACATATTTATTTGTATCTTTAAATTTAAAAGAATACAAGCTAGCAATGTAAAATACTATTTTCTTAAAAAAATCATCGTCATCTTCTTCTTCTTCTTAATTAGTACTACAGCCCAAAAGAGCCTTGACTTCATTAATGATCCTCTTCCATCCTTCACGATCCTCAGCCTGCTTCATCCAATTCCGGATTCCAAACCTCGCCAAATCACATTCCACACAATCCATCCAACGCGATCGTGGTCTTCCTCTCAACCTTGTTCCTTCTATTTTTTCTGTGGTAACCATCTTAGCCTTTCTAAGGTTCTCAATACGTCCAACATATCCCAACCATCTCAATCTAGATGTTCTAATGAAGGATTCAATATCTGGTCCTTTAAACATATCGTACAGCTCCTTGTTGTATCTGATTCTCCATGCATTGCCCATCTGTACACCTCTGAAAATTCTTCTCAGTATCTTTCTTTCGAAAATTGCTATTTGTGTACATGTTTCCCTTTTTAATGTCCATGATTCTGAGCCGTATGTTGCCACTGGTCTAATTAGAGTCTTGTATATGTTCAGTTTGATTTCTCTGGTTACTATTGTGCTATAAAGCACGGGTAAAAGCGCGTAGTAGGCTCTATTGGCCAAATTAATTCTTCTCTGAATTTCATCTTTTAATTCATTATTATATCTTAATAACGAACCAAGATATACAAATTCTTGAGCTTTCTCAAACATACTGTATATCCTCCAATTTGAATTTCATTCCTGTTGTTGTTTGTATTATTCTGAGGTTCATAGCTTCTAGAAATTTCCATGTACCTAGATTTTTGACATTGATCTTGAATCCCAGGGCCTTAATTTGCGCATCTAATGCTATTAATGTTTCCTCTACATCTTTTAATCTTCTCCCAGTAATGACAACATCATCGGCAAAAGCTAGAATTTGGCTACACTTATTATGAATATGGATCCTTTTGTTTATATTTTCCCCTTTTGAATTGCTATTTCTAGCGCCATGTTAAATAATAATGGGGCCATGGCATCACCTTGTCTTATCCCCCTCTCCAGTTTACTTTTATTAGACACATGTTTTCCTCTTTTAATAGTAGTCTGAGGTTCGTTATATAACATCTTACACAGTTCCATTCACCAAATCGAAATTCAATTTTTTTTGGTACAGGGGCTGAAGGTGTCATAAAGAAAATTTGACCTATGAAGGAGACATTGGTCAAAATGTTTGAGAACTTGTGACTATGAGACGACCTAATAATAGCAAATCTATGTGAAAACAAATATTGATTTTATATCTTTTAACTTTGCACCATACTAATAAATGTTTGTTCTTAATGTAGGCTATGTTAAGTAATGCTTAAGAAATTTTGAAAATAGGTCACCAGTTAATGCTACATTCTGTGATCTCACAAAGCGTTCGATTGTGTTGATCATAATTTAATTTTATCAAAATTAGAATTTTATGGGATTCGAGGGAACACACTAAATATTTTAAAAGAACCTATCTTCATAGCAGAAGTCAATTAGTTGCTTAGGTGAAAATTGGTCAAGTCTCACCATTACACATTTTGGGGTTTCACAAGGCTCAATAATTGGTCCTCTATTATTCTTAATAGCAATAAATGACCTTCCAGAATTCATTAAAGCAATAACAATTATTGTATGCAGATGACACTACTTTCATTTATGTTCTTCCTCTGAGATTAAATCAATTACATGCTCTCAACAATGAAAGGGACTCCTCACAAATAGCTTTATGGTTTGAATCTAATGGTTTCTTGCTTTATCAAGAAGAAACTATCAACATAATATTCAGCCTAAATTATCTAATAAATAAGGACAACAGACTCAACTACACAAAATTTCTAGGACTTTTTATAGACTCCAGTTTAACATGGGATAAGCACATCGAATACATATGCACAAAGCTATCAAGAGTTTTATATTTGTTAAAGAAATTAACGACTTCCGTTTCTCAAAATTATTTAAGATGTGCCTATTTTTCTTTCTTTCAGTCGATAATCCGATATGCCCTAATTTTCTGGGGAAATGGAACCAAAATTGGAAGCGTGTTGATTTTACAAAAGAAAGCCATTAGAATTTTATGTAAATCAAACTATCTGGAACATTGTCGGCCACTTTTCAGAAAATCACAGATTTTAACAATCATAAATTTATATGATCTAGTACTTTACACTCGACAAAATATCGACAATTACTCATTAGTGGCCCATACTAATACATGATCATGAAATTAGAAACAGTGAAAAAATTAATATTCCATATTTTAGATTACACAAGAGCAACACAAACTTTTAATTATGGGGATAAAATTATATAATAAGCTCCCAGTCAATATTATAAATCACCAATCAATAGCTTCAAAACTATATTTTACAATTGGTTATTAAATAATCCTTTCTATTCTATTACTGAGTTTTCCAACACAAATTTGTATAAAATTGCATTTTAATAAATAAGTTTAATTCCAATGTAGTAGGTTTTCTTTAATCTAAAAGTTTCAAATTACTTCAGGTTTTCATTGTATTATTTAAATTTTACTGTGTCTTATATTAATGTTTTTAAAATGTTATATGTTTCTCAATGTATTCTGACGAAGCCTAAAACTGTATGTCTAATGGCCAAATAAATTGAATTGAATTGAATTGAATTGAATAGAAGTAGTATGTCTCAGTGGTTAAAATTTGTGTAATTTAAACTATTTGAATACAGGCCTATGATTTATTTTCTGGGGTAGAATAGTACTCCACGTGGTAATGTATTTTATTGAACACACACACACATAACACACACACACACACACACACACACATACAGTTTGGGATAAGAAATATTAACTGGATCAGTGCTCTGCTATGAAGTGTGTTGTGTCCTGGTTGGAAACTGTGACTCCACCATTACAGAATAATGATACATATTAAGGACTGGACAACCCTGATGGAAGATCCCGTTGTCATGTGACGTAACTGTGTCGCGAAACTGAACTGTTCAATACGGTGCCGTGCAAACCTGCAACAGGCTCCACTAGCCCCGGCGAGTTCTTCAAAAATAAAACAATAAAAATTGGAATTTGTCAAAGCGTTCTCCTCTGTGGGCGGAGATTAAATAATAATAATAATAATAATAATAATAATAATAATAATAATAATAATAATAATAATTACTGGCTTTTAAGGAACCCAGAGGTTCATTGCCGCCCTCACATAAGCCCGCCATTGGTCCCTATCCTGAGAAAGATTAATCCAGTCTCTATCATCATATCCCACCTCCCTCAAATCCATTTTAATATTATCTTCCATCTACGTCTCGGTCTCCCTAAAGGTATTTTTCCCTCCGTCCTCCCAACTAACATTCTATATGCATTTCTGGATTCGCTCATACGTGCTACATGCCCTGCCCATCTCAAACGTCTGGATTTAATGTTCCTAATTATGTCAGGTGAAGAATACAATGCGTGCAGTTCTGTGTTGTGTAACTTTCTCCATTCTCCTGTAACTTCATCCCTTTTAGCCCCAAATATTTTCCTAAGCACCTTATTCTCAAACACCCTTAACCTATGTTCCTCTCTCAAAGTGAGGGTCCAAGTTTCACAGCCATACAGAACAACCGGTAATATAACTGTTTTATAAATTCTAACTTTCAGATTTTTGACAGCAGACTAGATGACAAATTCTTCTCAACCGAATAATAACAGGCATTTCCCATATTTATTCTGTGTTTATTTTCCTCCTGAGTATCATTTATATTTGTTACTGTTGCTCCAAGATATTTTAACTTCTTCACCTTTTCAAAAGATAAATCTCCAACTTTTATATTTCCATTTCGTACAACATTCTCGTCACGAGACATAATCACATACTTGGTATTTTCAGGATTTACTTCCAAACCTCTTTACTTGCTTCAGTAAAATTCTCGTGTTTTCCCTAATCGTTTGTGGATTTTCTCATACCATATTCACGTCATCCGCATAGACAAGCAGCTGATGTAACCCGTTCAATTCCAAACCCTCTCTGTTATCCTGAACTTTCCTAATGTCATACTCTATAGCAAAGTTAAAAGTAAAGGTCATAGTGCATCTCCTTGCTTTAGCCCATAACAACAACAACTACAATAATAATAATAATAATAATAATAATAATAATAATAATAATAATAATAATAATAATAATAATAATAAAGAATCTATGTTATCTTGTTTAGTATACAAATACCGAAAAATAAAAGCAATTTAGAAGCCTAAATAACAGAAATATATACTTCAGTCATTTCCACTGAGGCAAAGAAGACAGTTTTAGGAAGAGTTAAGCAAGTTAAAGAAGAAGAAGAAGAAACGGAATGAAAATAAGATAAGAAAGAAGACAAACCGAAGGGAAAAACGAGTTAAATGTAGGAAAAGAAAAATATGAAAGGAAAAATATCATTCAGGCAGAAAATATTCGTAGTAGACTTGCTATGAAAACTAGCGAAAGTCGTAATCAATATTGCCGGTGTTCTAAAACTGACACAGAACTATATCTCAGGACATAAATATTAGAAGAGTAAAAAAAAAAAAAGTTTGTTCTCCCTCCATGCGAAGAGTATGAACAGCTGGTAGTGAACATTTAATATTCTGGAAGCAAAACAATTTTCTCAAGTGAGCTACATTATACTCCTTTTTTAGTATGAGAAGTTCAGAAGCAGTTGTCAACATGGTCATAATAGAAGCTGCGTAGGATGGAGAACTAACTCGTGGGACAAATAAACACCAAGTTGAACTCACAGTCACAAGTAAAAACTATTATATGCCCGAAGGACGCATAACTCTGTGCATCCATTTACAGCTATGACGTCATTTTTTAAATTGTAAGTACATGATTAGAAAATACATTAACGAAACGTATTTGGTGCAGTACTTTCGCCGGCTGTGATTTGGGGTTTTTAGTGTTACGTATAAGTCACAACCGTGACGTTATATTTCGCCTAAAGCAGCGTTTCTCAAACTGTGGTCCGCGAGAATAAAATATATTGATGCAGCCGAGCGTAACTAGAACGCCATGACCGCACTACTGGTAGAAAAGATGGGTGGGATAAGAAGGGGTAGTTAAGGCAGTCGCTTTGAGGAGCTACAGTTCTGCAGGTGTACCCTAATTAAATTAGATTCCCAAACATTTTACGCTGGAGAAATGTGGCGCAAGGTCTGTCAAATGTGGTACATCCCTTTTACGAGGATGTGAAAATGGCAGCTATCTGAACGTGCGAAGATTAATAATGGACAAACATTTTTCCCCCCAACTCCACGATTCAATACCAGCCAGACGCTTCTCAGCTGTTTCCGCCAGTCCGTTGCCAGGCAACGTAATTGTGACCAACAATTGCTGTGACGTCAGCCACAGATGAGCCAAAGTCTGACCGCTGTCGCTGCGTCAGGCTGCATGACGCGCCGCGTCGGCTCACGGTCAACCTAGCTGTTTATGGATAAATTAAGAATCAGTTTCATGTATCACAACACGCTCAAGTTCACGACTTCTAAAATTAATAATTTATTACCTCGGTTTAATTCACAAGAATCAATACTTAACTCAACAACTATGATTAAGTTTGTGGGAAGTGAATTGAAGGATTCAGAGCCATAGTGGGCCAAGCGCCATTTATTAAAAACGGAGAAAGCAAGGGTTAAAGTTAAGTGAATACCATAGTTTAATGAAGATTGACATAACATTTAGTTTTAATGTGTATACTTTATATTACTTGCTATATGTTTCCATTGAATAATAATAATAATAATAATAATAATAATAATAATAATAATAATAATAATAATAATAATAATAATAATAATGGCTTTATTTAACCTGGCAGAGTTAAGGCCGTAAGGCCTTCTCTTACACTCAACTAGGATTAGAACTTGCTTACACAGTTGAACATAAAACTGGATCGGAATTAAGTAATTACATATTGATACAATTTAGGTACATAATGAGATCAAAAGAGGTAGTTACATAAAATTTACCTCATAAAATAAAAATAAACATAGTTGAATACATATTAATGTTGTTAGAATCAAATACGAATCATATAAAAACAGACGCCGATAATTCAATAAAAAATGTACAAAGTAAAAATAAAAATAAACACATCAGTATACATATTAGTATTAGATTACAATTAAGTAGGATTTACATAATTAAACCAGAAACCGACAATTGAATAAAATGTACACAAAAAATAGATTAATAATAAAAAACAACAACACAGTGGGATACATATTGGCGTTAAATGATAAATAAACACGATTTAGATAATAAAAATAAGAAACAATAAATAAATAAATAAAAATAAATACAGTGGAACACATTCCATTAAATATCTGCAACACGTTAGGTCTGGCAACTCATCATAAGATATTTTTCTGATTTACATTTAAAGGAAATTAAAGTTCGGCAGCCCTTGACTTCAGGCGGCAGAGAATTCTAGTGACGAGAAGTAGCAACAGTGAAAGATGAAGAATAAAGAGATAATGTGTGCAGTGGTATTTCTAGCGTGTTATCATATTGTGATCGAGTATTTAAGTTATGATACCGAGAAAGACTGTGGAATCGGACAGATAAGTAAGAGGGAGTAGAGGTGTGCAAAATTCGGTATAAGATGGTAATAACTTCATTTTAACCCTTATTTTCTACGGTTTTAGTAAATGGCGCTTGGCCCACTATGGTTCTGAACCCTTCAATTTTTCTTTCATCGATAAGGTTATACGATTCTACTGATATCGTATAGCTACGATATATCACGGCTTATCTTCACAATACTCTCACCAAAATGTCCTCATAATTTCTATAAAACGTTTTATGATGACATATACATTCACCGTAAAAAATGCATGTTTTATAAATTTTATTCCTCCATATCCTTAACCCCATGGGAAGAGTAACAATAGGAGGAAGAAAAATAAACTGCGTATGAAGGGTTCAGAACCATAGTGGGCCAAGTGTCATTTACTAAAACCGTAGAAAACAAGGGTTAAAATGAAGTTATTACCATAATTCAATGGAAACATATAGCAAGTAATATAAAGTATACATATTAAAACTAAATGATATATCAATCTTTTAAACTATGGTATTCACTTAACTTTAACCCTTGCTTTCTCCGTTTTTAATAAATGGCGCTTGGCCCAGTATGGTTTTGAACCATTCATATGATTTCCGATGAATGGCATTGTTAGCAGAAGAGGAGATGTTTCTAAGGGATATACTACTGGAGCTCAATTACAGTTGTGAGCAGTATGGGATGAAGATAAATGCAAACAAGATGAACACCATGGTCATAGAAAGAAAAGTAAAGAAGTAATCTTGCAAATTCTAAATGGGCAGTAGAGCAAGTGGACAGCTTCAAATACTTGGAATGCACTATAAGCAGTAACATGAGCTGCTTCAGGAAGTCACAACAAGAAGAGTAATGGCAAAGGTAATTTTCAATAGAAAAAAGTATCTTTTTGCGGACCTCTGGAAAAAGAACTAAGGAAGAGACTAGTGAAATACTTTGTGTAGAGTGTAACATTGCATGGAGCAGAAACATGGACATTACGACGAAGTGAATAGAAACGACTATGGTCCGTCCCAGAAATCTGTGGAGTAAAAGACGAAACAACACCTCTGCGCAAGTGGTGCATGGAGGACTAGGGCCAATGACTGTTCTGGGGGAGGTTTTGCTTCAATGAAGCGAGCAATAGCTTGCAGGAGGGGATAATTTCTATCTGAACTGTACCTTCTACCATGAGCATCTTACTCCTTAGCGGACTCGAGCTGATGCTGCCCGCAATACACTCCGACACGGATAGACTCCGCCCCCATATGCGCGAAGTTACTCCACAGATTCCTGGGACTGACCATGGAAGCATTTGAAATGTGGAATGGAGAAGGATGGAGCGTGTGAAATGGACACACAGAATAAGAAACGAAGCTGTGTTGAAAAGAGTGGGTGAAGAAAGAATAATGCTGAAACTGATCAGGAAGAGAAAAAGAAATTGGCTGTATCACTGGCTGATAAGAAAATGCCACTTGAAGGATGCAATGGAAGGAATGGTGAACGGGAGAAGAGTTCGGAGCAGAAGAAATCAGATAATAGACGACAATAAGATATATGGAACATATGTTGAGTTTAAGAGGAAGGCATAAAATTGAAAAGACTGGAGAATGGTGGGTTTGTAGTGAAAGACCTGACCTTGGGCAAACACTATGAATGATGAATCCTTAATCCCTATTCTGATGAAATTTTATGTCCTTAATGTAATGTCTGAAAATTGCTCTTCAATCTGAAAGAACAAAATATTTGACTACATAATAAGTTTTGGAATTGCGATTTTTTTCTTGAAGGTAAGGTTCATATTAACAAACCCTAGCTCGATGGTTACAATATCTACACTGCAGGAGGAAAGCAATCATATATATACATTTCTCATTAAAAATATATAGACTGAACTGTACGTAATGCCATTAATTTCAGAAGGCTATTCTTTGAGAAATTTCAAACAAAAAGATCAAATATAATTTTGCTCGTCTTTGCTTCCTTTTAGAGATAAAAATTATTTTATATTACATATTTCATAGCATGTATCGGGAAAGCCATTGATTGAATTTCCAATATGCTCAGTCAATTTAAGAAAGCAGTGTATTATGTTAAAGACTGAAAGAAATTTAGTATTTTCCTTTAAATGTGCAGAAACTTGATCCTAACAAATGTAACTTTTCGTTCTGAAAAGGAATTTTAAAAACTTACATTTGTTCGAATCAAATTTCTGCACATCTAAAGGACAAAATTAAAATTAGCTCGATCATTTATCAACAGTAATGTCATCTAGAGGTTTTGATTTATCTAGAGAAAATCAAAACTCGAGTGGGATTTAATTGACTATTACACGATTAGAAGAAAGTATATAAAGATTATAAGTAACAAAGTACTCCAATACAATAAAATATTAATTGACTTACGAAGATAAACCTGTCTTCAAATGTATTATTGCACCATTACGCTAGATGGCAGTTGTGCCAACTATGGAATCTTCATTGAACTCTGTAGACGGTTACTAGTCAAGAAAGCTTTGTTGATTCAGTTTCATTTTTATTGAGACAGTTGCATTCCACTTCAATTATCCGAATCCCAGTAATCAACGTCACTTGACAGATGATTTTCAATAAATCTTAATATTAAACACTCTCTGATACGTGACTATCCATAATATCATATAGAAGAAGCTATAACATAACCTAACTAATATACACAAGTGTTAGAAAAGTTTTAATTAACGACGACGACATAAAAAATAAACATGAATAATTTTAAAAGGAATAATTATTGAATGTACAATTTTCAAATTTGAATGTGGTTGGTGGTTCAATTGATATTATATTGACGTGTGCGTAATAGAAGTGGAACTCGTTGATTTAGGCCTACATGGTGTATTTAACCTATTCAAGATTTCCGAATGGTGCTCTTCATTTATTTGTAAATCGGATTTCAGGTGATGGATAGGTATGATCAGTGATTTTTATTAATTCTTGTTCTTGAATGCCAATGCGAGTCATATTTGAAAGTGCTGTGCATCGACTGGAGTGGTTTGTAATTGTATATATATTTTTGACGTCCAGACCAGCGCAGTTTCAAATGTTGGCAAACAAAGAAACAAATGCTAGGGTCGCGATAAAATTAAACAAATGCTAGGGACGCGATAAAATTAAACAAATGCTAGGGACGCGATAAAATTGTGCGATAAGCAGCCATGATTGGTCGAAATACGTCCTTTCGTACCGTTTTATTGGTCAAAAGTAGTATGACGTAGTAAGAGTGTAATAGTCATCATAATACACTGCTCTCTTAAATTCACCGAGCATATTGAGAATTCAATCAATGGCTTTTCCAAAACACGCATTGATATGTTTTATATAAAACAATTTGTTATCTAGAAAAGGAAACAAAAACAAGCAAAATTGTATTAAAGCTTTTTGTATGAAATATCTCAAAGAATAACACCCTGAAATTAATTATATTACTTATGGTTCACCTTAAGTATATATTAGACTATGCTAAAGATGTGATAAAGATTGAGCTGCGGATTGTTGACCTTATTACGATAAAGAACCATGTATATTTTCATGCAATTATCTAAAAAATTGTGGAGCATATGATTTTAAAAGTTTTAAAGAGTACAGTTTTGAGAAAATGAATAATAAATTTATAGATTACTGGCTGGTATTCGCACGGCAGGACATTTTAATGCTTAGCCCGGTCAATTTTATAGATACCTTAAAATTCTTTCCAGGGATATAAAGGTAAAAATTCCTATTAAATTAATATAATGTAAGAAAAATAAAAAATATTTTTTTTTGCCCTCGAAGTTGTGTAACCTCTTTATGGATAATGACATCGAAATTAAGAATCAGTTTCATGTATCACTATATCGCAGTACGCTGAAGGAAGTCTAAACCTAAGAATTTATTACCTCGGTTCAATTGAGTAGAATCAATAACTCAACAACTATGATGAAGTTTGTCAGAAGTATACTTCGTATAAAAACTTCTCTCTCGTAAATTTATCTCCAGAATACCCTCACCAAAATGTTCTTACAATTCCTATAAAACTTTTTACAATGACTGTAGTTATCATTCTGGTCTCTTCAGCCATATTTGATTTAGCTACGAAGTAATAAACCAAGTAGAATCATGGGATATTATCGATGAATGATATAAAACTAAGCTAATTAGATATAACAAAAATGAACCAATAAACAGTAACAAAATATAACTTATATAGCTATAAAAAAATAAATTCAACTAAAATTACATAATTAAATATTCTGCTTTAATCGAATCCGTTGATTTTACTACAAATTACAGCCATTACTGTGCATATATTACACTACATTGATTTCAGATAATCATATAACTGTCTGACCCCGTTAATATGTTTTTTCTTTCTGATAGCTTTTCAACATTCTGTCGCAGTGGCTTAAATGGATAGCGCCTGCGCTTCTTAACGGAGCGTTCTGTGGTTCGATTCCAGATGTGGGAGAAAATTTATCTCCATTCCGCAGGACTGGGTGTTTGTGCTTTATCTTATACTTGTTATACGACGACTTCGCGGTGGCCCTGCATCGTGCTGACCACACGTTCAGGGAGACCCGCATTGTGAGAGAGTCTAGAATTGGTCCAAATACACCCTCCACTACGCCGCACTGGGTTGCATGTCAATGAAAGGTGGAGTTTAAATGATAAGGCAAAGAACAAGTAACTTTTCAACGAAGGGAATCGATCCCTGATGTTTTTGTAAAGGAAAAGTACACGTGGGACAGGTTTTATAAGAGTCCGTCATTCTCGTTCATCATTCCTCTATAATCTCTGTACCATGGTTTCATTGTCTTCAAGAAGCGCCTAAGAGTTAAAAAATGAAGTTAAATTTCCAAGAAACTTTTAATTTAACCTGTTCTTAAGTATAGATACAATATAACTAATAAAGATTATAAAAAGAAGTAGTCCTAAAGTTACAACCACAGTCTAGTATATACAGTCACGAAGCTTGTGTTGTAAGGGTGCTAGGAATAATAGACTGTGCCGGTACTATTTCGCATTGTCTATAATGGGGCGATATTAGCGATCCTAGTGGTTAGCAACTATCTATGGATACATATTTACTACGTATTGAGCTTCGTAACCGTATATATTGGACTGTTTACAACTATGTAATGCTTTTAACTTAACTTAATCCATACGCCTTGCTTTCTTCGTGGCTGCAATATTTTGTTTGAGTGTATATAATATTTAACTTACCATAACTAACAGCGAATGAGTCTTAACATCACAACTAGGCAACGCTGATTAAACGCGATTGGCTGTATTGTTCTGCGCGGCTTGAAAGCGGCGACCTCCATGAACTAATACTAAGTTGTAAGAAAAGGAGTATAGTGACAGACAAAAATTTCGCATTCTAAACTATATCTGATAGTATTTTGGGAACAAGGATTTTCATGTTTCACGATACACAGAATGCAATTAAAGCCAATAAATTTTCACGTTTCATAATGATTTGGTGAAATGTTCATATTCATAAAAATGTTCATATTTTTCATAGTTTGCACGATTCCTCCCCACCCCCAACTAATATTTCTATAACTACCACTGAACTCGGCTTTCCAGATGTTATGAGACAATAAATTGAGATGTTTTCCAGGGAACACTTGAAACACTTAAGCCACTCATTTCACCAGAATTCTGGAACTCCCAAGAAAAAATCTTTATTTCCCCTTGAGAGTAAACTCGTAGGTCAATGAATTTGAGAAGAATAAATAAAACAAACAAACAAACAAAAAAAAACAAAACAAAACAAACAAAGAAGATAAAAATAAGATAAAAATAAATAAATAAATAAATATATATAAATATATAAATAAATAATAAATATAAATAAATAAATAAATAAATAAATAAATAAATATATATAAATATATAAATAAATAAATAAATAAATAAATAAATAAATAAATAAATAAATAAAAAATAAATAAATATTCAATTCTAACTCTGCTCATTCTTTCGAATCCAGTGAAAGTTCCATCAGTGCTGCCATATCTACTACTATCCGTGCTAAAGTTTTTAAATTGATGTGCTATCGGCTTAAATTCTTTTCCTTTTTTGAAATTTAATGGATTTTTTTTTCATCGTAGCCTACAAAGCAGTATTAACTAACAGAAGGTGTAATCTTTTACCAGAAAATAATAGAAAAGTGTCTTATGTTATTGTAGCCAGTGGTAACCTAGCGAATGTAAGAATTTTTTCTGTTTCTCGCATTCAGATAAGGATTTGATGATGCTGAAATAGCCTATTTAATTATGCATATTTATTGTATTTTGGTATATAGCGTATTGTGTATAGCTGAAACTATTAACCTCTTAAAGCTTATAAACATATTGTTGTAAATCTTCTCCAAATGGTTAGGAACTAAAATATTTTAGCGTTGAAATATTTCATATTTTCATAATTTGCAAAATAAATTTCATATTTTGGCAAAATTTTTTTCATGTTGTAGCTCATAATATTACGTCACGTTCAAATTAAGTCTCAGGACTTATGCACGAAATTAGTATGTGAAGTTTCTACTGAATAGGAAAACACACTTTTTCCTCTCTCATTTTAATAAAATAATATAGCCTAATACTGTAAGAAATACATTCAGAAATCTTTACGTAAAATGAGCTTTAATTTCTTATTCTTTATATCCATTAATGGATCTTTGCGACCACACTGTCATTTCGTGTCGATTTCTTGCTATAAGTATATTTTCTACAGTGCGCAGTACAGTTCACTGCCTTGTACTACGGTTCCATTACACATTTTTTTTGTCCTGCATCTCTTTTGTCTTCAATCTTTCTGTCAATTATCAGCTGATGTAGTTAGTAGGCACATAGTGTTGCGCATAATGTATCCTAGATATGCAGCTTCTCTTCTTTTTGTCACAGTCAGCTTATATCATCGATTTTTTCTTCAGTTAGAACTCAATTTATGCCCCTTCTTTTCTCATTTATACATGAGAAAATTTCCCTCATTATTTTCATTAAATTATGAATCCTTGAATAATATAGTTGTTGAATATCAGGATATTTTAATAGAAATATAACACGACACTTTTTGTAGTAGAGACAGATGTCATATACTAAAGAACCGTCAAGGTTAGAGCATTAGTATACAGCTGACTTCCAGTCAATGCAGTTCAGTTTAGTTCATGGCAATCCAGTACACATAAGAAAAGAGAATCCTCATTTATGGTATGTATATTATGAATCATTTGCTAGAGAATAAGCGATTAAATTACATCTAATGTAATGCACAAGTCGCGAGATTTTATTGCTGAAATCTGACGCACTGCATCAGCGCGACGCCAGCTGTAACTTACTTGCCCACATCAATTATCGAACGGCGTCGTAGTAGGTGAAATTTAATTTCTGGTACACCCCAGTTATAATTTTAATATCAGCAGCTTCAATATCTTAAGATATAACATTTACGTTAAAAAGTGAAGGAAATGCAGATAAAAGCTAATAAAAGTTGAAATTCAATAAAAATGCCATAACTGTCCCTCAGTAATTCTCTAATCACACATTGTATATGATAAGATTTCATTAAGATTTTATTACTTTCTTTTTTATTTTGGTTGTTGTGATAATTCACACAATGGTAATGAAATTTTATGATTCTGCTTAATTGTCTTATAATTTCTTTGAACGTGTGCCTACCAATTTTTCAATCTTAGAGTATAAAACACTGCATTCCACCATTCTACGGAGTACAACCAAATTATTAGCGCTACTATTGATTAGTATTCTAACAGAGAGAAAATAAACGGAAGAGAGACAGAATGTAACATTTTATGAAGTGCTAGACTTGATAATATTAATATTTAAACTTTAATAGACTTAAACTAAAAGCAACTGAAATCAAGAATAAGCAAAGAAAGTCGAAATGTAGTAGATGGAAGACAAGAAAACAATGGACGTGAAATAAGACCACGGATAGTTGAAAGAGACTGAAATGAAGAAATATTTTATTTTATTTATTTTCTTAGGTTATTTTACGACGCTTTATCAACATTTTTGGCTATTTAGCGTCTGAATGAGATGAAGGTGATAATGCCGGTGAAATGAGTCCGGGGTCCAGCACCGAAAGTTACCCAGCATTTCCTCATATTGGGTTGAGGGAAAACCCCGGAAAAAACCTCAACCAGGTAACTTGCCCCGACCGGGAATCGAACCCGGGCCACCTAGTTTCGCGGCCAGACGCTCTGACCGTTACTCCACAGGTATGGACATGAAGAAATATAAGTGAAAAAATAATGAGAAGAGGAAAATAATAAAAGAAAAATGGGAAGAGAAGAAAATAAATCAGAGAGAATAAATAATAAGTGAGAAGAATAAGGGAGAGATAAAAAGGAGAAAAAGGGGAAGAAGAGAGAGAAGGAATAAGGGAAATAAGACGGGAAGAGAAGGAATAAGAAGGGGAGAAGGAATAAGAAGACGGGAAGAGAAGGAATAAGAAGGGGGAGAAGGAATAAGAAGGGGAGAGAAGGAATAAGAAGGGGGAGAAGGAATAAGAAGGGGAGGGAAGGAATAAGAAGGGGGAGAAGGAATAAGAAGGGGAGAGAAGGAATAAGAAGGAGGGAAGGAATAAGAAGGGGGAGAAGGAATAAGAAGGGGGAGAAGGAATAAGAAGGGGAGAGAAGGAATAAGAAGGGGAGAGAAGGAATAAGAAGGGGAGAGAAGGAATAACGGGAGAGAAGGAATAAGAAGGGGAAAAGGAATAAGAAGGAGGGAAGGAATAAGAAGGGAGAAGGAATAAGGCGGGGAGAGAAGGAATAAGAAGGAGGGAAGGAATAAGAAGGAGAGAAGGAATAAGAAGGGGAAAAGGAATAAGAAGGGGAGGAAGGAATAAGAAGGAGAGAAGGAATAAGAAGGGGAGAGAGAAGGAATAAGGGGGGAGAGAAGGAATAAGAAGGAGGGAAGGAATAAGAAGGGAGGGAAGGAATAAGAAGGGAGGAAGGAATAAGAAGGGGAGAGAAGGAATAAGAAGGGGGAAAAGGAATAAGAAGGGGAGAGAAGGAATAAGAAGGGGAGAGAAGGAATAAGAAGGAGAGAAGGAATAAGAAGGGGAGGAAGGAATAAGAAGGGGAGAGAAGGAATAAGAAGGGGAGAGAAGGAATAAGGCGGGGAGAGAAGGAATAAGAAGGGGAGGAAGGAATAAGAAGGGGAGAGAAGGAATAAGAAGGGGAAAAGGAATAAGAAGGGAGGGAAGGAATAAGGCGGGGAGAGAAGGAATAAGAAGGAGGAAGGAATAAGAAGGGGAGGGAAGGAATAAGAAGGAGAGAAGGAATAAGAAGGAGGAAGGAATAAGAAGGAGGGAAGGAATAAGAAGGGGAGAGAAGGAATAAGAAGGGGGAAAAGGAATAAGAAGGAGGAAGGAATAAGAAGGGGAGAGAAGGAATAAGAAGGAGGGAAGGAATAAGAAGGGGAGAGAAGGAATAAGAAGGGGAAAAGGAATAAGAAGGGGAGAGAAGGAATAAGAAGGAGAGAAGGAATAAGGCGGGGAGAGAAGGAATAAGAAGGGAGAGAAGGAATAAGAAGGGGAGAAGGAATAAGAAGGAGAGAAGGAATAAGAAGGAGAGAAGGAATAAGAAGGGGAAAAGGAATAAGAAGGAGAGAAGGAATAAGAAGGAGAGAAGGAATAAGAAGGGGAGAGAAGGAATAAGAAGGAGAGAAGGAATAATGGGGAGAGAAGGAATAAGAAGGAGGAAGGAATAAGAAGGGGAAAAGGAATAAGAAGGGGAGAGAAGGAATAAGAAGGGGAGAGAAGGAATAAGAAGGGGAGAGAAGGAATAAGAAGGGGAGAGAAGGAATAAGAAGGAGGAAGGAATAAGAAGGGGAAGAAGGAATAAGAAGGAGAGAAGGAATAAGAAGGGGAGAGAAGGAATAAGAAGGGGAGAGAAGGAATAAGAAGGGGAGAGAAGGAATAAGAAGGGGGAGAGAAGGAATAAGAAGGGGAAAAGGAATAAGAAGGGGAGAGAAGGAATAAGAAGGGGAGAGAAGGAATAAGAAGGGGAGAGAAGGAATAAGAAGGGGAGAGAAGGAATAAGAAGGAGGGAAGGAATAAGAAGGGAGAGAAGGAATAAGAAGGAGAGAAGGAATAAGAAGGAGGAAGGAATAAGAAGGAGAGAAGGAATAAGAAGGGGAAAAGGAATAAGAAGGGGAGAGAAGGAATAAGAAGGGGAAGAAGGAATAAGAAGGGGAGGAAGGAATAAGAAAGAGAAGGAATAAGAAGGGGAGAGAAGGAATAAGAAGGGGGAAAAGGAATAAGAAGGGAGGAAGGAATAAGAAGGAGAGAAGGAATAAGAAGGAGGGAAGGAATAAGAAGGGAGAGAAGGAATAAGAAGGGGAGAAGGAATAAGAAGGAGAGAAGGAATAAGAAGGAGGGAAGGAATAAGAAGGAGAGAAGGAATAAGAAGGGGAAAAGGAATAAGAAGGAGAGAAGGAATAAGAAGGGGAGAGAAGGAATAAGAAGGGGAGAGAAGGAATAAGAAGGGGAGAGAAGGAATAAGAAGGGAGAGAAGGAATAAGAAGGGGGGAAGGAATAAGGCAGGGGAAGGAATAAGGCAGGGGAGAGAAGGAATAAGAAGGAGAGAAGGAATAAGACAGGAAGAGAAGGAATAAGAAGGAGGGAAGGAATAAGAAGAAGGAGAGAAGGAATAAGACAGGAAGAGAAGGAATAAGACAGGGGAGAAGGAATAAGAAGGGGGAGAAGGAATAAGAAGGAGAGAAGGAATAAGAAGGGAGAGAGAAGGAATAAGAAGGGGAGAAAGGAATAAGAAGGGGAGAGAAGGAATAAGAAGGGGAGAGAAGGAATAAGAAGGAGGAAGGAATAAGAAGGGGAGGAAGGAATAAGAAGGGAGAGAAGGAATAAGAAGGAGAGAAGGAATAAGAAGGGAGGGAAGGAATAAGAAGGAGAGAAGGAATAAGAAGGGGAAAAGGAATAAGAAGGAGAGAAGGAATAAGAAGGGGAGAGAAGGAATAAGAAGGAGAGAAGGAATAAGAAGGGGAGAGAAGGAATAAGGCGGGGAGAGAAGGAATAAGAAGGGGAGGGAAGGAATAAGGCGGGGAGAGAAGGAATAAGGCGGGGAGAGAAGGAATAAGAAGGGGAGAGAAGGAATAAGAAGAAGAAAGGAATAAGAAGGAGGAAGGAATAAGAAGGGGAGAGAAGGAATAAGACAGGAAGAGAAGGAATAAGACAGGGGAGAAGGAATAAGAAGGGGGGAGAAGGAATAAGAAGGGGAGAGAAGGAATAAAGGGGGAGAGAAGGAATAAGAAGGGGGAGAGAAGGAATAAGACGGGAAGAGAAGGAATAAGACAGGGAGAAGGAATAAGAAGGGGGAGAAGGAATAAGAAGGAGAGAAGGAATAAGGGGGGAGAGAAGGAATAAGAAGGGGAGAGAAGGAATAAGAAGGGGAGAGAAGGAATAAGAAGGGGAGGAAGGAATGAGAAGGGAGAGAAGGAATAAGAAGGGAGAGAAGGAATAAGAAGGAGAGAAGGAATAAGAAGGGGAGAGAAGGAATAAGAAGGAGGAAGGAATAAGAAGGGAGAGAAGGAATAAGAATGGGAGAGAAGGAATAAGAAGGGGAGAGAAGGAATAAGAAGGGAGAGAAGGAATAAGAAGGAGAGAAGGAATAAGAAGGGGAGAGAAGGAATAAGAAGGGGAGAGAAGGAATAAGAAGGAGAGAAGGAATAAGAAGGGAGAGAAGGAATAAGAAGGGGAGAGAAGGAATAAGAAGGGGAGAGAAGGAATAAGAAGGAGAGAAGGAATAAGAATGGGAGAGAAGGAATAAGAAGGGGAGAGAAGGAATAAGAAGAGAAGGAATAAGAAGGGGAGAGAAGGAATAAGAAGGAGGGAAGGAATGAGAAGGGGAGAGAAGGAATAAGAAGGGGAGAGAAGGAATAAGAAGGGGAGAGAAGGAATAAGGCGGGGAGAGAAGGAATAAGAAGGGAGAGGAAGGAATAAGGCAGGGGAGAGAAGGAATAAGCAGGAGAGAAGGAATAAGAAGGGGAGAGAAGGAATAAGGGAAGAAGAGAAGGAATAAGACAGGGGAGAAGGAATAAGAAGGGGAGAAGGAATAAGAAGGGTGAGAAGGAATAAAGGGTGAGAAGGAATAAGAAGGGGAGAGAAGGAATAAGAAGGGGAGAGAAGGAATAAGAAGGGAGAAGGAATAAGAAAGGAGAGAAGGAATAAGAAGGGGAGAGAAGGAATAAGAAGGGGAGAGAAGGAATAAGACAGGAAGAGAAGGAATAAGACAGGGGAGAAGGAATAAGAAGGGTGAGAAGGAATAAGAAGGGAGAGAAGGAATAAGACAGGGAAGAGAAGGAATAAGACAGGGGAGAAGGAATAAGAAGGGTGAGAAGGAATAAGAAGGGAGAGAAGGAATAAGAAGGGGAGGAAGGAATAAGAAGGGGAGAGAAGCAATGAGAAGTTGAAAGAAGGAGTAAAAAGGGGAGAGAAGAAATAAGGGGAGAAAGGTAATAAGAAGGGAAGAGAAGGAATAAGGAGAGAGAAGGATTAAGAAGGGAAGAGAGGGAAATAAAATAGATTCGGGTATGACAGGTAAAAGGGAGAAGAGAGATGAACGGTATAATGATGAAAGAGAAGAAAGAGAAAAAGTTGAACAGGAAACAGGAAGTGGAGAATAATGGAAATAAAGAAAAAGAGGATGGGGATCATAGTACTGAGTGAGAAAGAAAAACAGGTTGAAGAGAATAGGAGACATTATTATTAGAAAAATAAGAGGTAGAACTTCTGATGTAAAGTGAGATTGATGCCAGAAGTTGGTCTGTTTGCTGTTTGCTATATGACGTAATACCTTGTAGATCATTGCTGCTGTTCTGGAATTATGACTATCGTGACGAGCTTGGGAAAGAACTTTACAGCTATTAGAAGCAACTGTTGGTAATGAGGGAACACTTAAAAATCTAGGGCAACACGAAGTTGATTAATTGCCGTTGTGAGACAGCAGAACATGGAAGAAGTAGTCTACAGAAGGAATTTTCTTTTCGGGTGCGCATGTTACTCATCCTCTATAAAATTACGGATAGTAATATAGCTTTTCCTTGGGATGAAAGTGGCCTCAGAATATCGTAATAAGGACAAACTTGATAATTTTACATAAATACAAGTATAATTAAGTTATCTACTAAAATTTCTTTCTAAAGCACAAAATTTAGAAATCTCCACAAAATAGACGAAAGTACTTGGCTTTGTTGGCGCACATAACATTAGACCAATAATTGTTATACATTATCAAACACTGCAAGTCTATTACTTCACCTACATAGCCTGTAATATTTCACATTTACCTTCGAATGAAGTAGAATCTGCGGTAAAGTGGCTAAATCATTACGCCCAATTGATACATTCGAAAGAACAATTTTCAGACAAATGAGAGAAGAAACTCTTAAAATTATATAATTATTATTATTATTATTATTATTATTATTATTATTATTATTATTATTATTATTATTATTATTATTATAAAATGCAGAATAAATATGGAAATGCCTATTATTATTCGGTTGAGAAGCATTTGTCATCTAGTCTGCTGTCAAAAAATCTCAAAGTTAGAATTTACAAAACAATTATATTACCGGTTGTTCTGTATGGTTGTGAAACTTGGACTCTCAATTTGAGATAGGAACAGAGATGAAGGGGTGTCTGAGAATAAGGTTCTTAGGAAAATATTTGGGGCTAAGAGGGATCAAGTTACAGGAGAATGGAGAAAGTTACAAAACGCAGAACTGCACGCATTGTTTTCTTCACCTGACATAATTAGGAACATTAAATCCAGACAATCCAGACATTTGAGATGGGCAGGGCTTGTAACACGTATGGGCGAACCCAGGAATACATATAGAGTGTTAGTTGGGTGGTCGGAGAGAAAAAGACCTTTGGGGAGGCCGAGACGTACATGGGAGGATAATATTAAAATAGATTTGACAGAGGTGGGATATGATGATAGAGACTGGATTAATCTTGCACAGGATAGGGACCGATGGCGGGCTTACGTAAGGGCGACAATGAACCTCCGGGTTCCTTAAAAGCCAGTAAGTAAGTATTATTATTACCTACTTTTTATATGGATCAGAAAGTTGGCTTTTGACAATATAGTAGAGGAAAAGAATTCAAGCAGCAGATATGAAATTACTTAGACCAGTGGTTTCCGAAGTGGGTTTCCCGATCACCTGGGGAGTCGTGTAAAGAGTTGAGGATGTCGAGAGATGATTTATAAAATAGAACAAGGGACGTTTACTTACATATATTTATGTTTTTATTTAGAAACAAAACGACGTTCAACACAAAAATAAAAAAATCAGTAGTTATAACGTAAAATATATTTAATGTGACTATTACACTTTTAATACATCACACTACTTTTGACCAATAAAACGGTACGAAAGGACCTCTTTCAATCAATCATGGCTGCTTATCGCACAATTTTATCGCGTCCCTAGCATTTGTTTAATTTTATCGCGTCCCTAGCATTTGCTTATTTTTATCACTACCCTAGCATTTGTTTCTTTGTTTGCCAACATTTCAAACTGCACTGGTCTGGACGTAAAAAAAAATGCAATTACAAACCACTCCACTCGATGCACAGCACTTTCAAATATGACTCACATTGGCATTCAAGAACAAGAATTAATAAAGATCACTCGTCATAGCTATGCACCTTCCCTGAAACCCTATTTACAAATAAATGAAGAGCACCATTCGGAAATCCTGAATAAGTTCAGGGATACACCATATACATAACCGAGTTCACTTCTTTTACGCACACGTCCAATATATCATCAACTGAACCACCAATCACTAAAACATTCAAATTTGAAAATTGTACCTACTTTCAATAATTGTTTCTTTTAAAATTATTCATGTTTATTTTTTATTTCATCATCGTTAATTAAAACGTTTCTTCTTTATTTCATCATCCCTAATTAAAACTTTTCTAACACTCATTTATATTATTTAGGTTATGTTATAGCTTCTGCTATATGATATTATGGATAGTCACGTATCAGAGATTGTTTAATACTAAGATTTATTGAAAATCATCTGTCAAGTGACGTTGATTACTGGGATCGGGATAAATGAAGAGGAATGCAACTGTTTTAATAAAAATGAAACTGAATGAACAAAGCCTTCTTGACCAGTAACCGTCCACAGAGTTCAATGAAGATTCCATAGTTAGTACAACTGATAAGAAAACAACTATTCATAACACACTACTGACATCTACTAGCGTAATATTTATAATGTTGAGATGGTACAAATTTGAAGACAGTTTTCTATTTTCGTAAGTCAATTAATATTTTATTGTATTGGAGTACTTCGTTACTTCTAATCTTTATATACTTTCTTCTAATCGTGTAATAGTCAATTAAATCCCACTCGAGTTTTGATTTTCTCTAGATAAATCAAAACCTCTAGTGAGATTACTGTTGATAAATGTTTCTCTTTGTGATAAAGTAGCCTCTCAAATCTGAACTGTATATTCGTCACATACAACGTTATCATTTACAATTTGGAGGAGATTTTAACTTTTGTTTTGTTCTGGAAATCATAGACGAGAAATTTATTTTGCTCAAATACGAGTTTGCTAATGTTATCAAACATTTAAGGGCTTCTCTTGTAAGTTCGAGGTATTCTTGCATTCTTTCGATACAAAATATTATCCCACGTTTTGCGTAAAAAGTATTGTTTCGATATTTCATCAGTTTGTATAGGCCTATATTTCAATGAGTTCTTCCTTAACATAGACTATATAATTTCAACAACGCAATTATTTAAAAACGGATTCAATATCCATTTGTGACTGTCGTAATTGTTTTGAGCCCCCTTCCTGGAAATACTAAAAAATATGTTGTTTAAAATAAAACTGTGCAAACTTAATTGCATGTCCGTATAAACAAACTCAGTATTTGTCATATCATACGATACGTGGCTAAATTTTCCACGATTTCTTTAATACAATGGAATGAATCAAATTTCTTTTTGTCAAGTGATCTCAACCAAAAATCAAATTGCTTTGTACATTCGTCTTTTTTCATCTTTAGCTGTCATTATGTTAACATCTTGGCCTTGTAAGTATTCAAAATGTTTAAATGTTCTCCTATATCAGTAGGCCTAAGAAGGCTAGTCTAAAAAGCCAAAGAAAATTGGAAAATAGGTTTGCATATTCCGATTTTTCGTATTCACTGGTTTTCAGTAAAATTATTGTTGTTTTCGATGTTACAGGGTTTTGTATTTTTCGAATGGGGTTAAGTACCGGTACGGTAAAGGGGTGTCGAAAACAAGTGTCTCGCCCAAAAGTGGGTCGCGTCTCCAAAAAGTTTGGGGACCACTGACTTAGACCATCGCTAGGCTACTGTCTTTGGGATCATAAAATATAAATGGATCAGTACACGAAGAATTAAACATTTCAAATAGGCCTATATCAGACAGCAGAGACGAGTAGAGAGCAAATTGATATTTACATTTAACAAGAATATAAGAAAGTAGTATTTCACTTAAAGCTTACAAGTATATGGAACGGAATAAAATGGAATTTTCAGGAAGGGGCACTATGACCCAACACTGCAACCTTTTACGCTCTATAGTGCTGACTCTCAAGCTATGCGTATTGCCAAACCCACATCGGCTGACTACACTAAGGTTCGCTGCGTACCCATGTTTCGAGCAGCTTACAAGTATAAGTCACAAGAGAAGAGAAATATTAGAAGACCATGAAAACCTTGGCTGGAGAAACGTTCAATATGGAGACGAAACGAATCAAAGGACCCAATCTATGGTATCTATGATAACAAAATAAAAGTATAGAAAACTTCGGAAGTAATATAGGATAGTCAAGTTGCTAAAAAATTGGTGTAATGTTGTTCTTTTTAAAATTATGTACTATAATATATATATCACTGTTCAAGCAAAATTCACAGATGTATTGTACGTGAAAAGGCAATTTTACATCTTTATAAAACTACTTAATTGTAGGTGCAAAATTATTGTTTCATTACAGTGCAAGTAAATCTAATGTTTCAATTTTTAAATAAACTCGAAAATCTATAAGGCCAAATAAAAAAGTAACTAAAAACTATAGTTAACTAATTTAATATAGCTGTATAAATCATCTCCGATTTTCTAGTTATTTACCCAACGATCAAATTTTCCCCCTTTCTAAGGCAATGCTCTAGTCTCGCGGTAATTTAGCAGCGAATTATACTCGTACCTGTTGTGTTTAGATAGCTTGGCCAGTGCTCTGCGCGAACATGTGAATAGGGATATTGAGGAGTGTGTCAGTTTCTCAGCAGATTCAGTGTGGCAGGAGGGAGAAGGGGGAGAACTGCCTACATGCTGACGTAAGTTACAGCACAAGGAAAAAAAAGTAAACTCTACAGGAGCTGCACATCGACTAACCTATACACCCCTTTTTTTCGTGTCAGTAACAAATGAACTTGCCTGGTTTACTGCGCAGAATGTTATGACCAGCCAAACTATCTCAACACAACAGTACCTCCATGTACCATATGAGCTTGTTATAGAATGACATAAAGTCACAACTTCTATACTATAAAACCCATACTCAAGTCAAAACCGATTATACACGTGGTTTCGCTACACGATTCAGTGTCAAATCAATGGAAACAGCCAGAGCGTTACAAGGCCAGACATCCCGACGTCCGAGAGGTGATACAGTAAGTCGATAACAGCCTCATCTTTCTGTATTTCTGTAGTGCGCTCGCGTGACTTTCGATCCAGGGCATTGCCTCTATTTTTCGAATCTATATTCGATTATTTCGGAAAATAAAGTATTTTTGTTTTTCTAAAAAGCAATTACCTGTCGCTATTTTATTTCTGACTGTAGTTAATCTCTGAAATACCTGTCCTTAAAACTTTTAATCTATTAGTACATTATTTAACACTCCTGTATCAACTGAACGGAAGTCGTTGGAATTGGTGACAGCGAGATATAATAGCCTACTCTGGCGAGAGAGGTTTAAGAATGAGACTGTCTGACATTCGCCTTACAATTTGAAAAAAAAAAACTAAAAAAGGAAAACAACATTCCGAGGAGGGTTCAAACCCACGCCCGACCATGAGTCTCACTTGCTACTCCTACACCATAAGTTACTGCAGCCATGATCTCCATCGGCATTAACAACATTCGAAGAAATCATCAGTAGACCACAGAATTTCGCGTTAATTTCCAAAAAACAAACGTAATAAAAATATTGTATTTCGCGTTTTATCACTGATTAGTTGTAAGATTATTGCAATAATTTCATGTAAATTAGAAAAGGATTTTTAAGTGAAAAATAACGCTATAGTACATATGCGTCGTCAAAATATTGATAAAAAAAGATTCATACATCAATTTATTCTACGTATTAAAACTAAACAATTGACACTTTTCTTCTGTTAAATCGTAATAAATGTTGCTTTATGACGTATTCTAAAAATAAGACAATTGCTCAAAATTCGTATGAAATTAATCGTGTGTGAAATTAGAGTAGTCATTTAAGGATTTGGGTATTTATTTTACACACAAGTTATGTTTTAAAATGTACTTAAATCACGTGATAATTGATGAATATAGAAAATTAGGATTTATAATCAGAAATACAAAAGAATTAGAAAATATAAGGGCTATTGATACTCTATATAAAACTCTAGTTAGGAGTAAGCTAGAGTATGCGTCTGTAATATGGTCACCTCAGTTCCAGTCCCATCAGATGCAAATAGAAAGGATACAGAAAAGATTTTACGTTATTTATATTTAAAAAAAAATCACGTGTCGTCTTATGTGAAGCAAATTTCATACCATCAGTTACTTTTTGAATTGAATTATAAAACTTTAAAATTTAGACGATTAATAAATAGCCAAATTTTACTCTATAAGACTATTAACGGTATATTGAATAACTGTGATTTTCTTAAATTCCTTCAGTTCAATGTAAAAAATAACAGAATTACGTCATAGGCTACCTTTTGTTATTCCAATTCTTCAAGAACTCTCCATTGTTTGTTGTGTGTAATACTTACAACTCTCTATCTTTAAACTGTGATTCTCAATTAGATTCGTTTAACAGTTAAAAAATTTCATACAATATTAAAAAAAAATGTATTTCCTTAGATATTTAAATTATGAATAAGAAAAATGTAATGTTTTTTACTCTAGTTTTGAAATAATTTCGCATTATTATATTGACATTTGGCACTATATTAACTCCAATATTATATTCTAATATCTATTATATAGTCCTATCTTTCTTTCTTTCGTTTGTGTTGTTTGCTTTGTTTTTCTTATTATGTATTTTGTATATGTATCAATGTAAGCCACTTATAATTGGAAGCGTGCTTCTGTTGGTGGTGGATTTAAAATAAAATAAAAAATAAAATAAACACAACTTTGCAACACTGAGGGGAAAAAAAACATTATTTATATTATGTAAAATAAAAGCATAGGAGGAGTCGCAATATTATGTTATTTTATTCTGCGCCTCCGGTCACTAACAATTAAATTACAATAATTTGAGAAAAAACTTTCTGCGTCAAAAAATGTTCAAGGAACCCAGACATCTTACTGTAATACCAGCAAACAAAAGCAAACTTTCAGATGGACAATACTGTATCTTTTTTCCCCTCTGCCAATTATCAATGACCGGGTTTGGAAGTAGGGTCGATCTCTTAATCTCCTTTCAAATGTATGTTTTCCCAATTCTAGTTTTCAGCTTGTAAGAAGAATATTATGTTCACAAGTTAAAGATATTTAAGCGGTATACTGTATAAAGATTAGAAGAAATAAAGTACTCTAATACAATAAAATATTAATTGACATAGGTACTAAATTCTCAACTGTCTTTCAAATGTGTTATTGTACCATCTCATCATTACAAACATTCCTCTAGATGGCAGTAGTGTGTTTGATGAGCTGTTCTCTTGTTACCACTTGTGCCAACTATACGATCTTCATTGAACTCTATGGATGATTACTAGTCAAAAAGGCTTTGTTGATTCAGTTTCATTTTTATTAAAACATTTGAATTCCACTTCAATTATCAATATATATTAAATAATCTCTGATACGTGACTATTCTTAATCTCATGCAGCAGAAGCTATAACATAACCTAAATAATATAAACAAGATAAATGATAGAAAGTTTTAATGAAGGATATTGACATAAACATGAATCATTTTAAAAGATACAGTTATTGAAAGTACAATGTTGGCAAGCAAAGAAACAAATGCTAGGGAGGTGATAAAATTGTAGGATAAGCAGCCATGATTGGTTCAAACACGTCGTTCCGTACAGTTTTATTGGTCAAAAGTAGTATGACATAGTAAAAGTGTAATAGCCAACTTAAATTGCTCAAATACGTAGACCCACCACAAAATAAATTATATACAGTAAAAGTGACAGTTTATTCAGAGCATTAACTTAACTTCCCATTTAACCACCTAGTAATATCAAAACATATTACGATATTATTTAGATCTAAGGAATTTTTACAGGTGAAATAATCATTTCACATATTTTATGAATGAGAAAAGAAATTTTTGTTTTGTACTGTGGAATTAGTTACTGTGTCAGTGTACAATAGTTAACGTATATCTGTTTTTTTACAGTTCTAGCTGCAAACCGCAGAAAGATATATATATATATATATATATATATGAAAAATGAATAAATGAATGAAAAGGTATATAGTTGCTGATTTCTACGGAAACGTTCTCTGATATTTAAACAGAACACTACAGAGGCCGCATATACATTCTTTTTTGGCTTACCCGGTTTGTAATGGTAAACGATACCTTCACGTTTTTAACGTGTTAATATTCATGACGCCCCACACTGACACACTAAGCCTTGTAGATCATGGCATATTAATGATCTCCAACGACGTGATGTGGACATATACCCATACATTCCGAATTGTTGCGTTATGCCTTTTGCATTCATTTATAAATTATTTAATAAAAGGACGAAAATGTTCAGCATAAATATGCAGTTAAATATGCAAAATAAAGCATATACGGGACAAATATTATCAAGACAACCAAAATGACCACCATCACTTGAATTTAATAGAAATCTATTGGCTGAGTAACAGTATAGCTCCTTTAAGCGATTCACTGGCCAACAGTGATTTTGTTAAATGTACAATTTCTGCTGTTTCTTATGTAATGTCATCTACTGATTCCAAAAATGAAGTCAGGATTTTTCTACCACCCACCATTTTTTTGTAATTTTAGAAAAATTGATTTAGTTTTATTACTACATACAGTCCTTTACGTACTAATGGAAATAAAATATTTCAAATATTTCATTTTCTTGCTTTAAAAATTGATCTATAACTTTAGAGCACTGTTGCCTGTGAAGTCAGAATTCATAAAAATGAATTTTATTCCTCATAAGACTGCGAGAGTTAGTATTAATTCTCATTCGAGTCGGAACTTACAATCATGAAATAAGTTTCATAACCCATGTTTTCTTTGCCCTAATTTTAAGAGTGGTAAAAGTATCATAAAGTGAAGCATACCTCTAGATACTGTGTAAATCACAAACAATTTTTGTTACGTTTGTGGTTAAGCACGCAAGTGAATTTTACTACTAAGTAAAAGAGCTTACGAGCGTTATTTTTATTGCAAAATAGATGAGGACAGGAAGTATGCCCCTGAAATCTGTTGTGCTCCATGTAATTCTGTTAGCCTATGTGGTTGGCTAAAATCATGCAGTCATATGCCTTTTCCAGTTCCAATGATATGCCGGGAACCTAAGGATCATTCAACAGACTGTTACTTTCAGGAACCACAGATCAGAAGATTACAGAGAACTTGTCAGAGAGCTGATTCAGAACTATAGCGTGATGGGGTGTCATGTATCTCTCAGAATAACGTCTTGGATTCTCATCTATTGTTTCTTTCCTCAAAACCTTCGGACATTGATCGACGAACATGGGGAGCGTTTCCATCAGGATTTTTCTGAAATGGAAAGGCGCTACCAGGAAAAATGGAGTCCAAATATTGTCATACTGCTGCTGGACACTCAAAAGAGATGTTTCTCAAGCGAAGTATAGGCTAAAATCTATTTCACACACATTTTAGGCAAATAAACATGATTTTTAGATAAAATGTTACAAGGGATCAATACTAAAAAAAAGTCTGAAGTACATTTCATACAATTACTCGAAAACCCTGGGTGATAGAAAAATTCTGAAAGCAGACCTGAAATTAGCACGAAGAATTCAATACGAATCACCCATTCTTTATATTTTAACAAAAAATATGTTAATTTTGTTGACAGTGTTGTTTAACGTCGCAGTATCAGCTGCACGGTTGTCTAGCGTTAAAGGAATTGACAATGACGATGTTATTTTGACGAAATGAGTTAGATGACTGGCCTTGGAATCGCCTGACATTGACTTTGGAGTTGGGGTAAACCCAAGAAAAAGTCCAAGCAGGTTACCAGCTCAAGATGCATTCGAACCAACGTCCGAATGCAATCTCGGAATAAGATACTTTGCGTAACTATAAACCTACAGACTTTTCCTAAACACGTTGATTAAATACGAATAGTACAGTATGCAATTTCACGAACTTTGCAGTCTACTCTTTACAGTAACAAAGGCTATAGAAGTGAGTCAATGTTTAACAAGTATTATACTTTGCACCGCGTACTGTAGAGCTCAGTAACCTTTGATTCTCTCCGCAGCATTAATATATCTCGCTTTCGAGAATTTTCCTACCATTAATTAAGCACCAGAAACAAAGTTCTGATAATGCAATGGAATTCTCGGATTGTTTATCGATTATCGTTCTTCTGAATGGTCTACCCAGAAGTTTGATTACGTATTATAAAGATTTATAGCTATACACATTACAAGAAGGCATAACGAGATAATTTTGTATTGAAAAGATAACTCGGAAATTTAGTTAACTGAACATAGTTAAACGTATTTATATTGCCAGACGGTTCGAGAATGTTATTTTAAAAATCCTTGCATACACGTGGATTGTTCGTAGATTATGTTTTTGCATTTTAATCGTATAATAATAATAATAATAATAATAATAATAATAATAATAATAATAATAATAATAATTAATTTATTTATTGATATTTATGTGCTGGACAACAGCCATTGGCCAATAAAAGTCCAGCACGATGATACATACAATAAAATGAACAACTATGGTACAAATTAAATAATTGAGATAATAGGCCCTAACAACAAAATGAAGAACATAGATTACAATGATTAATTTACAAGAATTAGTAGTATTTTATTATTTTATGGAAAGGAGTTGATTCTTACAAAAAGCATTACCAGTTTGTGCAGAAAGATTACGCAAATAATATTAAGCCATGTTATACTTATACAGGATGTTTTAAAAAATACGGGGCATAATTTCAGGTATGTATTTCCCACATGTAGACAATCAAAATAGTTCATTACAACATGTGTCCGTAAATGCTTTATATCCAAGTTATGGCCTTCACAACATTGAAATTCACCGGAACCATACCTCATGTTTTAGAAGACACTCCACTGATCAATCACCAACACATTCACTTCTTGCATGATGGCGCTCCTGCACACTTCAGTCGTACGGATCGCCGGTACTTGATCGAAGGTTTCCTGATCGATGGATTAGAGGTGGCCCAATTGCTTGGCCTCCACGCTACCTGATCTGAACCCTCTCGATTTTACTTGTGGGGCCATTTAAAATCAATGGTTTATTCGTCCCCGGTGCCTGATTTGGAATCCCTTCGGAATCGAATTGTGGCATGTTCTGAGGACATACGCAATACTCCTGGATTTTGGGATCGTGTTCGCAGGTCAATGAGACATCGATGTGAGGTCTGTATTCAAGCAGGAGGTGGACTTTTGAACATCTTCTGTAATAACAACGACCTGCGGAAAGAAAAACGTTCCGGTGAATTTCAATGTTGTGAATGCCATAACTCGGAAATGAAGCATTTCCGGACACATGTTGTAATGAACTATTTTGATTGTCTACATGTGGGAAATACATACCTGAAATTATGCCCCATATTTTTTAAACACCCTGTACATTGAAAGGATATATATATGTCTACAAGCAAGTTAGCATTTTTAATACATCTGGAGACCGCAGAGAAAGATTTACTTACTTACTGGCTTTTATGGAACCCGGAGGTTCATTGCCGCCCTCACATAAGCCCGCCATTGGTCCCTATCCTGAGCAAGATTAATCCAGTCTCTATCATCATATCCCACCTCCCTCAAATCCATTTTAACATTATCTTCCCATCTACGTCTTGGCCTCTCTAAAGGTCTTTTTCCTCCGGCCTCCCAACTAACACTCTATATGCATTTCTGGATTCACCCATACGGGAGAAAGATTTAGAATTTCTAATATAGAAGAGTTTGTGACGTCTCATATCCTTCATAGGAATACGAAAGCTGACACTGTTTAAGAAAGATTGACAATTAATGCCACCTTTAAGGACCTTACATAAGAATAAGTAATCGAAATCATGACATCTGTCATACAAACTTCGACATTTAAAGTGCTCGCAATTTTGCTCGTAGTTATACCCGGAGTTATTACGCAGAAATCTGTAAGAACATAATGACATAAATTTCCTTTGAATACTTTCCAGTTTTGCCGAATCAGTATTTGTAATAGAGTTTCAAACTACAGAGTGCACAGGATAAATAATAACTAAGTATTTTGTCTGCAAGATGTTCAGTTTTGACATTATTTATTTATTTTCAGTTATAAGCACTGTAAGTTAAATATATTTTTATATATACAGATTTTAAAGTATTAACTATTGAAGAAGTTTATAACTTTAACTTACTACCACAGAAATCAAATAAAGCATACATCTATTCGAAATGAATATCATCCTCGAAGACAAACATCTAGGTACTTTCCCACTGATTGAGCCTAAATGTCATATAAGTACAGCACTTAAACATGGTGCTAATTTCGGTCCAAGACTTTATAATAAAATTACAAATTATTTTCCAAATTTGAAATATTTTAAAATTGAACCTTGTACAAAGAAATTTATAAAATTATTCATGATATATAATATTAACAAATGTGTGTACTTTTTACCTTTTTATTTCTGTCGACTATATTCATGTTTTTATTGAATGTCACTGACTTCTGTCTGAATGTCAATTTATATTAAATGTGTTTTCTTCTCTTTTTCTCTTTCTTTTTTTTTTCTTGTGTTAGTTTCCGATCTGAATTAAGTTAATTAGTGTATTTAGTAAACTACCTTTGTAAATTTTATGTTATATTATTGGCTAAGACCATACCGTACACAGCTTGGCTCTCACTGTAGTGACTAGAAACATTTTTTGTTGTATACTTTTGAATTGTAGCCTACTCACTTTGCTTAATGAGTGAGTGAGTGAGTGAGTGAGTGAGTGAGTGAGTGAGTGAGTGAGTGAGTGAGTGAGTAAATCAAGTAGGGCCGTAAGTAGGGCCGTATTCATAGACATTCTTATCGCAGGCTTTCGGTGGATGATCAGCAAACTAACGTTTTTCGTATTCATAAACCAGTGTTAACGATATGATATGATATGAATCCTGTTTAGCACGCTCGTAGCGCGGGCTAGCGAAATATCTATGAATAGCACCCGTAAATACTTACTTACTGGCTTTAAAGGAACCCGGAGGTTCATTGCCGCCCTCACATAAGCCCGCCATGCATTGGTCCCTATCCTGAGCAAGATTAATCCAGTCTCTATCATCATATCCCACCTCTCAAAATCCATTTTAATATTATCTTCCCATCTACGTCTCGACCTCCCCAAAGGTCGCGAAGAGGCCTCCCAACTAACACACGATATGCATTTCTGGATTCTAACGTCTACATGCCCTGCCCATCAAACGTTATTTAATGTTCCTAATTATGTCAGGTGAAGAATACAATGCGTGCAGTTCTGTGTTGTGTAACTTTCTCCATTTTCCTGTAACTTTATCCTCTTAGCCTCAAGATTGCGATTTTCCTAAGCACCTTATTCTCAAACACCCTTAACCTAAAATCTGGCATGGAAAAGGAGAAGAAATGCTCCCTGTAAAGCAGGTTTGAATAATTATTTATTTAAAAATTATTCCGGAGCGGGTATTGATCCAGGACCCTTCGGTTAGCGCGCGAACGCTCTACCGACTGAGCTACCCCAGGAACCATACACGACGGAACAATTTTTTTGAAATTATTCAAACCTGCTTTACAGGGAGCTATTACCTGAAAGCCAGATTTGTATAATATAAAATTCGTTACTGGAGGTACGTTAACAGAAAGCCACAATTTAAGTCACACAATTGTGTGCACTCATAGTTGAGTTCTGGCGTCTTGTCAGCTCATTTGAGTTGTGTGGATATAAAAATAAAAATTGTGACGGTGTCGTGTATGGTTCCTAGAATAAGCTCAGTCGGTGAGAGCGTTCGCGCGCTAACGGGATCGATACCCGGCTCCGGAACAATTTTTCCTTGAAATTATTCAACCCTTAACCTATGTACCTCTTCAAAGTGAGAGTCCAAGTTTCACAACCATAAAGAACTACCGGTAATATAACTGTTTTATAAATTGTAACTTTCAGATTTTTTGACAACAGACTTAATTAAAAACTTACTGGCTTTTAAGGAATCGGAGGTTCATTGCCGCCCTCACATGAGCCCGCCATTGGTCCCTATCCTGAGCAAGATTAATCCAGTCCCTATCATCATATCCCACCTCCCTCAAATCCATTTTAATATTATTTCCCATCTACGTCTCGGCCTTCCCAAAGGTCTTTTCCCCTCTGGCCTCCCAACTAACACTCTATATGCATTTCTGGATTCGCCCATACGAAACATGCCCAGCCCATCTCAAACGTCTGGATTTAATGTTCCTAATTATGTCAGGTGAAGGTTACAATGCGTGCAGCTCTGCGTTGTGTAACTTTCTCCATTCTCCTGTAACTTCATCCCTCTTAGTCCCAAATATTTTCCAAAGAACCTTATTCTCGAAAAACCCTCAATCTCTGTTCCTCTCTCAAAGTGAGAGTCCAAGAAAACAGCCATACGGAACAACCGGTAATATAACTGTTTTATAAATTCTAACTTTCAGATTTTTTGACAGAAGACTAGATGACAAAAGCTTCTCAACCGAATAATAACACGCATTTCCCATATTTATTCTGCGTTTAATTTCCTCCCGAATGTCATTTACATTTGTTACTGTTGCTCCAAGATATTTGAATTTTTCCACCTCTTCGAAGGATAAATCTCCAACTTTTATTGTTCCATTTGTACAATATTCTGATCACAAGACATAATCATATACTTAGTCTTTTCGGGATTTCCTTCCAACCCTATCTCTTTACTTGCTTCAAGTAGAATATTTTCCTAATCGTTTGTGGATTTTCTCCTAACATATTCACGTCATCTGCATAGACAAGAAGCTGGTGTAACCCGTTCAATTCCAAACCCTCTGTGTTATCCTGAACTTTCCTAATGGCATATTCTAGAGCGAAGTTAAAAGTAAAGGTGATAGTGCATCTCCTTGCTTTAGCCCGCAGTGAATTGGAAAAGCATCAGACGGAACAATTTTCCTTGAAATTATGCAAACCTGCTTTACAGGGAGCTACTACTTGAAAGCCAGAGAAACTGGTCTATACGGACTCTGCTGTAAGTTTCACTAAGACACATTTTAATTAATCGAACTAGTTTCTTGGGAATAGCAAATTCAATAAGAATATTATATAAAACTTCTATCTTAACCGAGTCATACGCCTTTTTGAAATCTATGAATAACTAATGTACTGTACCCTTGTACTCCCATTTTTTCTCCAATATCTGTCGAATACAAAAATCTGATCAATAGTCTATCTATTACGCCTGAAACCACACTGATGTTCCCCAACAATTTCATCTACATATGGAGTTAATCTTCTCAAGAGAATATGTTATTCCTCGAAAGTTACTACAGTTAGTCTTGTCCCCTTCTTAAAGATAGGTACGATAATGGACTCCTTCCATTGTTCTGGTACAATTTCCTTTTCCCAAATAGCAAGTACAACTTATAAATAGTATATAAATAAATAAAATAAAATAAAAAATATATGTTAGCAAGTATACAAATTAAAAGGTTTATTTTTCAGCCCGTCTGTAGGTCGTAAGAAGAAAGCTTCCGTAATTCCGAACTGAAGCCTGCCTTCGTGTAATCTAAACCGTGTTTTCTCTGCGGTTTGTTTACAGGGAATTGCTCCAGTTTGGCAAGAAGAAGCTTGACCCGTGCTGAGAACGTTATTAAAAAGCAAAATCCTTTTTTCTGGAGCGGATATATAGGACACAGTGGCGTTAATTGATGGCGCGAAAATGGGTCGATTCCGAGGACGGGAGATATTTTGCAACGATGATGAAGGTTTTGAAGGTTCGGCGGACGAAATTAGCGCCTGGCCGCAACCCAACAGACTCCTGCGGCCCAGCTGACGAACAACTCTACCTGCCTGACCCGGCCCCAGTGAAGGGCGGTTTCAGCTAATAATGACCTCACAGATTTACGTCTATCGCCGCTTCATAAACAAACACAGACGATGTCTGCTGATTGCATTCTGTGTACAATTCTATTTTATTAACCTACTTCTTCCACAACAAGGAGGGTTTTGTTTATAAGGCCATTCTGTGACCATCACTACTTTTGATCTTACTTAAATGAGAAGAGACTGGACATTACCTCGACATAGTGTTTTATAATTTCTCACTTATAAAAAGCTTAAAACATAGAAGAGCAGAAGGAGGTGAAGGTGAATAAATTTGTTAAAAATAAAATTATTTTTCATTCTTGGATACACTTCTTTAACACTTGTATAATCACGGAATAAGTAACAACTGCTTTATTGTGTTAATATTATGGTAAATTACCAGGCTGACTAGTTTCGACGTGGCGTGCGTCATTCTCCGAAGTCGATGGCCTAGATCTAATACCACGTATGTGATTTTTCCAAACTTTTCAGGAGAGACATAAAACTGTTTATTATTTATACATTCTATTTGAACCACTGAAAAGCGCAATAATCACTAAGAATACTGATTATTGTGCTTTCAATAGTTCAAATAAATATTATATTATATTATATGATCTAGTCCTGTACACTCGACATAATATCGACAATTGAGAGGTTTGGGGGAAAAACCAGGTAGCTCCATTTTTTTTTAATTTTTTACCTTTTTATGATGAAGAAAAAATACGCTCTATTGTTTGGTAAAAAGAACCAGGTAAACAAAATTACATTCCAGTTATTGCATTTAAGACTAGCACAAACGTTTCTGTATATGGGAATTGTTTGAAATTTTCTTAATTATCTCAATATTATAATTACCAATCAATAGCTTTTTTTATAAAGTATTTTTTAATTGGCTATAAAAAGATCCTTTTACAAATAGTGAGTTTTTAATATTCCATATGAAATTCTGTTAGATTAATACATTAAATGTAAAGCGTTTTTCAAATTAATTTTGTAATTTTAATATATTTTGTGTCTTCGGCAAAAAAAGAAAAAAATTGTTTGAATACATAAAAAAATTTTGTTGGTATTTACATCGTAAACTGAAGGCCTATTTTAATTAATTTGTATTTGTCAAATTAATTGTATCAGTTCTGTTGTTGTTTTTCAAATGTATTATATGTGATAAAGCCTACTTACTTGTACATTTTTAATAAAATAAAGTGTTTCTTTGAACTAATATTTATGACACCGGTACAATTTGTTTTCGTAAATGATCGGTTATCCAAACAGTTAGCAAACATCTCTAGTAAAGTCTTTCGGATAATTTTTAGAAATAATTTTGGTTATTATGTTAGCCGATATAATATATCGCCAAATTATCGTTTTAATTCGTTTTTATTTTGCAATTAATTGAATATTTATTTCGTGTTTTTCAAAGAAATATCATTTTGAAAAACCCTGGTATAAATGTATGTTTTTAATAATTGAATTGATTTGAATATTACAGAGATTTCTCCACACCACTGGAACTCATTTTTTCACTGTTATAAATCTACCAAATAGCGAGCACATATCTACTAGTAAAGTCCTTAAGCTTATTTTTAAAAACACTGTGGTTTTTATAAATATGATTTTAATCAAAATTAAATATTTTATTTGAAATAGCAATGGATATCCAACATTTTCAAAGAAATATGCATTTTCAAAACCCTAGAAAACAGGGTTAAATAAATATTTTTAATTTCAATGCAAACATTTCTCCACACCACTGGAAAATATTTATTCAAACCAAATCATGTGTCAATTTTCAGTAACGATTCACATTAAACATGATTTTAATCCAAAATTAAAGATTTTATTTGAAATAAAACAAAGCAATGGATATCCAGCCCTGCAGTCATATGACAATTTACTTCGTAAAACCTGAAATATAAGAAGGTGAAGTCAGTATTTTCGGGAAAATGTTAAGAGAAATTATGATATACAATGTTTCAAAATGTAAGGTCAACCAAGCAGCAGATGAAAGAAGAACCTGAATAAAATAAACTATGTATATAAACCTATCTTGTATTCGCTATGATTCAGTAAATACAATGCTTTATTTGTAAGGTAATCATATTTATGCACTGCTGACGTACAAGCATACAATACATAGCCATTATTTCAAAGTGCTTGACAGCTTTATGGAGCATGTGTTCAAAATGTTATCTCTCGCGCAAATATATATTGCAATTTTTCACACAACCTGCTCTGTCGTATACTCCTGAAGCCGCATGAATTATTTGCACATGCTGTTCTCTATCTTCTATCGTTTATACACCAGAATGTTGTTCTTATTGAGAACGAAACCTTGTTTCTCGCCACTTATTCAATACTTAAACACACTGTTGCAGTGACTGTGTAACCCCTAAAAACGCCATTGAAACTTGTGCAAACACAACTCGCATGACTTCTTCAGTCAGGTTTCTTCTTCTTCTCCTTCTGCTATATGAATTAGGCTTCAAGATCTATTCCAACTCAGTCTTCCTAGTGAGTTCTAGATCGTCCCATTGTTCATCGTCGTCGTCTTTGTCGATATTCCAGAAAATTTTGTCATTCTGGTACAGTCCATACTTCCTACATGCTGAAACCAGTTTTCTCTAAAGCTATGGAGTTTTTCCCGTAACTGGTATATGTTTAATTATTCTTCTTGCATTGCAGAACTGGTTTTATGATCTTTTAAGGCAATCCTGAAATCTGTCTTAGAAAACACACTTAGCTGTTTGTATTCTTCTATCTCCTCTATTGACAGCCCAGTTCCCGCTGCCATAATGTTAATAGTGAAACTGTTGATAATTTATAGAATCTAATATTTGTATGTTTTCTTACTTTGTTGTTCAGTGTTCTCTGTATAGTTCAGCCGTGGCGAAAATGTAATCGAGCGCCAAGCCACTGTGTAACCTGCAACGTGCATAGCATGGAGGGAGGCGGACACCCAAAGGGGAAGTAAAGCAACTGTCTGACATTAACAGATTTTCATTTTCCTTACGTCAAGTACTTAAATATAATTTTATAGAGTATAAGGTTACAAACTAATGTTTAGTACGTGTAACGAAGAAAGGAATGAACAGGAAAACATAGGACACGTTATCACAATCTAAAGTTAACTGTCTTCAGAATGTCTCTGTGACAGAGTTTCAAAATCAGGAATTATGTCACTTACTGCCAGTCGTAGTTGATCACGAAGGTATTTGTCTATCAGTCATAATCTAAATTAGGTTTTTACTATTTTCATTGTTGAAAATAATTTTTCACAACAGAGCAAGCACAAGAACGAAGCTTCGGATATTTATTTTTTGGCAAAGATTTGAAAAGTTCAACATTTGGCAAATCCTTGCATCTAGCTTTCATTGTAACATTACATTGTAAATCTGAGAGTTTAAATTGAAGACCTAACCGCATTATTCGTACATCTGCTGAAAAAGGATCGAAATAATAATAATAATAATAATAATAATAATAATAATAATAATATTAATAATAATAATGCTTAACCTTTTAATGTTTCATCAGTAACATGTAGTATAATGCCGTTTTATGTTATACAACCGTTTTCCTCGTAATACTTGTGAACAAATCATACATTTAATATTCTCACCATATTGGCAGCAAAAAAAAAAATGCGTCCTCCCATCCTACTTGAAACTCTCGTTTTTGTAGAGGTACATGGTTTCGAGAGAGACATTGCGACGATACGCCACTAGCAGGTTAGAGACAAATACAATTGGAACGGAGTTCAACTCCAGTGAGTGAGAGGGTGGGGGTTGGGAAAGCAAGAGACATGCACAGCTATCATTGCGAGCCACAATGTGCTCGTGAGTTACATTTTCGCCACGGCTGGTATAGTTACACATATTGCTTACTTACTTACTTACGGCTTTTAAGGAACCCGGAAGTTCATCGCCGCCCTCACACATATAGTCTAGACATTGGAATATATGCTATTTATTTCTTGGTCTACATCTTTCTCTTGGTCGTACGATGCAGAGTAGCTAAACTTAACTGGTGAAGTCGGTTATTTGACAAAACTGTATCAACTACTAGGTTATTTAGAATCGATAGAATTGGTGAGATGGGGTCGAGAATAGCTATTTCCCTCATATTCATCGATGGGTATAAAAATGAGAAATTTGGAGGTTTGTTTTACTTTTAGGAAGGACTGAATAGTACTTCAGTCGGTTAGACGTTGCTCTCTCATCTTGAAGTCCTGAGATCAATATCACTGCGGTTCAGAAAGTCCGGTGGTTGGGCGAGTGACACAGGAGCTTTGAATTTTCCCAGTCACTTACAATTCCAGTGATGTTTCCGCGCTCGTCTATCATCACCAGGCTTAGAGACTTTAGACCCGATAGATGAAAACAGTGCGATTTCAAGTTGGAAAGCAGGACGGTAGTGGGTGGGGGCAGTGAGGGTAGCGACCTACCTGTCGTCCCATGTGCTTTATTTACTCAGTGATACTCATAAGGCAGGGAGAGGAAGTACTGTTCTGATAATAAAAACAGTCCCGTACACCTAGTTCACTTTATCAGAAGAGAGGACAGGAGATAGCTAGTAGTCTAGTTTTGATCTGTGCATCTATGTGATTAGTCTAAGAATGTATGCGATATTCTGTGACATAAAAGACATCCTAGCAGGGAAGAAGTCTACGGATACTGCTGGGGTAGCGAAAATAGATTTCAATGACTTAGTGTTTTTCGTTTTGCATCCATTACATCATCCACACCTGTGGAGTAACGGTTAGCGCGTCTGGCCGGGAAATCAGGTGGCCCGAATTCGATTGCCGGTCGGGGCAAGTTACCTGGTTGAGGTTTTTTCCGGGGTTTTCCCCTCAACCCAATTTGAAGAAATGCTGGGTAACTTTCGGTGCTGGACCGCAGACTCATTTCTTTGGCATTATCATCTTCATCTCATTCAGACGCTAAATAACCTAAGATGTTGATAAAGCGTCGTAAAATAACCTACTAAAATAAAATAAATCCATTACATCATGTGATGTAGAGCGGAGCGTCTCCCAATATAAACTTTGTCTTGCCGACTACCGAAGAAAGTTTAGTTTTGAGACCTTCAGAATGTGTGTTGTAGTAAGCTACATTGTAACAGTACCATGTATTGTACATCATAAGTTGTGTATATTGTGTAGGATTATTATGTATGTTGAGTAAGTATTGCACTGGGGCTTATGACAGAAGCCGAAAGGAAATACATATTAATTTATTTTGAAAATTTCGCATTATAGGTTTTTTTAAATTTTAATGTATGTAAACATTAATTTTTTTGTTCTATAAAATTTTTCTCCTCTAACAATAGTTTTATTTTGTTTGATAAATTAGGTGTTTTTTTGGAACGTCACTGTACAGCACCAGCAGACTGGACTGAACTGGGTTTCATGTACACATGTCCCTCCTTCTGCCGACTCCCATCCCCCTCTAACACAGTGAAAAAGCTGCCTATAGTATGGACTTAGTAAACTTATTCTATCGGGTCCAAAATCTCGATGTCTGATCATCACTATGACGTGATCCCCTACGACCATCTTTTACATTCCGTATTGTACTTTGCTAGTGCGTGAGTTCTGAGCAGGTATTAAACTTCAGTAGAAACTTTAAAATGATTTATAAAATTTATGATGTTTCGTAAGTTAAAACTTGTACACTTCTTCAAATCACTACTAACCACCACTACCGTTACTATTATTGCATTATTTTATTATTACCATTTATCATCATCATCATCATCAAATTACCACCATCATTACCGTCCAACATGTTTTAGCATTTTGACAGTTAATAGTTTTGCGGCCACAATTGGCAAGTCATTACAATATCAAATCTATATCACTTACGCATTTTCCTGTCATGGAATAGATCTGTAATGTAACTGATTTGTATCTAGATGCTTGTCCATTGTCAGTGGTTATATATACATACATACAGGATGTCCCATTTATCTTGTACACCAATTATAAATTTTTTATTTGGATAGGTATTGAAAGTTTTGTTTTTGAGAGCTATGTTAGAACGAGGGGCTAACATGAGTGTAGATATTTGGTGCATGTAACTACATTATGGTACAAGATACACGTGACGTCATCAATTTTTCAAATAGCACTATTGTTCTCCAACCAGGAGAGAAACCGTGAAAGGAATGTGCTTACTATTGTGTCATCTATTGGAGCGAAATAGATAGATAATATTAGAGTTATAACGTCAGTTTAAAAATCATGCGCTCTCCTGCATTATGTTATTTGCTGTATGGAGGGATTAAAAGACCAGGAGATTAACAGTGATCTAATTTTGTAACAAGGGTAGTATAAAAATGTGTATATCAGTGTTATGGTTTATGCTTTGAAAGATAGCCAATAGAGATACGAGTACCCACGTGTGTTACCTTAGGACATCTTATGACATCAACATTCATTCACAGCATCACCCCGCTTCGTTTAATATCCTGAGACTTTCTCGTGGTTGGAGTACAGTAGAGATCGTCGTGATGAGTCAATGTTTGTACGTAACTTGTAGGCCTACTCTGGGCGTTATCAGTTCGGAAGCTGGTGAATAGAGGCGTCGTAGCTTTGGAGTTAGAGTTGGTAGTACATTCCTTTTGCATTCTTCACAAGGCCGGTGAGCTGAATCCTGTATCTTTCTGCATTGTGGAGAGTGCAGTAGGCAGTGTTTGTTTACAAATATTTTGTTCTATCTCTGCCGGTAACTGACCGTTGAGTTTGAAGTGGCTTATCTTGGTCGTAGGCGTCGAAGTACTAAAAAGCAAAATAAAATATATCTGGTTGCCTTCATTCCAATCTCTGGTCACTGCACTGCTTGAGTGTGAGGTGAGAATTTAGTCATACAACGTATTATTTAAAGAATTCTAGTCATAAATTAATGGTATTTATGTAAATAGGCTAATTAGATACGATATGAAATTATGGCCTTCTGCGGAAAATACCCTGTGCCTAGCAAAATACGTTTAGATTAAAAAATATTAGAAAGGATAAATTATTTTACATATCTCGGATACACATTATCTTTTTTCGATGAAGTAGACATTTCACAGAAAATTTCTAAATACACCAAAACAATGGGAATAATTAACACCATTATGAAACCTTCCCTAGTACAAAGGCATACTCGAATTCGCCTTTACAAGACCTTGGTGAGACCTGTACTTCGTTACGGCAGTGAGGCATGGATATTGAGGAAGAAAGACGAAAGCAGAATAACGGCTAATGAAATGAAATTTATGAGATATACAGCAGGATATACGAAATGGGATCACAAACGCAATGAAGATGTAATGGAAGAATTACAACTAGAACCTGTAATTAATCACGTAAAACATTATCAGAACAACTGGATAAATCATCTGCATCGCATGCATAGAGATAGAATCCCAAAAGTCATGCTTCACTATCGTCCAAACGGAAGAGATCTCTCGGTCGTCCAAAGAAGCGCTGGATTGAAAATTCAACTGTGAGATCGTAACAGACCATTTGGCCTAATACTTGAAGGGAAGAAGGAAGAAGAAGAAGATACGATATGGCGGGACTCCTTGGACATGCGGTAAACATGGAACAAGAACTTCACTTTCAGAAACTACATGAGGACATAAAAGCTGTTTCATCCATCTACAATAGAACTCAGCTTCAAGTTTACGCTCAATCTTCTAAAAAGGAGGAAGGAGGAGTACTACTGTCTACAAGCGACCCGTTTCGAGGCAACTGACAGTCGGCTCTAATAAATATAGATGTGCGTGCTCTTACTTCTGTGTATTGATTTTGTAAGTTATTGCGTGGGTAGCAAGGATGCGTGCTAAAATGCTTCATGCATGTCAATACTATAACTCAATTCTTTCATGACCAGAATACTTAGTGTTGAACAAAATTATGCGATCTCTGACATCCACCATAAGTAGGTTTGTTGATTGTTTCAACGACGTGTTGCAATATATCACGTTTCAACTTTTTACAAGTATTCACAGTCTAAATTTCATGAAACCTAAGAGGTTCATCTAGTCAGTTGGATCTATTATTTTTGGAAAGCCTAAAAACTGAAATATACTATGTCATTCAATGAATTGGGATACTAACAAGGATTATTCACTATAGATATTAAATTTTAAAACCTACAACTTTTGTCAATTTTCATCCTATCCTCCCTAACTTCCCCTTGAAGTAGGCTATACGTACATTTGTCCCATAATTCTGTCCCTCCTGATGTCGTAGCCAGGCTTGCAATTTCATTTTTTAAGTTATTCTTAATAATGAAATTTTATTCCTGTAAAGATTCCTTGCATGCGACCAAACATGTGATAGTCTGGTGTTTAGAGATCTGGGCTGTAAGGAGAATGTGGCAGAATCTCCTAGCCTAATTTTCCAATGCATTCGACAGTGAAGACACCATAATGACAACATTTCAAAACAAAATAAATATGTTCTAATAAAACGATATTGGCTAAAACTTATACTCATATAGAATGGAAGACGTTGTGATACGATATCAAAATAAGACTTGAATGCAAACTCACAGGCCTACGTAGAAGGACAATTGAGAGATCGAAGATGTAGCCTACTTGAACAAACGAGGAAGCGTTGAAACAGTTCATTCTTCATGATACCGGAACGACCGAACCTCTGGATTGAACGGTTTCAACTTTAATGAGGTCCAAACTACCAAAGAAGCGCTGTATTGATCGGTTTTACACTTCACAATACCGGAACAACCGGTAACGCTGGGTTACACGATTTCATTCTTCATTTGGCCGGAAGGGGCCTTATAGACTTAATCTATGATTGCTGCTACTATTTATAATGATGATGATGATGATGATCATGATGATGATGATGATGATGATGACGACGACGACCTTAGGAAATAGGACCTAGCAATCACATATACATTTCTTCAAAATAAATTAATTTAGAACATTCTTCTTCCCATTCATCGTTAAACCTACACTTTCTAATACTATTTTCATGCGTGGCAGACATTGCAAACCTTCGAAGGTTTTCACCGCTCCTCTTCCTTTGCGTAACAACATTGAACACGATGCAGATGGGAGTGGGTGAGATAGAGTGCGCTTATTAGCTACAATGGATTCCATTAATACTGTCTTGTTTCTAATACCTGTTTTTTTTTTAAGATTGGACATGACATTAGCGCTGCGATCGGAAAAACAACTGAATATGACATAGCGTGGAAGGCCTGTTGCTAAGGTAACAACGGCTAAGTTGCCAAAGTTACAGTTCCCACGAGATGAGTGCTCAACAGCTCTCTTGACGCCATTTATTGTGCACACAATATCGGCTATTAATACGTTTCGTGTTTCATTCTCTGTCAATTTTTGTATTTTTGTTATGGGCTACCTTCGCGTCAATTGTCAATGAATGTTTTAACGTCAGGCATCCAACGTCAGCTGGTATCTCGCATCAGCTGATCGAGTAGTCGCCCAAATTGGCAACGTAGCGCTGCAGTTTCAAGTACGATCGCGTAACTGCCTCATCTATCGAAAAACAGGTAGTCTTACTGACAACGAAAACTGTGCATTCTGCCTTCATCCCTCCTATCCACGTGCGGGGTGACTCGCCTGTATTTTGTATTCCGGTTTTCAGTGGTGTTCATACTAGAGTAGTAGCTATACAATTAGAACTGGTTTGCGATGTATGCCAACATTTCAGAAGTGCTGCACGTCACTGCTCCTAGGAATGGCTGTCTGTGTCTGTTGTATAAAACTTACTACCATAACAGTGGGAAGAGGATGAAGTACTGCTTTTAAACAAACTTCAAAACATTACCCCATTAATGGAATAGATTTATATGACGTCTTGGATTCAGTTCCTTTACTTCAGAGGCGTATTGACGAGTAGAATTTTGGACATTATTGATATGCGAGTAGATCAGGCATCGCAAAATTGTATTTCGTGAAATAGCGCCTTAACTCTGACGTAAGTTCCACATAACAACACCCCTTTCCGCGCTGAACCCCTTCCTCTAGCGTTGTCTGTACTGTCAGCAGTGGCTCATTCTGTCACCCAGTACTATCTGAATAGTGATTTGGCGTTCATAACATATTTCTGAACAGCTGAACGACCTAAACTGCCGACTTCAAGGACGTAATCAGAACAAAGGTGACATGTATGACGCGATGAAATATTTTTCCATTATGATAAATGTTTGGAAAGTGCAATCGAAAGAAAATGAGTTTCATAATTTTTGTCTAAAGTGACTTTCAGCTGTTTCTGATTCAAGAATAGATAGATAAATAGCGCGACATCCAGGAAAAATTACTTTCAGAATTTAGAGATAGAAGGTTTTATGTTTTTAAACAAATGGAAAATTATTTCTCTCTATTTGTAAATCCTTTTAACACAATATTCTGTGGTAGCGTGTCTGCCTCCAGACTAGTCGGCCCGGGTTCGGTTCCCGGCGGATTCAGAAATTTTCTTGTAACTAGCACAATAAGTTACTTTACTGTAGATGTGTACGCCTAAAATCGGGCCTACCTAGCTAGTACAGGGACCGGTAATATAGGCCTAGTCTTGGGAAGTCAACGGCATGGCATCGGTACAGTGCGTTAGCGTCTCATTTCGTCTCCCGAATTAAACCGCGCTGGAAGGTCTCATGTCTAGCGTAGCGAGGCTCACCACAGAGCGGTGAAGTGCGTGCGCAATGCGCGTGGGTGGGCGTTGACAGGGAGACGGCTGGACCACGAGGCGCTGGACTTGGACTGACATTTAAAGTTTAAATCTCCAGGCGTAGGTCACTTAAAGCGTTGTGACCCGAACGTGTTAACATTTAACGTACACGTTCGCAGTGCTTTTGTCTTTGTGCACGCTAACCCGAAGTTCAAATGACCATCCTATTTTTAATTAAAGTTCATTCACATGTTGTGGGAGTTAGATATTGAACAACGTTTTTGTTAGTCGTGAGTTACAACAGGGAATGAAGATTTACGGAGAATGAATTAATGTGCTGGCTAGATTAATATCCCAATACGGTCTACCGATAGATGTGATGGTACTGAAGAATATTTATTAGCTTTGTCTGATCATTGCCTGGAATTTCATTATGTTCCTTAGTCACTACCTTCCCTAAATGTGCTTTACAAAATCTTATTATAATAAGGGCCACTTTAATTAATTTAAAATTACAACGGACTGCAATAAACTACTAAGCTGCTTTCTATATCATTCCCCATGAACCTAAAAATGTATAGTAGTGCTTTATTAAATTTCTCCCCAAATGAAAGAATTGCACTGTATTGCTTAAGTTTAAAGTAATTAGCATACAAAATCTATTGTAATATATTAATGAACTACATACACAAAACTTCAGTAATATTTTGACATAACTGTCATACTAGACGTGCTAATACACTTCACAGAGCCAAGGAGTATCACAACTACAAGACATAGACATGGCGATTATTTTCGCCCAAAACTGTATAGGGGAGAGTTGGGTAGTATCGGACATCAGGTAATATCGGACAGTACGTTTCTTTCATCTACCACCAGATGGTAGTACCTGAATAACATGGTTATGTTTCAGAAACGTAACCATGTCATTCAGGTACTATCATCTGGTGGTAGATGAAAGAAACTCACTGTCCGATATTACCCGATGTCCGATACTATCCAACTCTCCCCTAATAGTATCACACTGAAACGGTTTAATTTGAAAACACAGAAGTTTATAAATTTAAACACAATAAAAATAATTATTTACGATAATTCCAATGAATACTTGACTTCTTAATAAATGTTATCAGATATTAATTTCAAATAATACTGTAATGTTGCATATTACAACTAAATATTTGTATATTTAGGATTATTTACTTCATTCTTTCTTTAGTTTATCTAATTATATGGTGAAGAATGGGTAGAACGGAGAAAAATTCTCTCCGCCACCGGGATTCGAACCCGGGTTTTCAGCTCTACGTGCTGACGCTTTATCCTCTAAGCCACGCCGGATTCAAATTCAGATGCCGATTAAGTTCTACCTCTCTGTTCCCCTTTGGTGGCCTACCCTCATATACTGTATCACAGAATATGTGACAATGGCACAATGTACAACATTGTCACTTGTAATGAGTGCACAGACGCTCTACATAAGACCAATTTGTTGCGAATCTCGGTAATGACAGAAATCAAAGCATAAAAACGAGAAAGGAACAATATGGAAGGAGGATATAAAAGGAAAGGCTAAAAGAAATAATGAAGAAAGAGAACGAAGAGGGAAATTCGAAAGAAAAAGCAAGAAGCAAATAACAGAAAATAGGAAGGGAAAAAATAAGAAAGTAGAACAAGAAGAAGAAAATAAGAAAGATAGGGGAAGGAGAAGGAAATGAGAAAACAAGGGTAAGAAGAAGGTAATAAAAAATAAAGAGCCAGAAGAAAGAAATAAGAAAGATAGAGGAAGGAAAATGAAATAACAAAGAAGGAAATAAGAGAGAAAAAACAAGAAGAAAGAAATAAGGAAGGAAGAGCAAGAAGAAAGGAATAAGAAAGATAGGGCAAGAAAAAGGAAATAATAAAAGTCGAGAAGGCGGATATAAGAAGCAAACGACAAAAAGAAGGAAAGGGCAAGAAGAAAGAACTAAGAAAAAAAGGGTAAAAGAGAAAGAAATAAAAAACATAGAGTAAGGTAAAGAGTAGAAAAAGGAAGGGCAAGAAGGAAGAAATAAAAAAAGAAAAACAAGAAAAAGGACATAAGAAGCAAAGGGCAAAAAGAAAACATTAGGAAGGAATGGGAAGAGGGAAATAGAAAAGAAAGGACAAGAAATAAATAAGAAAGATAAGACAAAGAAAAGGAAAGAAAAAGAAAGAGCAAGGAAGAAATAAAAAGAAATGACAAGATGAAGGAAATAAGAAAAGGGCTAGCGTAAGGAATTAAGAAAAAAAAGGCAAGAAAAATGAAGAAGAAAAGGACAAGGAGAAGGAAACAAAAAAGAAAGGGCAAGAAGAAAGAAATAAGAAAAATAGGACAAGACAAATGGCAAGAAGGGAGAAATAAAAAGAAAAGACAAGAAGAGGGAAATAAGGCCAGGACAAAAAGAAGGGATTAAGAAGGAAAGGGTAAGAAGAAAGATGTAAGAAGGAAATAAAAATGGGCAAGAAGCAAGAAATAAGAAAGACAGGGCAAGAAAAAATATAGAAAAAGGACAAGAATGAAGATATAAAAGTGAAAAGACAAGAAGAAGGAAATAAGAAGCAATGGACAAAAACAAGCAATTAAGAAGGAAAGGGCAAGAAGGAGAAAATGAAGACAGAGCAAGATGAAAAAAATAAAAAAGATAGTACAAAAGGAAATGGGAAAGAAAGAGCAGGAATAAAATAATAAAAAGAGCAATAAAAAGGAAATAAGAAATAAAAGGAAAGAAGGAAATAAAAGTAGGAAAGAGAAAAAAGGGAATTATTAAGAAAAGGAGAAGTGTACGAAGTAAAGAAGAACTATGAAGAAATTATAGATAAAGGATGAGATTATGATGAGAAAAATGAAGAAAGACAAATATAAATAAAAACAAGAAAATGTCTACAATTATTATGAAGAGAGGGCAAAGAAAAAGAAGATAACAAATAAACGTTAAAGAGGAATGAAGAAGATTTTGAAGGGAAATGGAGAGAAGATAAGAGAAATAAATATAACAACAATAATAATAATAATAATAATAATAATAATAATAATAATAATAATAATAATAATAATAATAATAACGATATGGTGATTATGGCGATGTACTTATGATACGGCAGACGAAGCCGACAAAATTTCCTGACATCGCTTTGTCCATCACAAATTTCTGGAGCTTGTATTCGCATCTGTTGCACGGAAAGCCGACGCTCTAGCCGTTTGACTAACGGTGTACCGAAATCGGGGATTAGATGTCAGTCACCTCTCCAGTAGACTTCCTGTTAGACATAAATAGCAGTTTATTCGAACTCGTGAGTGTGTCTGTGTCAGTATACCATCACCTACATTAGCACACGAACACTACAATATGCATAAACACTTTAGAGGTAGAAAGGAATGCATTTTGAGCCACCCTATAAGCGCCGTGAGCCCACGCGCAGACACTCACAACGCCTAAAATAGGAGGCAGCGCTGTCCGTGACGTCACCCACCCACTCGGACCGCAAGCAGACGCATCGGGAGGTCCGGGTGCGGGTCAATTCTACAATGAGAGTTCAGCAGAGATGTGTTCAAGCCGGGACATGTTATGATATGGAAAATGGCTATTAAAATTCGCCTGTTATCATCGGCGATGCATGCAATGGAGGGGAAAGAAACTGGCCACCTTACACCATTATCTCCTGGCCTAGTTGCCTCATGAGTGATGCTTTTTGGTATCATTTGTGAGGGTCAGACCTGTCTTCGGACAGTTGACTAAACAACATGTTATCACAGTCTACTATATACAGTCACGAAGCTTGAGTTTTGAGGGTGCTAGAAACAATAGATTGTGCCGATACTATTTTGCATTGCCTGTAATGAGGCGATATTAGCGATATCTAATGTTTGCATATTTATTACGTATTGAGCTTCGTGACTGTATATACAGGGACATCATTTTATTTTTACTTCAATTTTTATTGTACCTGAGTTTTTGAATGAACTAAATCCCACCCCTTCTACTAAGGGAGTTCCAACTCCACACAGAACCAAGACCGCAGATAGTAAGCAGTACTGAGTTACTGGGTATAGTACGTTCCAGAAATATGTTCGCGTTTTCCAGTGACGAAAGAGCTTTCAATATTGAATCATATTTTCGCACAGGTACTGTCCGTTTGCCTACGTCGCATCCCGATTTCCCCCACCTGCTTCTGCTCGCCCCTCTGTAAAAGCTGGGCTGTCTTAGCTCTTTTCTGAAAACATTAATTTCTCTTAGGAATTGGAGGTTTACGTAATATTATACAGCTGTTTAATTTAACTTAAATAAAAGGGCCTCGTTAAGTAATTAACTGTCACGTGATTTCCTCCTTTCTACAATCCTGCGGCATAACCACTTGGACGGACAATAGATAGCATGTCTGAGTAATTTTATATCTTCGGGTCGGGCGAAGTGAAGATTGAATTCACAGTACGTAGAGTAGGTACAGAATTATTTCAAATGGGTTACTAGTACGAAGGACGAAACTGGCAATTGGAATTAGATGCAATAGTCTATAGTGCGATAATATGCACAAAAGAACTGAAGCCTATATCGAAATGAACGGCCACCATTTTCAAAATTGTGTTTAAATATTGATATTATGATTATTTTTCAATTTAACTTCTTTCTCTATATTGTACGCTAATGTGCTGTAGACAGTATAATATACACTGCATAATGAATACGTTCGCATGGATAACTCACTTCGTGAGTAAAAACACTTATTCTTAATACAGTACTGTACTTTGATTAAAGAAAAACCTAATGAAAATTATCAAACTCAAAATCGCGATATTTCCTAGTTTACGTAAATGGATGAACTACTTTTCTTCCATCCTATACCTAGTAGAGTGATTTGTGTTTTACGCCAGTATCATCGAACTCCAGTCTTGGAGGGGGAAGCAAGCGGTGTTTCCGGTTCTCTAAAGGTATAGACAAGTTAATATTAAAAATGTTAGTAAAAATAAAATGATGTCTCTGTACTAGACTGTGATGTTATCATGCTTCTGGTACATAACATTCCTTAAACAGCATTCGAAAATTCCTTCCGCTATCACTCAAGAAAATACTAGTGGAAACACTAGTAATGCCCCACTTCGGTTATTGTGATTTTCTACTGACTGACCTCAATGTCAACCAGCCGCAAAAATTACAACGTGTTCATAATTCTTGTGTTCGCTTCGTCTGCGATGTCCGTCGCGCTGACCACATTACCCCATCCTTCCAAACTCTAAACTGGCTACGGCTTAACGAACGTAGAAATTTTCATTCTCTTGTTCTCCTTTTCCAAGTCCTTCACACTTCTACACCTACCTACCTTGCCTCCCGTTTCAGTTACCTGTCATCATATCATAATCTCTTCACACGCACGCAAAATAGCCGCATACTAGCCATACCAACACATAAGACAACATCGTATTCATCATCATACACAATCTCGCTCTCGCGCTTGTGGAATACCCTACCCAGTGACATCGGAGACTGTCGGAATTTAGTAGCGTTCAAAAGCAAGTTCATTAAGCATTTTCTTACTGCGTAGAGTAGGTTTAATTGTACTTAATCAATAAAAGAAATGCTTCTCTCTTCTTAACTTTTAAAATAAACTGTCTAGCTTTTATTAATCAGTTAATCTTTTAGTACTTTGATTTTTATTTATTTGTAAATTTAATATTAATTGTAATTATACTGTAATTGTAATTGTATTCTTAATATTGTAGTTGTATTCCCCTGGTAGAGGAGAAGAGAAGGCCTCATGGCCTTATCTCTACCAGGTTAAATAAATAAATAAATAAATAAATAAATAAATAAATAAATAAATAAATAAATAAATAAATAAATAAAATAACTTACACAAGTCGTGCTCAGCAGTTACGTCTTTCGCCGAGTTTGCGATAACCCGCGAAGCATGGTGATGTATTATGACGTTTGATCATCTAGATCAGAGGTCGTCAGCGCAGAGCACCCTGGGGCTAGCCTTTCTTACCCGCGGAAAACGCAGTGCACCATGGTGCGCTCGTAGCTGCTAGCGGGTATGCTCTCTATCTCTTGCTGCTGCACGACGGTGCACGCGGGACAGCACCGCTTACCTGTTGCACATTTCAGCGAGTGCTGACGACCACTGATCTAGATCTTTCTTTTTTCTTTCTTTTATATCTAGTTTATTTTGCATTGTTTAAAAAAGACGAAGTATATTCGTTGTTGGGGTGATGTAACATAGGCCAATATTAAGAATTAATTTAATAAGTCAAAATTTTACACTTCCACTCTTAAACTTCACATGTCCTCCTACAAGAAGCTACTGGGCACGCAGGATTGACACATGTCAATCAACCCGTGGGGGCGTGGTTTCCAAGATTCGGACTTACCGAATTCTACTTGCATTCCGTTTGGCGACAGCTGACTTATTACTAATGTAATTGTAGTTTTAATTAGGCTCATTAAGAGGTCATATATATACCGTATGTTGCTCAAGTGACAACATTTACAGCTATGTATAAGTCGAGAGGATGCATTTCACTTCGTCTTTATAAAAAATTCTGTCATGTTTAAAAAATGGATTTCAAGAATTTCACGGAAATGCACATTTCTGGAATTCCTGAAAAAAATGTAATTTGGACATATTATCTGCGTGATCGATTGTGGAAAGCCATTTTTCCTGCACTATTGGTCATATTTTTTTTTATTCAGTTACCTACGAGTCAATTTATCCGGGAATTATGCGTATTAAAATATGTAGGCCTGACAATGTACAAGTAAATCCCGAAAAGACAAAGTATATGATTATGTCTCATGACCAAAATATTGTACGAAATGGAAACATAAAAATTGGAGATTTATCCTTCGAAGAGGTGGAAAAATTAAAATATCTTGGAGCAACAGCAACAAATATAAATGACACTCGGGAGGAAATTAAACGCAGAATAAATATGATAAATGCCTGTTACTATTCGGTTGAGAAGCTTTTGTCATGTAGTCTGCTGTCAAAAAATCTGAAAGTTAGAATTTATAAAACAGTTATATTACCGGTTGTTCTGTATGGTTGTGAAACTTGGACTCTCACTTTGAGAGAGGAACAGAGATTAAGGGTGTTTGAGAATAAAGTGCTTAGGAAAATATTTGGGGCTAAAAGGATGAATACAGGAGAAGAAAGTTACACAACAAAGAACTGCACGCATTCTATTCTTCACCTGACATAATTAGGAACATTAAATCCAAACGTTTGAGATGGGCAGGGCATGTAGCACGTATGAGCGAATTGCATATAGAGTGTTAGTTGAGAGACCGGAGGGAAAAAGACCTACATGCTTTGGAGGCCGAGACGTAAATGAGAGGATAATACTAAAATGAATTTGAGGGAGGTGGAATATGATAATAGAGACTAGATTAATCTTCCACAGGATAGGGACCGATGGAGGGCTTATGCAATGAAAGGGTTCCTTAAAAGCCATTTGTAAGGCAATGAAACACATTACATTACATTACATTATATGCATGCATGTTCCTACATACAAAGTCACTTTTTTTGTGTGATTTTAGTTAAGGCCTGAACTTAATGAAAATAAAACTATTATTATTATTATTATACATACATACATACATACATACATACATACATACATACATACATACATACACACATTACATTACATAAGTGTTCTCCCCCAGGGCAGGTCTTTCACTGTAAACCCAACATTCTCCAATCTTTCCTATTTTCTGTCTTCCTATTAGTCTCCGTATATGATCAAAAGCCTGTACTCTGACAAAACAAGAAGTTCAACGTATATCGTATCAACGAAATTAGATTCATGAGGAAAAGGACGCGATACACACTTTGGTGTAGAAAACGAAATACAGAAATTTTTTAAGAATTGAACGTCTAACCTATATTACATTTTCTTCAAAACTATAGAATTAATTGGAAACAGCATGTCGAGAGAATTCCAAAAGAAAGATGACTAAAGGCAGTACTATATTATCGCCCTTCTGGACAACGATCTGTTGGAAGACTATTAAAAAGAGGGCACGTGACCATTGAGACAGCAACAGACCATTAGGTCTAGTGCTTGAATTGGATGATGATGATGATGATGATGATGGATGATGATTATTATTATTATTATTATTATTATTATTATCATCATCATTATAGTTATTATTAGTGTCATTATTTTATTACCATCACCATCATAATCATCATCATCATCTAGTTGTAGGTACCTAGCCAGAGACAATCATGCTTACAGCCACCTTATCATTCTGCAGTTTTCGTAACTGATCTTTGGATGTTTGCTTGCAGTTGCTGTCATAGTCTATGGCCTATATATTTTTGCATTATCATAACTTTCTCTTGTTACTTAATATGTGTGCAGTTTCCAGAAGTTATCTCTGGATGTTTGTTTTGTAACGTTGTCATATTCTCTGGTCTATATATTTTGCATAATCGCAATACTTTCTCTTCTTGCCTAATATAATGAGGAAATAAATGTCTATGCAAATCACAGGCTTCGTTTACAAGCTAATACAGTTTGATAACCGACCTGCATATTTCTCCAATTTACTTTTCCATAAATTTAATTTAACGTTACAAGCTTCACAATACTCTTGTCACTTTTTATGGGATGTAAACGAACCGTTCACACGTCTACCACGCAGTTTGAGATGTCTTGTCATGAAGTGGGAGTTTATTATACTTTGGTAATTTGGGAGGTGGTTTCTTTTCCTGAACTACAAGGAACCACATTTTGCTTGCCTTTGCCCTAAAACACTTAACGGCGAAAAAAAATACTAATATTAAATACCTCTCACATAATTATAGTTTATCGTGCTACCTCTTTGATGTAACTGGTGAGGATACAGTTGTTAGATTCGCTTGCATTCTTTGCGTTTTGTTTAAAAACTTGTAATTGAGTGAAAAAAAGGATAGGAATAAAGCAAAAAATTTTATTATTCCACAGAAACAGAAGAAAACAATAAAAAATACTTTTGTCTCATAACATCACACTGAGTGAAAATTTCCTTGAAACTGTAACATTTACACGATTTGACAGGATGGAAGGGGAAGAGTTACCTAGTTTGCACTAAGTTATTGTTCCATCTGGTGCAATACTACAACCTCAGCAACGAAAAATATCCCATATTCTCCTGCGAATACTGAATCAACGTTTAAATTCCAAGATGGAAAAACAGTTGGAAGAAGAGCAGTTTGGCTTCAGGAAGGGAAAAGGTACGAGAGATGCAATTGGACTGTTACGAACAATCGGCGAAAGATACCTAGAGAATAACAAAGAAGATACCTACAAAAGGAGTTTGACAGAGTGGATTGTAATAAACATGGGAATCCTGAAGAAAATTGGTGTGTATTGGAAAGAGAGAAGACTGTTTAGTAATCTTCACATGAAACGAGTCAAAGTCAGGATAGGAGAAGAAATGTCAAAATGAAGTGAAATAGGGAAAGAAGATGCCTTTTATCATCTAACCTGTTCTACATCTACTTGGAGAATTTAGTGAAAAACTGCTTTCAGAAAATAAGAGGGGTCATAGTAGGAAGAAAAAGAATAAATTGCATCAGATTTGCTGATGATCTGCCGTTCCTAGCAGAAGAAGAGATGATACTAACGGATATGCTAGTGGAGTTAAATGACAGCTGTGAGCAGTATGGAAAGAAAATAAATGCAAACAAGACGAAGATCATCGTTGTCAGAAGAAAAATGAAGAAGTTAAACGTGCGAATTCTAAATGAGGTGAACAGTGAACAGCGTTAAATACTTGGGGTGTACTATAAGCAGTAACATGAGCTGCTGCCAGAAAGTCAAAAGAAGGAAAGCAATGGCAAAAGAAGCTTTTAACAGAAAAAAGAGCATCTTCTGCGGGTCTCTGAAAAAAGAACTAAGGAAGAGACTAGTAAATTGCTTTGTGTAGAGTGTAGCATTGTATGGAAGCAGAAACATGGACATTAAGACGGAGTGAAAAGAAATGACTAGAAATATGTGAAATGTGTGTATGGAGAAGAATGGAGCGTGTGGAATGGACATATAGAATACGAAATGAAGCTGTGTTGGAAAGAGTGGGTGAAGAAAAATGATGCTGAAGCTGATCAGAAAGAGAAAAAGGAATTGGTTGGATCACTGGCTGAGTAGAAACTGCCTACTGAAGGATGCGCTGGAAGGAATGGTGAACGGGAGAAGAGTTCAGGGCAGAAGAAGATATCAGATGACAGACGATATTAAGATATATGGATCATATGCGGAGACTGAGAGGAAAGCAGAAAATAGGAAAGATTGGAGAATTCTAAATTTGCAGTGAAAGACCTGCTATTTTGCAAAATACTACGTATGTATAGGCCTATGTAACAATTATCATTTTTTTATTTCTTACCAGTACATTCTCCACTCAATTGTGCTATAGACTACACTGGAGTCTGTAGAAGAGATAACCGGCCATATAAACGGAAGAAAAAGTCACAAGGTCACGCATACTTTCTATTCTTCGTATGTCTTTTGGATTTTGCTACAATTCAATTCATTTATCATGTGCGAATATTATTAACATTTAGTTGTGTATTGTTTGCACTGTACAAGGTGCAGTCAATATATTTTCGAAATGCACATGTATTGTACCGTTAAACATATATGCGCGTGTCACTGAAGATCATTGCGCACTTTTATTCCTGTTAAGTCGGTCTATCAAACAGCGTCAGATTGTCTTTAAGAACTGAGCTTCTGCGCGTGATTTTATGCAAACATGTCAAGGTCCTACGTATTTCGATTTTTCCTGGAATCTCTCCATATACACCTAACGGTTAGTCTTCTTCTCTGCCTTTCAAGTTATGTTTTTGGTATAGGATCCAGGCGTTTCTTGGTTTAATATAATTTCTCCGTTTCCTATGTCCTGTGTGTTGCCTATATTCAGGGCTGTCCGTTAACTTATTCCTTGCCCCTAGTAGAGAAGTAGTACAGCCTGATAGCCGCTAAAGATCTGAATTTTTAAGAAAGTGTGAGAAAATAGTGGTGATGATTTTAGTTGGTTATTTAACGACGTTGGACCAACTACTAGGTTATTTAGCGTCGATAGGATTGGTGATAGCTAGATTGTGTCTATTTGGTGAGGTGAGGCCGATGATTCGCAATAGATTGCCTGACATTCGCCTTAAGATTGGAGAAAACCTCGGAAAAACCCAACCATGTAATCAGCCCAAGCAGGGATCGAATCCGTGTCCGAGCGAAAGTCCGGATCGGCAAGGAAGCGTCTTAGCAGACCTAGCTACGTCGGTGGCTGGTGGTGATGAAAATGTAGATGATGGTCAATAATATTAATATTAATAATAATAATATTATTACTATAACGCAAAGAATACGTTCATACATTCTCTGTCGGAATATTATAGTTTCACGACTGTTACATTAAAACAATCTCATGGATATTAATTTATACAAAGCGAAAGTCACTGGAAAGGGAAGAAGATATTGAGGAAGATTTTTTTACTTAAAAGATAAGAATTGAAACAAGAGAATAATATACAATTTCAGAAAAAGGAAATGGTCAGCCTAATTTTACTAAGTTCCAGACACAACGAATTGCGCATGTGCAGTAAACAAGAGCGTTTGTATATATGCTACTTGTGGACAATCTTGCGTAACTTGTTGCCTACGTCTAGGAGGACTACCATCAAAACACGGCTCATTTCTTTTTTTTTTTTTTTTTTGATAGGCCTACTGTGCAATCTGGAATTAAAACTCAATATAAATGTAGGAGAAATTAGAGACACGCCGATTAGAATGGTTAATATATAGCATTAGGATGGAGGAACGTCGTGTTTCAAGGAAGGTAAGTACTAAACTTAAAACTCGAAGGTAAACGTAATATCGGAACGATGAAAGAGTAGTGGAACGGAGAAAAATTCTCTCCGGCACCGGGATTTGAACCCGGGTTTTCAGCTCTACGTGCTGATGCTTTATCCACTAAGCCACACCGGATTCCCATCCCGGTGTCGAATCGAATCATCTCAGTTTAAGTTCCACCTCTTGGGTTCCCTCTGGTGGCCACCCTCTGCACTACGTCATAGTTGTCTATGAACGTAGGACTAATGTCCACACATGTGCGGAGGTGCACTTGTTATGCCGGTGCCGGAGAGAATTTTTCTCCGTTCCACTACTCTTTCATCGTACGATGACGCAGAATATCTGCATGGAAACATCATATGTACTTAGGTACATTAAAATAATATATGATAAGCGTAAATCACTCGTGATTTAAGACGGCGCTTATTCTGTCGGATCCCGGCCAACCAGTCACTCATAACGAGTGCACCTCCGCATATGTGTTGGACATTAGTCCTACGTTCATAGACAACTATGATGTAGCGCAAAGGGCGGCCACCAGAGGGAACCCAAGAGGTGGAACTTAAACTGAGATGATTCGATCCGACACCGGGATGGGAATCCGGTGTGGCTTAGTGGATAAAGCATCAGCACGTAGATCTGAAAACCCGGGTTCAAATCCCGGTGCCGGAGAGAATTTTTCTCCGTTCCACTACTCTTTATCATACGATGACGCAGAATATCTGCATGGAAACATCATATGTACTTCGGTACATTAAAATAAATAATAATATATGTAATATCGGAAGATAAAACCTGAGATAGTTGGATAATTTGCAGAAAATGATTTGAAGACTCTAGGTGTGAAGAGGTGGAGATGAGTGGTGGGTGGACCCCGTACCAAAGGGAACGAAAACTTCCTTTGATGTCGGAACAGGCCAAACGAAAATTCTTGCAGTACAAAAACAAGAAGAAGGAAAGAGTGGACAGGTATTTTAAGGGAGGCTAAGGCTAAAGTACAAGAGCCTTAAAGCCAAAGAAGAAGAAAGTAACTGATCAATCTTAAGATTCTGGAGGAACCCAAGAGCAGTGGGCGCCCAAAGGACATACCTAATTTTTTTGCTCACTTTAACTTCCACACAAACTGCATTCGCCTACCTGCAAGGACAAGCACTCAAATAACAAATCGCGAATAGAATTAAAAGTGGTGTGTGATGTAACTAGAAGTAACCGCAAATCTTCAAGGAAATCAAGGATATTGTGTGATATAACAGAGTTACATGCAACTTGTAACAAAGTCAATAACGCAAAGTCAATATTGGTGCGCAGGAGGTTTGAAGCGTGGGCTCTGAACTGAACGAGATACAATGTCGTTGAGTTTCAATCACACTTACATCAATGTTGCTCCATATACAAATAATTCAAAGACGCTTCACACCTAACTTTACTGTTAACACAACTACATGCTGTTCTCGGGGGGCCACTGGATCCAAGGCTCTCGGTTTCAAACACTGTCGAAGGTGACAAATTTTAAATAGAGATAAAATCCTTACAATGGCTTCTTTCGGGAGGAAAGTAAATCTGGAAGATCCGTGTCTTAGTTCTACGGTACGAAAACAACTCTGTTCTTTATAGGGGACTTCAGACATTCTCGCCTACGTTGAAATTCAGCAAGTCTCGTTAAATATAAGGGATGATGCCGACACAGATGGCCATTGCACTGCACGTATACGTGACTGAAGGCTATGTTCGTGCACTAGTGCTTATCGATAATTTCCATATTTTACTTGTCATAATAATTACTTTCTTCTTTTTGACCATTAAAAATAATTTAATAAACGAAACATATCACAATTCTGGAAGTGCGCGATAACGTTGTGGTTGACAAGTAACGCAACCAACCGATTCGATTCCCGATGGAGTCATATGAATTTTCTCCATTGATCTAATCCTTTCGGCTGCACAACGGCGCTGGGGTTTACTCAGTCTCTAACAGAAATGAGTACCATCGTTATTTTCTCAGTGGTAAAGACGGCCGACACATATGACTGACATCTGTACTACCATTAATACCGACTGTGAAGGTAGGAGCCCTAACTTCCCACCATCTTGTGGAATCCATGGCCTGTAATGGGGATGACTTTACCGTTACCTTTTATCACAACATTAGGTCGAAGCTCTTTTTGAAAGACTGAACGAGGTTAAATACTGTATAGAAATAATTAGGGTCCATAGCTGCTAATAAAAATTTAATACACAAAAAAATTGCTTTGATAAAATAGGTATGTATGTAAAATGATCCGTTCTATTAGTATTTGAGTAATATCTCCACTTGCCGTTGGCGTAGGCAAGTCAGATTCTGCACTCCTTGCGCTGCATAGAGGATTGGTGTCCATTTGACAAGGAAACTTAATGAGATCTTGTCCAAACCTTTCATCGAATTGGCACATGGATTTCCACAGTAGACAGAAAAATATATAGGCCAAATGTAGTTACCCATTCTAACTGTATCCAACAGTATGCAGGGTGCTAAAAACTATACAGAAACTTTCAGAGTAAAAAGAGAATACCAAACTAGACATTTAAGAATAGGCACGAGGTGTCCCAGATGTTTCATTAAGGCGCTACATTTAACGCGTCAATTTCAAAGCCGTAATTTAGCGTTTGGGCTAGTCAAGTGGAAAGAAAACTCCGGCAGAGATAGTTTGAATGCAACATTTGGCGAGACGTGAACCAGACGGATGTCTCCACGCTCACCTCAATTGACATCGCTCCAATTTTTCCTTAGGGGTGCCGTGAAGGACGCAGTTTACAGCACAAAAATCAAAGATGAAGAAATAAAGTACTGGGCATAATGGCTGCAGCGGAAATCATTCAGACTACTCCTGGAATCTCTGAGAGAACATATTCTGTGCCGGAGGTTGCGGGTCGATCCCGCCAGGCTGATGGCGTTTAAGTAGATTCACTGGCATGTAAAAGAACTCCTGTGGGACAAAATTCCACTGGTGACGCTGATATAACCTCGGCAGTTACGAGCGTCGTTAAATAAAACATTGTTTTTTTTTTATTTTTCATTTGCGAGCAATAGCAGCGAGAAGGAGTTCAATTCCCAAGTTACCTCTCTCACCCCATACCTTACCAGGAGAAAGGCGTAGTTCTACAACAAGAAACAATGGAAATCCATCCAGTCTCTTTGAAAATTATAGAATGCGTTCAATATTTGAAGTAGTTGTTTCATCTTATTGATCTTTTGAAAGTTTAAGACACGTCAACAATTCTAGACACGCCATTCTCATCAATGGAGATTGTCTTATAGAGATGTACAGATCTGTGGAGTGTTTTCAAAGTTCTACTTCAGGAACAGAAATTTAACTCATTACCGTCTAGTTTTATATGTTATAGCAACGAACTACATTCACCTGTTCGAAGAAATATATCAATCACGAAATGCTGCTAATGAAAAATGTCTCACGTCTTCTAACATGGAATTTTTTTAGTGACAGACCAATCATAATGGTGGAAAGGGATGGAAAGCTTCAGTATGCACACCTAACCCCTTGTTGTCGATGATATCGGCACTGAAAGTTTCAATTATATTACGATTTGTCATTCAAAGGTTTGATGTCAGAAGAAATAGTGGCGGATTTACAATTTCGCAGCTCATACTCGCAGGCACCCAAAAATTTGCTGCCCATTTCTTTCCTAATTTTCACCTTTCCATACTCATACATCAACATTGAAATAAAAAAAGCATGCTTTCCGAATTTTGAATAATTTATTTTAAGAAAATGATTGTAACTTTATACTTACAAGTCATTAATTTTTGTACATCTTCCTCCGTGTCTTCTACTGGGCGAACTAATCAATGATTTTGGACCGGTCCATTTCCTTCAAAACGTCGCCGCGCCTAAAAATTTGTCGCTGTATGCTGTAGCATACTAAGCCTATTGCTAAATCCGTCTGTGAAAAGAGGTGGAACTATTTGCATCAGTAGTGTTCAATGGTCAAATAAAATATTTTAGATTTAATTAATAGCTATAGTCTGCTGCTAGACCATATTTATAATAAGTGATGCTAAGGGACTAATAATTTTTATTTGATGTTGAACTGTTACAGCACCTACAGACCTACATTTTTCTGAAGCAATTCGCAACTGACATGATGAAGTGGGCGTGTCTATGATCGTAACTCAAGAATTGCTTACGTGTCTTAGTCCTTCAATAGATCAATAAAATCAAACCACTACTTCAAGGCTACTGTATTCGTACGTGGATTCGAATCTTGCTTGGTGTGACTATCTGCTTAGGTTTTCGAAGGCTTTTTCAAACAGTAAGGCAAATGTTAGATAATTCCCTGATGAAGCCTCGGACTCATTTCGCCGAAATACCATCTTGGTAACATCTATCCTATCGACGCTAGATAAACGAGCAGCTGATAGCGTCGCTAATAACAGATTTACATTTACGTCAGCATCAGCATCAGCATCATCATCATCATCATCATCATCATCATCATCGATGCACTCGTATTTCTGTCTGTAGTAAACGCATTTGATCGTTCTAGCCTTTTTAAGTCTCTCTTGCCGTTGGGTGATATTTCCAAAACTTATATGCAGGGATATTTAGAATTCTTCGTAAAAAAAGAGATAAATATCGTACTTATGTTAAAAAAGTAACAATAATTTCGGGAAAACTTTGTGATTCTTCCCCTCCCTTCCATGTAATATCATGCACTCACACACAATCTTAATTTGCAATAATAATACACACGCCATTGTATCTGCAATATAATAAATTCTTGACGAAATAAAATTGTTAATAATAATAATAATAATAATAATAATAATAATGAAAATAATAATAATAAATAATAATGAATAATGAAAATAATAATAATAATAATAAAATAATAATAATAATAATAATAATGAAAATAATACTAATAATAATAATAATGAAAATAATAATAATAATAATAATAATAATAATAATAATAATAATAATAATAATAATGAAAATAATAATAATAATAAAATAATAATAATAATAATAATAATAATAATGAAAATAATAATAATAATGAAAAAATAATAATAATAATGAAAATAATAATAATGAAAAAATAATAATAATAATAATAATAATAATAATAATAATAATAATGAACTTGGACTCTCACTTTGAGAGAGGAATAGAGATTAAGGGTGTTTGAGAATAAGATTTAAAAAAAAATATTTGGGGCTAAGAGGGATGAAGTTACAGGAGAATGGAGAAAGTTACACAACGCAGAACTCTACGCATTGTATTCTTCACCTGACATAATTAGGAACATAAAATCCAGACGTTTGAGATGGGCAGGACATGTAGCACGTATGGGCGAATCCAGAAATGCATATAGTGTGTTAGTTGGGAGGCCGGAGGGAAAAAGACCTTTGGGGAGGCCGAAACGTAGGTGGGAAGATAATATTAAAATGGATTTAAGAGATGTGGGATATGATGGTAGAGACTGGATTAATCTTGCTCAGAATAGGGACCGATGGCGGGTTTATATTAAGGCGGCAACGAACCTCCGGGTTGCTCAAAAGCCATTTGTAAGTAATGAAAATAATAATAATAATAATAATAATAATAATAATAATAATAATAATAATAATAAACCGTGCTTAAAATCAGACTTACTGTTACCTAACTCAGTTTTATACAAAAATTCATTAATCAATGGTCCTGTAGGCCATTAAAGAAAATAATAGAATTACCAAATAGTTTGTCTCCCTGCTATTTTGGAGCTAACATCTTCAAAACTATTATACTCTATTTCATTAAAATCATTTTTTAAAAAATGTCCTTTTTCGTTTTTATCACGGTAATGAAGATTTTTAGTAAAAAATGGCCAACTGTCGCGAAAATTCGCCAGAAATTTGCTGCCATAAATAAGTGACGTTTATAATAAAATCTACATATACTTCTTGGTGCATCTCTCAATCGCATGTCACATTTATTGCTAATTAAAATTGGCCTTGCTTTTGTACCTACGGTAATCTAAAACTGGTCATTCACTTCGAACGCTCATTCGCCTGTGTAGTATTTCGTTTTCTCTTTTGTTTCGTATATTTCAAGCATTTCTCTTATTTATGTTTCTTTTTTTTTTAACTGGTTATTTTACAACACTTTATCAAGTGCTAATTTTGGTTATCAAGCGCCTGAGTGAAATGGTGACAATGCCGACGAAATGAGTCCAGGGTCTAGAGCTGAAAGTCACCTAACATTTGCTCTTTATGAATTGAGGAAAAACCCCGGAAAAACTCAATCAGGTAAAGGATTAGAAACCGGGTTTGCTCGCTCTACGGTCTGGCATGCTAACTGTTACGCCACAGCTGTGAACTTTATGTTTCTTTTACAGTTTCCATAACCACTAATACTCCTGTATGCTTGCTTTATACTTCTATCTCCTTCATAATTCAGGTTTTCATTCTATTTTCTTTCTGTACATGTCCAGCTTTTTACCTGAGAAGTACGTGGAATTTTCGCGAATTAGATGATGTTACTTACATTTTATTACGAGAGATTTTCGCGAACTAAATTGTTATTTGTAATTTATTATTGTATCATTTCAAATTAAACAAAACATACAATAAAATTCTTAAGAAACAAAGACATGGGCGCAAGTTTGGCTTGTTTCATATTGACCGTGAACTAGACAATAATTCTTTTACGTAGAAGTGAGACAAAGCTGGACGGTTGTCAAGGTAACGTAAAGACAAACCTTGTAACGGAATAGGAAGGTCAAGTTCTGGAATTCTGTCTATCCTAACTGCATATGAGATGTCAGCCCTGCTACAATAATACCGATAATAATAATAATAATAATAATAATAATAATAATAATAATAATAATAATAATAATAATAATAATAATAACAACAACACCGAACAACAACAAAAATTTTGCTCCGACTTAAAACAATGTGTCCTTTATGGTTTGGTGTGCGTTAAATCCGAAAATGCATCTCTTTTCTTCGTATCACGTAAGGTTTTAAAGATATACTATGATTTCACTTTTCGATCAGCGCTCCCCCAGGAAACATCTAGCGCGGGTTGGTGGTTTTAAACCAAAACAAAAGCTAATGCATTTTATGAGTTTATGACTTATTTCCGGTTTCTTATGGTTGTTGACATGTTCTTTTGTACTTCTAATAAATAAACAGACATTGGTCCCTTCTATTCAGTAAATTTCATAACAGTTCAAAGCGAGGTCTATCAATGAACAAACAAGGTTCTGGTTTTCAGTATTTAAAAGAAAAGTTTACTATTTTTAGTGAAGGCAAATTAAAAGAGGACATTTTCATCGGTCCACAAATTCACAAAGTTATGGCTGACTCTTTGTTTGAGGAAAGACTTTCCATTATAGAAAAAATGTCATGGCGATCTTTCAAAGATGTTTGCTCAAATTTCCTTGGAAATTCTAAGGCAGACAACTACATAGAACTTGTTGTGGAAACCATGTCAAGTGCATATGAGAAAATGGGGTGTAATATATCTCTCGAAATACACTTTTTACATTCTCATTTGGATTTCTTTCCTCCTAACGAACATGGGAAAAATTAAATTTCATAAAGAAATATCTGAAAAGGAAAGGCGATATAAAGGAAGATCATTATCCAGCATGCTTGCAGACTATTGTTGGTTCCTTGTAAAAGACAGCCCAGGATCTAGTTAAAAACAGAAGTCATCCAGAAAATTCTTTTAAATGTAAGTTCAAATTCCGAAATTTTTCTCATTATACTCATGAATCATTTTTATTGTTATTGTGTTTTAAACTATGTAACATCATATCCAATACACATTTTTCAAGTATTTATTTTAATTTGTCCTACACAGAATAATATAATGCTTATAAATTTAACTTGATAACTAATGAGTTTTGAAAAGTTAAATGTAGATTTATCCGATCTTTTAACTAACAGCTGAGGTAACTTCAAGAATCTCTTGTTGTCCATAGATGTTCCACTAGTATTTTGTTAGTGTTTTTTTTTTTTGTTATTTATAGATTTTTATTTGCCGAAGTTTTCAATGCCAGTGAGCGCCAAGGATTAAAACCATGTGATTCAATGTTTCCATCTCAATCGTGGCCTGATTAAAAAGGCAATAATTGCATTATATGATTGACGTAAATAATACTAGTCCAATGTCAACTGCCATTATACTACAAAGCTCACTCAGCTGAGTGACTTGTTTGTAAAATTGATACATTGAATGCTTTCATGTGTTCAAATGGACTTTACGGAGACCGAAATATCATTGGCATTGGTGAACAGCTAAGAATAAAATATCCCTTGACGAAAATTAAACTTAAGATATTCGAAATTGTTTTTACAAACACACATTATTATTCTAATATGTCATATAAAGTAGAACATTTACCGTAAGTTACGTAAATAAAAGCCAAAAATTCGGCGTAATATAGTAAATTCAGAGCGGTTTATATTATTATTTAACCAGTTATTATAGTTTACGAAACAGTAATGCAGTAGTGCCGAGCGTCAATATTTTTCCTCAAATATTAATTATGTAACATCATTCTTGTAGCCAGTTACCATTTTATCAAGATAATTATGAATAATTTTGAAATCTTTCAAATATATTGTTAAATTAGATAATCAGTAGTACAGGTAATTGTCTTTCCAGAAAAAATAAAAAGTGGAAAAAAAAAAAAGTTTCTTCATAAAAAATTAAAATAATTTTCCCCGGAAAATGGTACGTGATGGAATAATTTGGATTTCTAATTCAGGTTTAGGGCACAGATATTAGTAATATTCACATATTTTTGTTTCGGAGCAAGACAAAAAGTAAAATGTTGTTGTTCCGTGATCATTTAGGGTCTACTAAGAAAAGCAAGAAAACATTGCACATTTGCCTCAACTTCTATGAATAACTGTCAAATCAGTAGTGCTACCATGAATGATGTGTTCATTAAGAAGTTATTATTAACGACAGTCTCATGATAAAACGCTTCCGCCCCACCGCAGCGCCGCTCTTCAAAGTTAGGGAACACCCGTCTGAAGCAGCAGCATTGATCAGCTCTGTGAGTCACAAGCTAATCACGGTCGTCCACTTAAATCATAATGCGCGACACATTACTCGCTAGTGACGTGCACCAGGGCCGCAACTAGGATCTCTGTCAACCGGGGCAAACATGGATTACATGCCCTCCACCCCCATGGTTTGGTGAGGGAGCTGTTAGCAAGTTTTATTATTCTATTACATTTTGCTTCAGAAAAAGTGTGTACACTTTTTTGGTTTCCCGCTATAGGCAGCCACAAAACCCTTATTTAGTTTTTTTTGTAGGTTATTTTACGACGCTTTCTCAACATCTTAGGTTATTTAGCGTCTAATGAGATGAAGGTGATAATGCCGGTGAAATGTGTCCGGGATCCAGCATCGAAAGTTACCCAGCATTTGCTCATATTGGGTTGAGGGAAAACCCCGGAAAAATCCTCAACCAGGTAACTTGCCCCGGCCGGAATCGAACCCGGACCATCTGGTTTCGTGGCCAGACACGCTAGCCGTTACTTCACAGGTGTGGACCAATAGTTTTGTTTCATCACGTCCATTCTTTTTTAGAAATTATAAGGTTTTCGGAAACTCCTGAAAATATCTAATTATTGAAATTATTTACTATATTACATAATTAAAATATTATTTTGTAAAAGCTTGTAATTTATACATAATTGAATCATAAAAATGTTTAAAGAATATGCAATTAACAATTACAAACAAAGTAGGCCTATCTCTCTTTTCTTTTTTCATACATGATATTGCTATGAAATATGAAAGAAAACTTTTTTCTGTATTTGTGTAACTTTTGTTTGGAGCTGGTAGGCATAAGCATCTTAAATAATTTGTGTTTATTTTCTGAAAAGAAGTTTCTAAAGATATGCAGAAATGTAGTTCTATATTAGGATTATAATAGCCAAAGATTTCAAGGACTGCCAGGTCTATTGATTCCGTTATAGCTATCCTGATGAAGTACGCACTGGAAGGAATGGTGAACGGGAGAAAAGTTCGGGGCAGAAGAAATCAGATGACAGAGAACGTTAAGGGTACAGCTTACAGCAGTAAAATTTTGGAAATATTCAACATTTTTTTCCCCTATTACTGTATCTTGTACAATAATTAAAATTAGTAGACTACGTATAAAACACTGTCCTTCTGCTATATGAAAAAAATATTTTACGATTTAAAAAAATTATTTACTTTTTTTTTTTTTTTTTCAAAATTCAGTTCCCTGTGCAGTGATGAAGTGTTTCCCACATAACTCAAAAACTATCCAACATTCCGTGATGAAATTGTTGTGTGTATTTATGCATGTCATATCTACAATATGATGCAAGATCACTTCTCTACCTTTAATAGGTTGTCTGATAAAAAATAAATTCATTTAAAAAAGATCAAATATCAGTATTTTCTTCTAACACAAAATATAAAAAAAATATTATTCATTAAGGAATGTAGTTGAAAGAGCATGATATTGTGAACATGAGTTTCAGCAATAAAATAAAAGAGAGAGAACATGAAAAAGTTAACAAGTTTATGAGTTAAGAGGGAAACGCTTCATCACTGCACAGTGAATTGAATTTTGAAAAAAAAAAAAATATGATATATAATTTTTTTTTAAATCGTAAAAATATTTTTTCACATAACAGAAGAACAGTGTTTTTACACATACAAATTTTGATTTTTGTTCAAGGTACAGTAATGGAGAAAAAATGTTGAATATTTCGAAAAATTTTACTGCTGTAAACTGTACCTAACCCCTTAAGATACAGTACATGGATAGGTACAGTATGGCTGTGAAGAGAGAAGATTGGGTTTGCAATGAAAGTTCTGCCCTTGGGCAGAAAACTATGAATGAATATAACAGTATCAATAAAAAAAAAAAAAAATAATAATAATAATAATAATAATAATAATAATAATAATAAATGACGTTGTTGCACCAATATACTACAGCACAACTTCATACGGAGCTTATCACTCTTCATTTTGAGCAAATAGTGAGCTTGGCTCAGACTGTTTACTATTTCCGTTAAAATGTAATTTTGCATTAAAAAGCCAAAAGTTAAATATCCATCAACCGCTTCTTCCACCCACAGTATAAATTCCATGAACTTTTTCTCGTTTTGTTGACGGCCACCCCACTAGTGGTAGTGGGTGAAGCTGACATTAGCCCCTCAAAGAGCCGTGGTACAGCCGAGTTACGTGCGCTGCCCACTCTACGGCCCACGACATCGTGAAGGCGGCCAAGGTTCTCGAGGTGAACGTCACAGCCAGATCATAGCGTAACCTTCTGAAATCAAAGTGCTGCTCTCCTACTCGTTCTACGGTACAAATCGAAGGCGAAAACGTACGTGCGAGTGGGCGGCCCGCCCAGGTCCCCAAGAACACATAAAACAACATTTACACCTCGTAGTGGACGTAACAGTTAAGATGCAGCTTTTATGTTGTGTTGAAACCACGGTCATGAGTTCGAATTTTACTTAGGACAAGATAAAGGCTCGGCGCGTCGTATTTACCATACAGCGTCTAAAGTGCTAGCGGCTGGTCTTCCAACCAGATGGGACCTTGTTTCGATTCCCGTCCAGGTCGTGGTGGACAAAGCAGAAGTTGCAGAATATTGAAAAGCGAAGCCAGCAACGGCTAGCCAAGGAAATACATTTTAGGAGAACGCATTTTTTTTTTTCCAAACATCATACCCGCATACGCATTGTCCGCAGTTGTTTTTCCCCCTTCTACTTCTTCCTTGTTTTGATATAAGACTGAGCCAGTTCGCCTGAATTTACTCACCAAGATGGTGGATTGTATGAAATATCTCTTGGTAAAGTTCGCATACTGCTTTCACAATATTCTCTGCTACCTCGACGAAATACTTCCTCCCTCCAAATTTTTATTAATAGCTGTATGTGTACTGTAATCATTTCTAATATTTTTCTATTTAAGAAAATGAAAATGTGAAAATCACATTAATGTTAGATTATACAGAGTGGAAGTGATGTAATTGTGCAGGCTGAAGGGGGCAATAGAATACATTGTCCACACCTGTAGAGTAACGGTCAGCGCGTCTGGTCGCGAAACCAGGTGGCCCGGGTTCGAATCCCGGTCGGGGCAAGTTACCTGGTTGAGGTTTTTCCAGGGTTTTCCCTCAACCCAATACGAGCAAATGCTGGGTAACTGTCGGTGCTGGACCCCGGACTCATTTCATCGGCATTATCACCTTCATTTCATTCAGACGCTAAAACCTGAGATGTTGATATAGCGTCGTAAAATAACCTAATAATAATAATAATAATAATAATAATAATAATAATACATTATTCAGCGTGGCAATTAATGTTTCTATATACTCCTAATTGAACCGTTGAGCAAAGTAAACATATTACATTTTGTCCGACAGAACAACAGAAAAGTTTTCCTTCTCATTCTTTACGAAACCATCTGTTATTGCTTGTAGAGACAGAGTTTGTAGAGCGACATGATACCGCCACTACTTGCCTTCAGTACGTGAATGAAACACACAGCAATGTACAGGAAACTCTGTGATTACACGATGTAATCACGACACCCGCTTTGGTCACCGCTGCTCTAGAATAACCAAACGCAGAACTCTAGAGCCTACTTCGTTCCATAATGTCTGATGGAAGATGTAAACATTGGCGGCAGAGTAGGCGAGAAGTATAACTGTTATTCAACCGATGGCAGAGGTCTCATTCCATGCTTGTCTTGAAATCGGGTGGGGGTAGAACGCTTCAGACCGCTCAACTTCAAATTAAGCATGGAATGAGACTTCTACCATTGGTTCAATAGCAATTATACTTCTCTCCTCCTCTGCCGGCAATGTTTACGTATCCTGTCACACATTATGGGAAGAGGCATAGTTATGAGCATGTCCGTTGTTGAAAGAAGGGTCTTGCTATTTATTTGATTGGTACAGGAAAACTTAATTTTTTGATAGTATTGTATTCAACAGTGCTTTGTTCAAGCACTAGAAAGAACAGTAATTATGAAAATTGATCACTTTCAATTTATTGCAAGCTGTGGTGTGAGCATTAAGTATGCCTATTTGGCAAATAATATCTCAAAAGTTTGAATAATGCATTTTTAATTAATAAATATTACTGCAGTTTTATTTAAAGTAAATATATTTCTCCATTATATTCCACTATCCATATTCTACTTCAGTTCCTAGTCCACAATAGTCATAACTTTGTTCCTTATTTTCAATTTGAGATTCTGGCAGATGACCTAACTTGTGGGAAATGTGGGGTGGATGTTAAATCATCACCTCACATTCTGCTAGATAGTCTATGTTTTAGGCGACATCAGGCGTCGATACAGCGGGATATTCAGGAAATAAACCCGGCAGATTGTGAATTGATCACTCGCTGCGGTCTCCTGGGTTAATTTCTAGTTTATAGGGAGCACAAGGGACCATGTATTTGCTCTTACCGTGGTGGTGGTGGTGGTGGTGGTGGTGGTGGTGGTGGTGGTCGTGGTGGTGGTGGTATGCACGTTAATTCTGAAGTGAAAACTTCACTTTTTCATAAAATTTAATTTAAAATGCAATAATATTATATAGGAACATAAAAATAGCCTAGTGAAACATGCATATACGTAGGTGTATTTTCAGTTCCTCATTACGAAACCACTATTGTTGTCATGATGTTTTCCCGCATTCCGATGATAAAGAGAAAACAATTGAAATGCGGGTGGCTAGTGACGTAATTCATTGCAGAATTGCTCTGTATTTCACTTCCAGGAGCATCGTGCAATAACAGATATTGATTCGTCTCACTAAAACTGAAATCAACACGGAATGGAATAGAACGCAATTACTTCTTCGTTCTCATTTCGCATTTTCTCCCAGTAATTTATTGTATTCGTCCCCGTTACATTTCCTGCATTCTATCCTAGTTTTCAGCCGACAATGAATTCACACAATCTCTTTCATTATTATTACTCCGTAAATAAACAGATCAATTAATTTGAAATTAATTAAACGGTTAAAGCTTTGCATACCATACTGGAGACATGGGTTCACATCCTCGATAATTAAAAATAGTATTTACGGTGACTAAATACAACAGTGATTTCTAATTGATGTTCTGGCTGATATGTACAGTCTTAGAAAAAAAATTTTGTCGCACATATACTTCGCAAGTCCACAGATAGGAGGCAAGGACGAGCGATCTGGTTCACAAGAGTATGTATGTATTTATTTACACTGCAAGTGGGCAAGCACCCGGTGGCAGTGGTATAAACAATATAAACAATACACAATACAATTATACAATATGCAATACAATTACAATACACAATATAATTATACACAATAGTTAGAATTAATAATAATATATAAAATAACCTAATTAATAAGTGAACCTAATTTTACATTTCAACCTACATATATTTAGGCCCTACACAAATTTCACATTGGTACTGATAGTAATCTTTCACTTTACTGTCATCTCACTCACTGTACTGGCACTATGACACATTTCACTGATACTTTAGAACACATTTCACTGACACTACATAACACATTTCATTGACACTATAAATTATCACTGATCGGAACTATTCATTGCACTGTAAAACCATAACTTCACTGACTCACAACACTTCACTGATACAACAGTTCAAATAAGACAAACAATTACACCCTTATTCATATAAACAGAACTACATTTGAACTAATCATTTCTAGTCTAAGATCCTCTTACAAGCTATTTTTGAATAATTTACAATTCAAACCAAGAGATTAAATCGTCAGTCTAAATAAATACATGTCACCTTAAAAAATAAATGTCACCTTAATTTTAATTTACACTTTATACACAACGTATTAAGTTATTCTTGAATATCCTTATGGAAGGACAGCCCTCAAAGACCGCTGCAGGTAGGTCATTCCAATCATTTATAGTTCGATTTAAAAATGAGAATTTACCTACATCCGTTTTCTGTTTCCTACATTTGAAGGACTAGTTGAAGTAATAAAATTAGCTTTGTTTCGTTGATCATGCTCACTGCCTCTTTTCTGGGACTGATAAATTATGTGTGTGACAAATTTTTTTTCTAAGACTGTACATCTATTATCAGGCAGTACAACTCACTTTACGTTATGTGTCAGAGGAAGAACAATTGTCTGTATACATCTGCAGTCTGATTAATGATGATGTTCCTAGTCAGCGATGTATGAAGTGGAGGGAGAAAGGAACTGGACACCCTACCCCATTACTTCCTGGCTTAGTTGCCTCATGAGTGATGCCTTATTGATGTCATGAGTTTCAAGCATGACTTCGGACAGTTTACTAAACAACAAATACAGCAGGCTATTTGGTACGTTTCCTCGTACTTTTCTGTTAGTTTTAATACTATCCCAGGTAAATTTCAATCTGATTTTGTGCTTATCATAAAATTGTATGTTAATTATATAAGTTCTCGATGCACTTGAACCACAACTTTGTAAGACAAACTTCTTACTATGGTATTTGCATCCCTACTGGACGTAACTCATATTGTCTTGTTAACAGGGTTTATGAAAGCCATTATTTTTTTATAAAAACAATAACAAAATTAGCATTCCTTTTCATGAAGGCTGTTTATGTATTTTCTTTCGAATACGTTACACAAAATAATGCTAAATCCTTTATGAGTTTATGTAACACATTGCTACCGTCATATCCGATATATATTAACACCACTGATGACAGGCCAATGATATATGAGAAAAAGTTATTATTAATTGTAAATCAATAACTAAATATAAGACAGAGAGAATAGCACAAATGTAGATTGAGGTAATCGTAATTTCAAGTAGGCCTATTCATTTACCTGTGATGAAGACTGCTGAACTTAATATCATTCAATCTTTATGTTTCTGTTCCCTTTCCTTTTTTAGCATCTGGGAAGAAAGTTTAACTCTAAATCCCTAATCGGTACGCCAATGTTAAATAAATAAAACAATAAATTATGGTTTATTTAACAAGACCGATATCAATGCTAGATTAGCAACACCATCATACTTAGGAAGGGCTGATCATATTAGGAAGTTTAAATGTAGAAAACAAAGAACGGACGTGGCAAAATTTTCCTTTGTTAACCGCACAATAGTAGACTGGAACAGCTTACCTGCGGCAATTTTCAGGGTGGTCCTCTTAAAATCAATACATTTAAGGAAAGGTTGAGAAGATTAGACTAAAAATGTAATTGGAGGTGCAATGTAATTATTTAAGTCGTGTCATGTAACTAATTGAGTTGATATATAATTAATTAAGTTGATATGTAATTAATTAAGATGATATGTAATTTAGTTGATATGTAAATAAATTAAGGTGATATGTAATTAATTAAGATGATATGTAATTAAGTTGGTATGTAATTAATTAAAATGATATGTAATTACTTAAATTGGTAATAGTTGGGTGAAATAGAAGTACTTATAAGTTAGATTTACTTTTGCTTATCGTAAGCGTTATTACAGAATAGTTTTTATTTATAGTCCTAGGTTTATTGCATCTACTATTTAAAGATTTACGTTCATTTTATTTTATCTCATTTACGTTTATTTATTTTATTTCATGTAATTGTAATTATTGTATATTATATATCACTGCCACCGGGTGTATACCCAATTGTAGTGTTAATAAATACATACATACAACGCTCGCAACTGCAGAGGTTATATCAGTGTCGCCGGTGTGTCAGAATTTTGTCCCACAGGAGTTCTTTTACATGCCAGTAAATCGAATGACATGAGCCTGTCGCATTTAAACACACCTAAATGCCGTCGACCTCGGCCGGGATCGTACTCGCAACCTCGAGCATAGAAGGCCAGCGCTATGCTAACTACACTACCGAGGGCGACACGCCACTGTTATCCCACCAAATTTTGCCATCATCATCATCATCTGTTGATAGGAATTTGGGGCAAGCAGAGTAAGTTTCGTGCACATTTAAATAACATACATATTAAATACAGAAACAAGAACTTAGGTCAATAAAATAAGTAGAATACAGAATCTGGGTATTGCGTAACTGAAGGGGAATGATTTTAATTACACACAACTGAGAACTCCGTATAAAAAAGGTCTGAATATGAGATAATTTTTTAATAACAAGTAATCAGTTTAACAGAACACAGAGCTGGGGCACTTCAGGATTTTTTTTAACTTGCACATATCCAAACGTATTTCAATCAATAGAAAGTGACTAGAATTTTAATATTCAATAAAAAATATAGTACATACATTTACTACGAAACTTTATATTCAGTCATGAATCAGACGTTAAGATATCTTAATTAGACATACAAACCTCTTGCAATTTCAGCTTTTCTTTAATTGGAATTTGCCTCAATTTATTTTACAAACCCAATTTTGTCTTCTAGCGAGTTGCTCTTCCTTTTACTGTCACACACGATTGTTAGATAAGTAACCTACAACTATTCATAAATTTTTAGAATATGGACTAAAGGAAGGAGATGAACTAACACCTTGACTTTTTAACTTTACTTTACACTATTGACTATGCGATTAGGGAAGTCCAGGAAAACAGAGAAGGTTTGGAATTGAACGGGTTACATCAGCTGCTTGTTTATGCGGATGACGTGAATATGATAGGAGAAAATGCACATACTATTAGGGAAAACGCGGGAATTTTACTTGAAGCAAGTAATGGGATAGGTTTGATAGTAAATCGCGAAAATACGAAGTATATATTAATATCTCGTGACCAGAACATATCACGAAATAGATATATAAAAATAGGAAATTTATCTTTTGAAAAGGTGGAAAAATTCAAATATCTTAGAGCAACAGTAACAAATATATAGACCAATATCTGTCGAATAAAAAAAATCTGATCAATAGTCGATCTACTACGCCTGAAACCACACTGATGATCCCCAATAATTTCATCTACATATTCTTCAAATAACCAACATATTGTTTTACGCAAGTTAGTTGACCCTCAATATTAACATTTAAAAATGTAATATCAGTATGACAAAAGGTAAACAAGATAAACGTTTCAAAGTAAACAAAAGACTAGCAGTTTCATCTTTATTTAGAATAATTCTACTGACTCCAAACCATTTATCATTATTGATTCACTAGCTTATTTCATAACGCTTGTCATTGCTAACAGTAATTAAGAAAAGTAATATCGTCTGCAAACAATATAGTGTGAGTCAGAATAGTGCCTGATAAATCATTAACAACAAAAAGAATTAATAAGGGACCCAGTACTGATCCATGAGGAATTCTTCTATTTATATTACGCACTGAAGAAAATTCACCATTTACATTAACCATTTCTTTATGATCTGTAAAATAAAACTTCAAAAGTTTTAATTCCTTCCGTTTAATAACGTAAAAAATAAGGCTTATCTATTAAAATGTTACGATCAATGGACTCGAAGTCTTTACTTAAGCACTTTTATCGTCTTTAAAATTCCACTGCCCTCCGCCAGATTTGAACCAGCATAACTCGGATCTAATGGATAGTACAGTATCTTAACCACTCAACTATGGAGGACAATGAAGCACGTTATAATTACAAACGATCATTATTTCTGATTTTGGCTGCGGGTCAACACACACTGCCACTGCAACATCCAATTTTCAGACATAAATGTAAGACCTTAAGAATGTAGGTTAGTAGGAAATCAGTTCATTGTACATTTTAACACAGAATAAATGAGCAATCAAGGATGTCACATAACATATTGACTTTGCACCTTGTAATAATCTATAATTTAATTTTTCACTGTCTTTTGGCTTCAGTCGCGTATGCCAAGTCAGTGCTACAACACTGTTTTCATACAGTAAATCCTTTCTAATGTCCTTCCTCTTTACTTCTAAGGTCCTGATATATATAACAGTATAATTCAATGTCCTCTCATGTGATTTCTCTTCACAGTCATCTGTTTCGTGAAAGAAACAATTTATAAAAAGCGTCGTTGTTAAAATCAGACCAATGCTACGGTAAAAAATAGGTCATCTTTATTTAACTTTCCTCAGAGTTTCATGAATTAAAAAAAAATCTATCACTGGCTACTGATTCGCAGCTCCGCTCGGTCCTGGATTCGATACTCGCTTCGGCTGGTTTCCTAGATGGGTTTCACCCGAGGTTTTTCCTAACTGTAAAGTGAACGTCAGGTGACCACATGACAAATCCTTGACCACTTCTCGCCAAATATCATCTCGCTATCACCAATTCTATCGACGCTAAATAGCCTAATAGTTGATACAGCGCCGTTAAAGGACCGACTAAAAATAACTGAAGCAAAAAACATTTGTGCATTATTTTCCCTCTTCCCCACGAGTTCTACCTTAATCCATAAAATGAGACAGTTTATGACAAAGGTGACCAGTGTTCGACTCCCTGGGTGGGACATTTTCGTGGGAGAATACGACTTTGGGAAAGACTTTCTTCGAGTAAGTTCTACTTCAATTATTCTGTTATCTCTCCACAATTGCTATGTCGACTGAGTATCTCCCCTATATAAAAAGATTAATAAACAAAAAAAAACTATCAACCGAAGCACCAAATTTACCTAAGAGTTCCTCATACAATTCCACATTTAACATTACAAAAGCAAAATATCTGTATCATGAATACAACACAAACTGTTCTCTGTCATGTTACCTATAATATAGGCCTATTACAAATACGAACAAATTTTTAAGTTTATCCACGAATAATGCACATGAAATGCAACTTTAATAAAAACTTAAGAGATCTGTACTTGAAATGAAAACACAAAACGATATCCGAAACAAAATCAACACTTTCCTTCGATATTTGTCTATTACTACAAAGAATAAACTGACAAACGAGAATTGTTACATAGTATATACGTAAAAACGATTGGCATATATATGCATCCCTAATAATAATAATAATAATAATAATAATAATAATAATAATAATAATAATAATAATAATAATAATAATAATAATCGTTTTTACTATTTTGTGAGACCGCAATACAGGAAGAGACAAAATAAAACACATGAAGTTCGAAAAGTACGTGGAATTTCGAGAGTCAACATTTTATAAATAAAGAGTTCACTGCAATGTGCATAAGCACAATATGAATCAATACATACAGAAATGCTTTGGTTGTATAGAAGAAACACATTATTACATAATTCCAAAATTGTTTATTAGATTATGAATTATATATTTTCATAGTATCACAAATAGTAAAAACGTATAAAATACATATTTCGTATTCCTTGAATATGGAAAATTTTAAGTTGCTATAATCTACCAACTCTACATATGGCCAGTAAGGAAATAATGTGGATCAGCCACAGTCCCAATACTTAAAGCACATAAATGATAATGATAATAGTAATAATAATAATAATAATAATAATAATAATAATAATAATAATAACTGTGACTATTATTATTGTTGTTTAATTAAATCAAGATGTAAAAATATCACTAGACAAAATGATTTTAGTAGTATCAATGAAATGCGCTCCTAATATTTTTAATGAATATAAAAATATATGGAGTAGGAGTACATATACAGATAATATGAAAATGAAAGAAAGATTTGGACTAGCCTGGTTCAGACTGGGGATTTGGAGATTAAGAAATAATAGAGGTAATATACCTCAAGGCAC